>OZ026595.1:35149633-35167133 GCA_964020085.1 Micromussa lordhowensis
CGACTTGAATTCTAGTTCCTCCACATTAATTCCCAGCTGGGATAAAATCTCGCAGATCTTGGCTCCTTTATGCCCTTCCCTTTGGATGGCCCGAGAAAATTGGCACTGAACTTGAGTGCTTCCCAGTTTCGGACACGAGTGGTACCAAGCAGAATCTACAACTATTTCCTGCAGTTTAGCGGTTACCATATGTTTTTGTGGGAGTTTTACCATGAATCGTTTTCAACATCGCTTTTGCCACATGGAGATCATCGCCGGTGGTCTCTTTAAGCCGCGCCACTGAGAGGTTCACGCCAAAGTTTCCTAACACTGTAATTGGCTGGTTTTTGAAGGGTGTGTCTGGGGGTGGAACAGCTTGAATAATGGTATGTGAGCCACTTATGCTTCGTGCTCGCCACGCATTCGCCTCGCTTTCGTACCACTGAGCCACGCCGGCACGGAGGTGGAAAAAACAGTAATTTAACTCAAGGTGACTTGCGGTTGATTGAAACTATCAAAAGAGAAAGGCCAACTTTATCACTAAGACAAATTTACGATGGATTAACTGAATTTTGGTGACATTCCAAGGGGAACTTCAAGGTCGGCAATTTCACGCGCCTTGAACAAAAATATTGTTTCAAATATTCATGGAAAAAAATCAGCACTGTTGCCGAAGAAAGATTTACTGTGGAGAATATGGCCTACACTCAAATGTTCATAGATTATCTCCATGCCAAAGATCCATTTAAGCTCAAGTTCTTCGACAAATGTGGTTTAAAGTTACCATTTCATGGTAAGCCTTTATATGGTCATGCACTAGTTGGAGAAAGATGCATTGAACTCTTGCGTTATCACAGTTCACCTAACATAACAGTTAACCTATTAGCTGGGCTACATGGGGTAGACCATATGAACACAGTACATGGTGCATCAGATACTATAGAATTTCTTCGCTTCTTCGGTGAAGCAGGAAGTGCAGCTAACATAGAAACTGCAAGACCCGCGCTTGAAGTAGGGGACATTGTTGTGATGGATAACTGTGCTACTCACCATTTTGCTGGCAGGGAAGCATTACAAGAATGGTTAAATGAGAAAAACATTGAGCTTGTCTACACACCAACATATTCTCTGGATTTTAATCCTGCAGAGTTTGTTTTTAACAAAATGAGGAGCGTGATGCGTTATCATCTTTGGGATCTAACAAATGAAAACATTGAACTTGTTGCTTATGAAGCTGTAGACCACATAACATCACATGATGTGGCGAATTTTTTCAGACATACTTCCTACATTAATACTTAGCAAGGGAAAAGAAAGTGTTTCTCTGTTTCTGCAGAGTTGTTAGCTCTGTATACTGTATAAACTACAAATATTCTGGTGAATTCTGTTTGTGAACTCTTGTCAAACACGAGTGTATGACTGATTAATATGAAGCGGTATTGGTGTCAAAATTAAGGTCGCATTTCATTGTACTGATCTTGCATTTTATGCTTTACTTTTCGCATTTAATGTTGAATCAGTTGCACTTTCATACTGTGTTGCGAATTGATAGCGAGAATTCATTTTGTGAAAGTAGTATGGTTTTTCCAATAGTGCCGCATTTCTTCATGTGTAACGTGCCATTGTTTGATAGTCCAAGCTCATTTTATGAAGGTCGTTTGGTTTTGTTAATCGTGTGCTATTTCTTGATGCATAAGTCCCATCGTTTGATGGTCAGCGGTCATTTTACGAAACAGTCATTTTATGATGGTAAAAGTTTATTTTATGATGGTAAAAGGAGGTTCATTTTATGAGGGTCCTTTTTTACCCATGAGTATGTTCGGGCTACTATGACATATCCCAGGAACCTTTGTTCTCAGTAATCAAATCAAACATGGCGGACGAGAACTTGACCTTGCTGCGTTTGGTGCGAGACGCAATTTTAAGTATTGTTAGGCAGTTGGAGGGTGGTAATGTCAGCAAAGACATGATAGATTATGTGGCTTTCAGGCTGGATCAGTTTGTTGTGGCAGCACGAAAGTACAACGAAACAAGATGGACACCACGATTATCTTCTTCGCCCCCCAAGGCATGCTGGGGCAAACCATAACAATGCACAATGTAACAGACATAACAATGCATGATGTAACATCCCCACTTTTGTGGAAAAAAAAAAACAATATAAACACAACAGTGAGAGAAAAAAAAGGCTTGTCTTAACTGTTCCAACTTATGTTGCCACAATTTAAACAGAAACATATTGAGGCAATGTTCAACTAGGATGGTTTATAGAATGTTCAAGTTCAATCAATGTCTCTTTAACTCCACACATTAGAGTCCACTAAGCCTCTTACAGATCCAGACGGACTGGTGCTCTCACAACTCTGCCAGAGCGAGTCCTCAATTCGTTGTCTTGTGTGTTGGTAATCTCTACATCACTGTTGACTGACGGCTCGTCAGATGCCCTTTGTTGTTGCATAGTGCCGTGCAGCCGCGAGTCTGTATGTCGGTCCTGGACCGCTGGTGCGGGACTACATGCCTGATGAGGGCTGTTGCTGTCCTGTTGTGGTGATTGCCACTGATTCAGAAGAGGAGTCATTGGTGCGCTTATGGTGGGCAGTGGTTGTCCTAATGGCTGGTCATCCTCACAGGATACACTTGGTTGCTGAGACATATAGGTCTTTGCATCAGGTGGTGGGGCTGCAGGCAGCCTGATCTGTGTTCTATTCCTGCACATCTCTCCACTGTTAGGAGTGACAACACTGTATGACCTGGGTGAGGACACTTTCTGTACAATGCCATGAGGCCAGGGAGAATGCTTGTGCTGTGGTTTGGGTTTGGCATATACCCATTGGCCAGGCTGAATTTCTTCATGTGCCTTTCCTCCCAGATTTCTGTCATAATATTGTTTTGCTCTGGTTCGACATGCACCAATTTCAGTTTTGACTGTAACAGGATGTGCGACTTCAGGCTGGAGAAGCGCAGATGTCATTGGAAGTATGCCCCTTGTGTGTCGGGAGAAGAGCCTTTGAGTTGAGGGGTATTCCTGTAGTCCAAGAGTGCTAAATGGATATCCTTGTTCTTTTGATAACCCTCTTGACAATCTTCACAGCCGCTTCGGCCTTGCCATTTCCTTGTGGACAGTATGGGGACGTTACATGTTCAAAGCCATATTCAGAAGCAAACTGGTTGTACTCACTGCTGATAAACTGAGGACCATTGTCCGTGACAAGGCGCTCTGTTATCCCAAATCTAGCAAAGTGCGCTTTGGTCAGCTGCACTACTGTGGCAGTGAGTGTGTTGGGAAGAACATCGATTTCGACCCAATCGCTGTAATGGCAAGTTGTGACCAGATGCCATTTTCCTTCCCACATGAGAATATCTTGGCTAACCACGGACCATGGGCGGTCTGGAATATCATGGCTAAGCATGGGTTCTTTTGGTGCTTGACTAGCATACTGAGCACACAGTGGACATGACGTGCACTTATTCTTGATATCGGACGTCATGCCTGGCCAGAAGAGAGACACCTTGGCTCTTCGAATGCATGAGCCTACTCCAAAATGCGTTTTGTGGATTTTATCAAGCATAGCTGGTCTCATTGAGCTTGGAATAACTGCTAGGCCTTTATATACTATGCCGTCTGCCACAGAGAGTTCATCTTTGAAAGTGTAGTAAGGTCGCACCAATGGATCCACACTTGTTTTGACAGTACGCCAGCCAGTCATTATGAGAAGAGATAACTTTTGCAGTGCTGGATCCATAGCTGTCTGCTCCTGCAAGTTTTCCTGAGTAGCCTTGGAAATACCAGAATTATCCAAAGCCATTGCTTCTAATTGTACTCGAAATATCTGTTCTCCGGAAAGATTTGCTGTGGAAAGCTGTGGTAGAGGAGCTCTGGACAGGGTGTCTGCTATGACTTGTTGTGCACCTTTCTTATACTTCACTTCAAATGACCATCGCTGGAGTCTCATGTGCATGGCTTGCAGTCATTGTGGTGCTTTGTTGAGAGGTTTCTTAAAGATACTCTCTAGTGGCTGATGATCCGTTTGTACGGTGATATCTGACTTTCCATAAAGAAGACTGTCCCATTTCTCAAATGCCAAGCAAATAGCAAGGCATTCCTTTTCAATCACAGCGTATCTCTGTTCAGTCTCTGTTAGAGTGTTCGAGTAGAATGCCACTGGTTGATCATTCTGCAAGAGCGCTCCACCAACGCCAACCCCAGATGCATCCACCTGAAGGGTTACGGGCAATTGCGGATTGAAATAACACAAAACAGGGGCATGACCAATGAGTTCCTTAGACTCAACAAAAGATTTGTCGTGTGAGTACGTTCACTGGAAAGTGACATCTTTGTGGGTTAATTCTCTTAAAGGCTTGACTACATCACTCAATTTTGGACAAAATCTTGCAAGGAAATTTAGCATGCCCAAATAACACTGAACAGCATGTGGGTCTGCAGGTTTGGGCATGTTTACGATTGCTTCAACCATGGATGGAGCTGGGCTAACCCCTTCTGGACTGAGCTGGAAACCCATGAAAATCACCTTTTGCGTTTTAAACCTCCACTTGGTTGGGTTGAGCCTGAGTTTCACTTGTTGCATTCGCAGCAGAAAATTGTAAGGATTCTCGTCATGATCTTTCTCGGCCTCCTCTTTTGTTTGTCCGCATCCATAAATAAGGACATCATCAGCAATGTTGCAGATGCCTTTCAATCCTGCAAGAGCTTCCTGTTGTCTCGCTTGATACTCCTCGGGGCCACTTGAGACTCCATAGGGCAGTCGAAGCCACCGGTATCTGCCAAAAGGTGTGTGGAACGTTGTGGCCAAGCTTGACTCGTGATCTAGGAGTATGTTGGTGAAACCTGACATCGCATCTGCAACTGAAAAACACTTTGCACCGTTCAATTGTGGCAAGATGTCCTCAAAGCGGGGGATAGGATGCTTGGGGACTCTTATCGCCTTGTTAATGGTGTTTGATGGGTCTAACCGGATTCTGAATTTGTCCTTTGTCTCTCTAATCGTCATGTTACTGCACCAGGCGGTTGGGTCATACTGTCGGCAAATCTTTCCTTCGCTTTCCATTTTGTCTAACTGCTCTTTGATTTTGGCATGTCTTGCTACTGGCTGCTGGTGGATGGCATTGTGGACTGGAGTGACGTTCGGGTCTAAATCAAAAGAAACAGGCTTTCCAAACTGTCCCAACCCTGTATGCACATCAGGAAATGCTTCTAGAACCCACTCAAGAGTTATCTTGGCCGGACAGGGTGGCAATGATATGTTTAGACGGATTATCGAACATCTGTGGTGCAGGTATCGGGTCTGGAAGTATAGGCATGTCTCTGGTGTGCGAGTTTTCAGGCGTTGGTAGTTGTACTGGGGGCTCGGGGTGGGGTTTCTGGTGTGTTGCAGTGCCTGGTGATGTTCCAAATGAATGGATTTCGTCTGCACGGATCTTCACCAGTCCCAGCTTCACACAGTCTGAGCCAGACAAGAGGGCATGCACGGGCAAAGTGTCCGATTCTCCCACAGCCCTTCCTAGAGCATCGCTTGTTTGAAGCTGGGCATTCGGAGCGAGGGTGTGGCGGACCTGCACAATACTGACAGGTGCCAGTTTTGCGCTGGCAGTTAGGAAGATCTTGACTCCCGTTTTGCTCGGACTTTGGGGGTGTCTTTGTGCCTCTGTAGTTACCCTGACCCAAGTTTTGCTCTGACTTTGAGGGCGACTTTGGGCCGGTGTAGTTTACTTGCTCTGTGGGACCTTTAGCTTGCTGCACTATTACTTTAGCCTTTCTCACATTGCTCAAAGTTCTTAGCTACCTGTAACATTGTCTTAAATGAGACTATTTTTTTCGTTGTTTTATCTCTGTGGCCCTTATCGAGTAGTTTTGACATCAGTCTCTCGTTGTTGATCCCTGATATGAATTTATCTCTGAGTAACTGGTCTTTGCATTTATTACAGTACTCAAGTCTCCTACCTTGTTCTTTGACTCGTCCTTCCCAGGCTGTGACAGATTCTTGGTCTTCCTTTTTCATTTGGGCGAACTTTGGTCTTTTCTGTTAGAACTCCTTCGCTAGCCTTGAAGTGTTCCTGCAAATGTTTGAGTATAACGTTCGGTTCCTTTGCTTCTTCATCTGATAGTTGAAAGCCATGTAGAAGGTTTTCGAGTTCTTCGTTACCAGTAATGGCGGAACGGAAAGCTGCCAAAGCTTTCCCTTTTGCAAGCCACTTGGCTCCACAGGCACGGGATCCTCTCCTTCTTCTGGTTCTTCCGGTGGAGGCTCGCTGTCATACCATCCATTGAGCTCGCACCAATCTTTGAACATCTGAATGAACTTTTCACAATTTCTCCATGGGTCTCCCATAGTCGAAAACCGAGGGAGCATGACCGCTGCAACTCCCTGTCCTGACGAGGACGCCATCATCAGATTTATCCTGATTCCTGAGCTCCGAAAAGAGTGTTAAATCACTTCTGACACCATCTTGTGGCAGCATGAAAGTACAACGAAACAAGATGGATGCCACATTTATCTTCTTCGGCCTCCAAGGCATGCTGGGGCAAACCATAACAATGCACAATGTAACAGACATAACAATGCATGATGTAACAAGTTGTATGGGCATATTCTTGGATTAACAGCAAGTAATATAAACTTAAGAGAAGTAGAGCCTCTCATTTGTGAAGCAGCAAGATCGCTTAGAATTCTTGTAGGGATGAGTTGCAACAACTGCTATGAATTGCCATTAGAACACAGTGGGCATGTTGGACGGCCGCGATTTGGAGTCGCAAATAAAGCTACTCTTTGGGTCGCTAGTTATTCAGCTTTTGTGGTATATACTAAAACAATTATTCACCTCAGTGTCGGTGAAAGTGGCCCGGTAAATATCCACCACTATTCACCTCCAGTTGGGTGAATAATTGTTAACTATTGAACTACAACTATAGGGCTCTAGTGAATCTTGGAACAAAACAAAGGCTTTTTGTGCATGGTAATCTTATTACAGGCATATCAATCAACCATCTCCACTGCACTGCAGCCAAGCACGTTGTAGTCACATGGAAGTAAAGCAGTTTTGCTTGAAAGAAGACAGTTTATTTTGGAAAGATTTCAAGATTCAAGAGTTCAATAATGTCTTGAATCTTGAATACATTTAACTTAATATTTACTGTAAATACACACATGAAGTCTTTCTGCAGGTACAGGTGAACCAGAATGCATTTTTATTTTTGGTCAGTTAAGATTACTCTTTATTTGGAGTTGGCTTTTTTGCCTCCTGTTTTTTCTGGTTTGTGCCATTTGTGCCCTGGTGGCTGCACCTGGTGGGTGCCCCCTAAATTAAAACAGCTAATGTCAAAAACTTTTAACAATATTAAAGGAACACAGTCATTCCTAAAAATTCTTGAAAGGTCATATCCAAGTTAGTCTCATTTTTAATAATTGAGATATCAAAATTTTCTGGGGGGATGCCCCTCTTCTAAAAACCTAGATCCGTGCCAGTACCAAGTATGGCATGAACTTACTTTCTGACTTATCTGTACAGATGGAGGCTTGTGATTCATGGTGGTGTTGATAGATTCTCAAGAATTCCAGTTTATCTACACTACTCATCAAATAACAGAGCTGACACAGTTTCTGCACTTTTTCTGGCTGCTGTCAATGAATATGGGCTTCCCTCCAGAGTAAGATCTGACAGAGGAGGGGAAAATGTAGGCGTTTCTTTATTTATGCTGCAGCACCCAGAAAGAGGACCAAATCGCGGTAGCATGATTTGTGGACCAAGTGTTCACAATCAGCACATAGAGAGGCTCTGGCGAGATGTGTTTAGTGGTGTCCTGTACATATACTATCAGCTGTTCTCCCACCTTGAGGACAATGGTGTTCTTGAACCTACCGACAATAGAGATCTATTTTGCCTCCACCATGTTTACATTCCACGAATCAACAGGCACCTACCAATGTGGAAAAATGGCTGGATTCATCACAAAATTTCAGGAACAGGAAGTTTGAGTCCAATGCAGTTGTATATATCTGGTGTACTTCACCATTCCAGAAGTTTAACAGACCAGCCGTGTATGGTAGGTCGTCTTACTTATTATGCTTATTTCATCAGTTATAGAACAAAACTTTATTTTCCCACAATAATGTTTAAAGCTGAATAGCTTGTGGGAGTGTGCACAAATGAAATCGAATCAATATGTATCAAGTACCAAAATACCCAGAGAAAAACCTCTCGGATCACAGTCGAGAACCAACAAACTCAAGCCACATGATTTATGATTTTTCATCTGGGAATTTATTCTGACCACATTGTTGGGAGGTGAGTGCTCTTACCACTGCACCATCCCTGTTCCTTAAGAGAAAAGGTATTCCAAATATTCAAAGACAATGCCAATATTCATTCAAAATAGTCTGTAATCCTTTTTTAATAGAGATTATGTAGTTTATACACACATCTAAGTTTAGTGTTATCATCACCATTACCTTCTATCTTTTAGCCGCACAAGGTGCAAGCTAATTTTCCCATTATTTATAAGTATACATTTACTTGCTCTAATTTGGCTCACCCTTGATTCCATTTGCATTGTTGGGGACTAGGACTGTGCATTCAAGATTGCTACATGTACTAAGTGGAACATTTTTTTGGTGGTGGGGCTGTGATGTCTCTTTAGGGACCAGTCAATATTTAAGTTGGACAAGGAGGGAGGAGGTGGGGTGGGGGGGGGGCACTTTTGATGTAAACAAATTTCCAGACCCCAACCTGATAGTGTTCATGTTTTCCGGGTCCCTTTCAAACATAATACTGAAATATGGCAAATGAAAGATGGCTGCCATGGCGAGTTAAACAAAACCCTCTACCTTGCTCATTCACTGTCACTGCTGATTGTACCCACTACATAATCGTTATCTGTCTGACTCTTCATCTTGTGCATCAGTATCAGACATGGAGGCTGTCATGTCCCGCTGTTTCTCTTTTATCGCATCGTTCTTTTCTTGCAATACTTGGCAGGCTATGGTTTTGATCTTATCGCTCTTATTACCGTCATGCAATGGCATATGGTATAGATTGGGAAGGCCCTATCCCAGAGGAAATAGAAACTCTGGAAGAAGTTCATGTTCCAGATATAATATGCCCACTGCAATCACCGGCTGATCTAGCAGAATTGTCTGCTATTGATCCTCTGCGAGAAAGTGACAACTATGGTATAGAAATATTTTTGGAAACAAAACGCTTTGTTTATTCAAAAATACAACTAATTTCAACAACAGGTCACATGTGTTAGTCCATTGACAACGAACATGAATGTTGATCTTCACTTGACTTACACACAATTAATTAATTTAAATCAATTCATAATTAATATATTGTGCAGAACACAAGAAATAACTCTAACTTTAACAACAATTTACAAAGTCAAATGCAGGACTAAGTGAATTGGTAACTTCTTGTTTCCTTTGAACAACACCTTCCACAACTAAGTGTACCACATAGACTGGATAATATTTAATGGTTCTTTACACGGTTCCATGTAAGGTTCTCTGTGTATGGTAGTATTACTAGAACTGAAGTAAGCCATAATGAAATTAAAGGAAGCCTTGTTTTGAGTACTGTTGTCAGTCATGTTCATGTGCTCCTTTTCCCTGCAATGACCATCCAAACATGTGACCCCAAATGTGTTATTAATCACGTGTCGCCAAGTTCATTTCATTACAGTGGTACAAACTTGGCATTTCTCAACCTCACTGAATGTCTATCACCATCATCATCATATCCTTTTTTTAAACACGATAAGGCTTAAAGCTCAAAGCTTGTGGGGCCGTGTAGAAATAGTTACAGTATAAATCTATATTAAAATGGTAATGACATTACTTACAGAATAAAATGCAGAATACAATCAAGCATAAAATGTAAAATACAAGTATAAAATGTAAAATACAAAATATTTAGAAGCATTTAAAATCTTGGTAATGCCTCGGCAGCGACTGGGCCGACTGTACGCTAAAATCAAGTTCCTTAAAATAAGGATCCTTCCTCACTTTAGGATAAAAATCAGTAAACTGGCCCGTGAAGTAACTCGAGACAGCGTTCCATAGGATAGCGCCTCTATGGCTTATAGAGATTTTAAGAAACTTTGAATTAAAACGAGGGACGATTACATTATTACTCCTTCTAAGGTTATATGCAGTGCAAGGTTGATTTGTCAAGTACGACAGAGCCGCAGGCGCTTCACCAATAAACACGCTATGGAATAATTTAATTAGTCGAAGTTTATAATAAAAGGTTAAAGTGTTCCAGTTCGAGTGTCGGTATACTTCGTCTGTAGGCGTATCATGGGGTAAGTTGTATATTACTCTGGCTGCTCTTCGATGAAGTAATTCCAAAGATTGTAGAAGGTCTGAATTTGAACAGCCGCCCCAAATGACCAGCCCATATAAAATGGATGGCAGTATTATTTTAAAGTACAAGTCCAGTAGGGCATTTCGACTCAAAAACGAACTCCTTTTTAAAAGTTTAAGCTTATTAACAAAGTTCTTTTTCAAATCTGTACACACATGTCCAATACACCCGCACTGATTCGGTCCGTATTTTTGATGTACGGTCCGTACAGACCGTAAAAGCAGTTACGCACCGTGAGCACCTTTCATACGGTCCGCACGTTTCTTTCAGATCGCTAGGCTTGCATCTAATTAATGACAGGGCACCCTGAGCGTTAACGGTCCGTACGTTTCGTTCAGTTCGCCAGGCTTGCATCTAATTAAGGACCGGGCTCCCTGAGCATTAACGGTCCGTACGTTTGGTTCAGTTCGCCAGGCTTGCATCTAATGAAGGACAGGGCACCCTGAGCGTTAACGGCCCGTACGTTTGGTTCAGTTCGCCAGGCTTGCATCTAATGAAGGACAGGGCACCCTGAGCGTTAACGGTCCGTACGTTTCGTTCAGTTCGCCAGGCTTGCATCTAATTAAGGACAGGGCACCCTGAGCGTTAATGGTCCGTACTTTTCGTTCAGTTCGCCATAAAGAACAGTAACTGGAGCCGAAAGGTAAAGAAGATACACATATGTATGACTCGTTCTAAAAACATGCGACAGCGGGAACGCCACTTCGGCGAGTCCGAATGTTTTGTTCCGTTGTTACAGAGTTAATTGCGTACGTTTCGTTCAATTTAACGGTCCGTACGTTCCGTTCGTTCTAAAAGCATGCGACAGCGGGAACGCCACCACTTTGGCGAGTCCGAATGTTTTGTTCCGTTGTTACAGAGTTAATTGCGTACGTTTCGTTCAATTTAACGGTCCATACGTTCCGTTCAGTTCGCCATAAAGAACAGTAACTAGACATTAAGGAGTGTGCGGGGGCCGGAAGGTAAAGAAGATATACATATGTATGCCTCGTTCTAAAAGCATGCGACAGCGGGAACGCCACTTCGGCGAGTCCGAATGTTTTGTTCCGTTCTTACAGAGTTAATTGCGTACGTTTCGTTCAATTTAACGGTCCGTACGTTCGGTTCAGTTCGCCATAAAGAACACTAACTAGACATTAAGGAATGTGCGGGAGCCGAAAGGTAAAGAAGATATACATATGTATGCCTCGTTCTAAAAGTATGCGACAGTGGGAACGCCACTTCGATGAGTCCGTCCATATCTTTTGTTACGTTCTTACAGAGTTAATTGCGTAAGAACGCCACTTTGAAAAAAAGAAGATATACATTTATATGCCTCGTTCTATAAATATGGGTCAGTGCGAACGTGACTTCGATGAGTCCGTATGTTTTGTTACTTTCTTACAGAGTTAATTGCGTACGTTTCTTTCAATTTAGTAACAGGCTGTACGAATTGGGATTTTGATTTTAAGTTCACGAAATGTCAGGTGGCATTTGCGAGAGCAGTGATACTACTGGTATACACTTTTTCTTCGGTTTGAAGGTGTAGAACTGAAAGCACGCTTTCAATATTGGTTGAGTCTCCGCTAATTCTGATTAGAATCGCATAATTGAATAAAATCTTGCATTCTGATTGGTTTACGAAGCAAGGTATTTAGCACGGAATTGCGAGTTGAAAACGAGGCTCGGTGATATTGTTTCGCATCTACGTCATCTACGTCATCTATCTCAGGATAAAACCAAACTGCTGTTTTCTTTTTTTGTCATTTTATTCAATTATGCGATTCAAGGAAAATTCATTACCTGACTCGTGAATTCCGCGTTAAATTGCACTTGAAAACCGATATCGCACTCATCGCTTCGCGATTCGTGCGATATCGGTTTTCGCGTGCAATTTAACGCGGAATTCCCTCGTCAGGTAATGAATTTTCCTATATTATACATTGTAGTCACCATCTGTCTTCTCATGGATTATAGAACGAGGTGTTTTCATGTGTAGCGCGCTTGTTTCGGTTGATGGATTTTCGAACGAGGTATATTCATGTGTAGTACACAGCGGAAAATATTCTAAGTGTTGGTAATGGAATGCAACTTACGGACCGTAAACCCTTCTTAACGGACCGTTAACAACTTTACGGTCCGTACGAACTGTACGGACCGTAAAGACCTTGGACCCCTCTACAAGTAACCAGCACAGCGGAAAATATTCTAAGTGTTGCTAATGGAATGCAACTTACGGACCGTAAACCCTTCTTAACAGACTGTTAACAACTTTACCCCTCTACAAGTAGCCAGCACAGCGGAAAATATTCTAAGTGTCGCTAATGGAATGCAACTTACGGACCGTAAACCCTTCTTAACGGACCGTTAACATTTTTACGGTCCGTACGAACTGTACGGACCGTAAAGTCCTTGGACCCCTCTACAAGTAACCAGCACAGCGGAAAATATTCAAGTGTCGCTAATGGAATGCAACTTACGGACCGTAAACCCTTCTTAACGGACCGTTAATAACTTTACGGTCCGTACAGTTCGTACGGACCAAAAAGACATTGGACCCCTCTTTAAGTAACCAGCACAGCGGAAAATATTCTAAGTGTCGCTAATGGAATGCAACTTACGGATCGTATACTCTTCCTTACGGACCGTATACTTTTCCTTACGGACCGTTAAGAGCTTTAGGCACCATACGAACTGTACAGACCGTAAGCAAGATTCACAGACCGTTACAGTGTGGGTATATTGGACAACCCTCAATCTGTAAGGTGGTGTACCCAGGAGAGCCTGTCGTCTAAAGTGACTCCCAGAAGGCGAGTATGTTTTACCCACTCGATCTGTGCCTCTCCAATAGTCACAGGAATTAAAAACCTGTCTAAACCAGATGCATTCCTCTTAAGTGTACATCCTTGCAAGGATATTAGTAACCTTAAATATTTAATATTCTGGTAATAATGTTCGCAAAGAAGGCACAGTGTTACAAGAAGTTGTGGAAGTTTGTACATTATATGTGCAAGAACTTATTGCTCCTAAGTACATATTTTTTACTATCACTTGAACACAACATTAAAGTTAAGTCATCAAAGAATATTACACCTCAGAAAAGCCTTTAGACCCAAACTTATTTAGCAGCAAAGTCAGCATAACTCTTATACCGCACAGGAATAGTTAATTGCCGAAAGCATGTGTTGGCAACTGGAAATGGGAAAGTGCCTGCATTGTCAGCGAAGTGTAGTGTTAGCCCCTCATGAGCAGCTGGTATTTTTGCTGAAGAGGTCCAGAAAGAAAGCAAATCTTGAATAATGGCTCCTCTATGTTCTGAAACAAATAACAGAATATACTATGACATTAAGTATAACCAACATCACAGTATACACCATCCTTTGGACATGCCCACTAACCCCTGAATGTTGTGTACTGAGTATGGCACTGCCTTAAAACGGCACTTTTTACAGTGGGACAAATTCGGTAATCAACTTACAAAACTAAGATTGATACAAAATTATTCAACAGCTTCTGTAATGTTGTTGGTGCAGACCACAGAATCGATGTTCAAGGTCAGAGTTTGACAGTAATGCAAAAGGCCAGTATACTTGCTGAAAGCCATTTTTAATATTGGTCTTATACTAAAGGATCACTTTCACATTCAAGGTTTTCCATTGATTTCCAGAAGCAGTGTATGATTGGAGAATAAAATAATAGATGATACAACAGAATCCACAGGTCTTAGGCAACAATGAAATTTAGCACTCTGAAATAGCTACAAGATTACTTTTTTTACAGGAGGACAAAGAAATGTTTGCACATGTGCGGTTGAAATGAACACAATAATTTCTTCATTTATTATTTTTTCTATTAACTATTACCAATCTATAGACAGGACCATACTAACGTTTGGGATCTCTTCTTCCTAGTTCATCTATGTATTGAAGTAAGAAACTCTTTGCTTGTTGCTCTGAGGTGTCTAATTCTCCATTCTTGCTTTTACAGTTTTCTCTGCTGTTTGGGGGAAAAGTAGAGAGCCAGTCTCTCAGTGTTTAGACAGATAATTAATCAACCCAATACTTTCCATGCCCTTTCCCAGGTCATCAAGCTCTCATGTCCTATTTTCAATGACATTGTACAAGATGAGTGCATCAGAGACAAGACGTACATTCTGTGCAGTCGGTGGAGGCAAATTTGCTTCTGTTAAGTATTCTGACATATCATTCTTTAGTTGGTCTGGTACAGCATCACCCCTCTTGAGTTCAAGAAGCTTTAAGGGAGCAATAACATTTTCAATCAGTTTCAATCAATGAAATGTAAAAAGAATCAGAAATCCTTGCTGTTGTAATAAAAATCAGTAGACCAAAAGGTTTTAATGGGAAGTATACTGTTTTCCCAATGGGCGATGGAAGGTTGAGAGGGGAACTGATGAGAGTACTCGGAAGGTGGGGGCGGGGGGAGGCATAAATTTGTGGATTTGTATGGCTTAGGGTGCTTCATGTACAGTAAAAAATGACTGTAGGTAGCTTTGTCACAGTACTTTCCAGGGGCCCTTAAGGTTACAGATACGAAAACAAAAGTCCTTGTATCATTTATTATAACATCCTTTCCTGTAAAACGGTGAACATCAGAGAAAATGGAATGTTTATTGTTTTGCAAACAATCAGACTTGAAATGAAACCCCAAAAGATAACTGCCAAACCACAGCATCGAGCTTCTACGAGAAAGGTTCAATTTTGCCGTTTTCAAATACTGGAATTTTTCTTTCTCGATTTCGGGTTTACGGGAAAGACTAATAATTATTTTGTTATACAAGTAACTTTTCACTATTAAATTACCAGTACTGCTGTGTAGTCATTTGATCTTTTAGCATTTGGTATGTCTTAGAAGTTGAAATGATTGTTTCATGCCCACCAAGCACCGCACCTTTTGTAAATATTTGTTGACGATCACCCCTGTTATATTTCATAGGGAGTCCCCCAACAAGCTTTTTTTTTGCCACTGTCTTGTCCCCCAAGTCAAAACACCGTGAAAGACAACAGCTTCTAACATATTTCGTCCTTTTGACTTTCAAAGAGACTTTGGCTAAATAGCATTATCAAATACTGGAATGTGAAAATGCCACATTATTAATATGACTGTCATTCATACATCAAATGTAACAGAAAATAAAATTTTCCTTTTCATGCTATTAATAATTTTCTTTTTTTTTCCTTGAATCAGGTGTTAATTTTTGGGTTTGGGCCTTTAAAAGGTATCAGGTTTCACTATCTTAGTCCTTATATAGGGTTAGAGTTCAAGAGCCTTAGCAATAGGGGAAACAATTTGTGGGAGTACCCTCCCCTTGGACTCATGTGAACTACAAATCGTAAACACTCACCAATTCACCAAGTTACATGTGTGCCTATTTGGTTGGTAGTATACATCATAAATAATAATTAATGAACATGAGATTATTCAGTACTTGTGTTTAGAGTTACCTGAGCTACAGTTACCCCAAATCAAGTCAGGTACGTGTACAACTGGAAAATCTTGATCTTCATCATCTGTAAAATAGATAGTCATTGTAAACAAAAATGCTGCTACAAGCACGCTGTGAACTCACATACAATTACAATTCTTCATTTTTTTTTTTTTGGGGGGGGGGGTAATGTAATGTGTAAGAATTTATATCATACCTTAAACCAAGAAGAGGGCTTAAAAGATTTGTTTTACTTATTATTGTTTTACTTATTATAGTTTTCTGCAGCCAATTTTTTTATTTTAATTTCACAGCGATTGTCTTCATTTTTAATGTGGTTTGATTCATATGTTATGGCTTGCATGCTTTATAACTTCAGACATAGTAATTTTTGCAAGTACCGGATCCTCTCATTTTAGAGGATCTAATCAGCTATAAGTTGAATAATAGACGAAAATTAGCAAGGCTGATTACACAGTATAGTGATATCTTTTACAACAATTCGGAAGGCATGGCCTTCCTTCTTCAGGGTGTTACATTGATTTCTCTGTAACACCCTGAACAAGGAAGGCCGTGCCTTTCTGAAATATTGAAATATATATCCCTATACTGTGTAATCAGCCTTGTTAATTTTCATCTATTATGCTTTATAACGCTTGTTTTAAGAACACTGCCTCACTTGTAGGAAGCAGTCCACTAAACCAAGAGTGAGAAATGAATTAAACTTCCAGGTTTACGAGTGCAGTAAGTTAACAGCCCAAAACAATTTGGACTGTTTTCAATGTTATACTACAGGCTAAGAAATTTCTCAAATGCGATTGGCTCAGACCAGTAGTATTTCTGCCAAATTTGAAATACTTACATGTAAAAATTTCAGTTTCCATGGAAACCTAAATGATCGAAACAATATGGCAGAAAGATTTTCAAAATTCTGTGGAAAAAACTGCAAGAGCTAAAGGAAATTACCAAGATATGGAAACAGCAAAGAATGTACAAAGATCTAGGTCACTGTTTCGTCGATTTAAGGTGCAAGGGAAAGGATACAGTCCTGAGATTTTCGGTGAGCTGCAACTTGAACGAACTCAGCTACAAAGTTCGGTGCATAGCTTTATCGTCGAGTGCTCTTTCAACTGCTATCGAAGAAGGTGAGAGAATAAAAAACGGTTCCTTTCAGTCTTTATTCAACAGTTCAGAAGCACAGGCAACCAGAAGTAAACGTCGTCCGCTGGAAACTATTTTCCGCTGCTATGGTGACCAAAGGAACAATAAATAGCCAACAATTTTCATGGCCTGCTGCTTAAATGAAAGCCCAAAGTCCAAGTTCCACACAAGCAGAATCGGTTAAAAAATCTATTGATAAACGATTAGGCTGTTCAAAATGTACCCTTCAAAAGATATTTACAGGTATTCAAGTACTTTTTATCGCAGTTGAAGCGAAAATCATTTGAACATGTGTGACCTTTGTGCGATCACATGTTTGATCACATGTTGTAGTAAAACCAATCACTCGCGCATGACTAAACAGCATTACAAGATGCGAAATTTCTTTGCCTTGTAGTATAAACAAAAAATAGCACGGTTTCTTCGGGGTATTTGGTATTAATACCGGCTCGTGATATTTCAAAGGTTTGTCTGCATTGAATTCGAAGCACTGTGATTCGGAGTTGTAGCATTTGATGATTGCAAATGTGCAGCCGAAGATTCTGTTTCTCCCCTTTC
>OZ026595.1:35172133-35177133 GCA_964020085.1 Micromussa lordhowensis
GTCTGCCATGCACTGATCTAGGGATGGTCCTCTTAGCTTCTTGCAAGGAACACATTCTCCAATGATCTTTGTCACGGTATTGTGACCACCAACCAGCCAGAATCCTGCTTGTCGAATTGCTCCTCCGGTAATCTGCCTCCCTTGGTGATGAGCTCTGAGGTGGTAATGTTTGGCTACTAGTCTCGACACGTGATTCTTCTTCGGTAACACGATCGGATGTTTCTCTCCGTGCTCCATTTCTGCTCTCCTCAACCTGCCTCCAACGCATAGAATCCCGTGACTATCGAGAAATGGGAGAAGACGGTACAATTGCAATCCCTTGAGAGCTTTCTTGGTGCTACTTCCAACTTCTCTTGGTAGGTTGGGTTCAGGTCTTGCAGTTGTCAATAACTCGCCAAATGCTGCTCTCAGTGTGGTGCTGATTATGATGCGCAAGGCTTGATCATATTCTTCCAAGGTCGGTGGCCTGAGTTTTTTCTGCACGTCAGCTGGTTTACTCCTCAGATCAGCTGATCCCGTTTTAGCATCTCTTTGCCGCTTAAATTCTCTGGCTACAACGATTAGGTTGGCGATCGCTCGTTGCAGGGACCTCAACGAGGAAAACTTCTCAAATCTTTCTGCTCCAAGGTCCAGTCTTCTTTCCTTGGTTGTCTTTGCTTTGGCGCTGAATACTTCTTTACGAACTTCAGGGTCACTTGTGCTGAGTTCGATTGTTTCATCGTTCAATTGTTTCATCTCTGGTTTCCTGAGAAAGTCCGGGCCAGTGAGCCAGCTTGTTTCCATTATCTTACTTGGGATGACACCGCGCATTGCTAAGTCTGTAGGGTTGTGTTCACTCTCTACATATCTCCACTGCTCCGGGGTTGATAAACTTCTAATTATCTGTACTCGGTTGGCTACATAGACGTAGAAGTGACGGCTTTTGTTTGTGATGTATCCCAGCACCACCTTTGAGTCGGTGTAGTACGCCACGTCAGCAATTTCTATATCGATCTCTGAGGACTCTTTGAGCTGCCTGAACAGCTAGTACCGCTGTGCACAGTTCTAGTCGAGGGATGCTCGTCTGGTGAGCTGGGGGGACTCTGGCTTGGCCATATACGAGAGATGTGGACTCTAAGTTTGCTTTGTTGAACTGGCGGAGGTAAACCGCTGCTCCTATAGCGTCTTGACTGGCGTCGGAGAACACATGCAGTTCCGCTTTGGCTACCGGGCCGAAATCCTTCGGGTGGTAACAGCGAGGGACAAACAGGCGCTGTAACTCCATGAGGGAATCTCTCCAGCGCATCCACCGGTTCATCATTGCTTCAGGGAGGGGGTCGTCCCAGGCTAGTGGGGTATTGTTCCTGCTTGTCTGGTGGCCCATGACTACGAGCTGCTGGAGTATCTTTCTCCCTTCGAGCATGACTGGCCCTACAAAGCCAAGCGGATCATACACAGAATTGACTATGGAGAGGACTCCTCTCCTGGTAAACGGCTTTCCTGGCAGAGTCACTTTAAAGGTGAAGGCGTCCATCTCCAGATTCCAGAAGACTCCGAGTGATCGCTGCACTGGAAGACTGTCATGACGTAGATCGAGATCACGTACGTCCTTAGCTCGGTCTTCGGCAGGGAAGGCCTCCATTACGTCCACTGAATTCGAGACGACTTTGTGCAGACGTAGGTTAGCTGTGGCTAGTGAGGCCTGTGCGTTTTTCACTAACTCTATAGCTTGTTGGGAGTTTGCCAGAGAAGCTAGGCCATCGTCTACATAGAAGTTGCGGTGAATAAATCTCTTGGCCTCCTCGCCGTACTCCTCCTCGCCGTCCAACGCAGTTCTGCGAAGCCCATAAGTGGCGACTACGGGACTGGGTCCATTGCCAAACAGGTGGACAATCATTCTGTACTCTACTATGGGTTTTGACGGATTGTTTCCTTCAAACCACAGAAAACGAAGGAAGTCTCTGTGCTGGGTCGACGTAAAAGGATTGAAACATCTGCTTCACGTTGCACATTATGGCGATGTTTTCCTTGCCGAAGCGCATTAGGACGCCGATGAGATTGTTCATCAGGTCGGGGCCAGGTAAAAGCACTTTGTTCAGGGAAACTCCTTGAAACTCGCAACTGGAATCGAAAACTACGCGGATGGTGTGCTTCGTATTATGGTATGTTTCAAAATGCGGTAAATACCAGGAAGGCCCAGGGGGAGACGGGGCTTCATCACTTGGGAGCTGAGAGGCATGGCTCTTCTCGATTATCTTTCCCATGAACTTCAGGTAGTCTGCTCTCATTTCTGGCTTCCTAGTAGACGTTTTAAGGAGCCCTTGTAGACGTTGCATGGCCTGGCCGCGGTTGTTTGGCATGGTTTGGAGCTTATCACGAAATGGCAGTGGCATTTCCCAGTTACCACTCTCGTTCTTGTGTATTCCTGTTTCTATAATCTCCAGAAACGCCCGGTCATCGCAGAAGAGACTAGGTTCGTTGTCGCCCCGCGTAGTCTTAAAGATGCTGTCGGTAGCACGTTCCAGGATCGGGTCTTCGACTTTGAATTGGTTCGGGCAGGGAACCAGCTCGTAGCTCTTGTCTCCAGTCTCTTGGTTTCTCTCCGTATCAGTAGACAGGCGGGTGAGAACGTGTGCGGGCCCGCTTGGGAAATCGAGGCACATCTGACTGCTGATTGTCCAGCCGAGGGCTACTCGTTGTGCCCAGGGGGCTCCTCTAGGGCCGTTTCTAAATTCTCTGACTTTCAACAGCTCTGGGGCGTCCCGACCGATCAGCAGCTGAACTTTTGCGGACTTGTCTAGGGGAGGTATCTCATGCGCTATGTCCATTAGGTGCGGGAAACTCTTTGCCATATCCGGGGTGGGGAAATCTACTGCGGGGATTGGCAGCGCTTTTTTTGTTCTCAGCGGCGACAGTTGATATGGGAACCCTTCCACACCTTGCAAACCGAGCGCGGCCTTCATTTGCGGGGTCCAATATTTCCTGTCCGATCCAAACACGCTATGGCCCCCCTTCAAAAACATTTCATATCCTGTAATGTTCCCTTTGCCATCAGAGTATACTTGAGCAAAGAATTGGCTTTTGTCCGCGTTCGGAAACTGTGCTGTCAATTTTGCCCACGAGCTTTTCTTTGATGCGGCTATTTTAGCTGTCGTTGGTTGAAGGTCGTCCATTATGAAAACTGTTATATCCATCCAATATAAAAATGGTTGTTCTAACAATTGTCACGCAAAATAATGGAAAGACTGTCTACTTTGACGAGCCGATCTCCCAAGCTCATTTCATGAAACTGATCTCGTGCAGTTTGTACAACTCTTGGCACAATCTGAAAAGTGTAGGGCAAATATATTTCAAAAAAGATAAAGAAGTGTCGGCTTCAATACCTCAGGGCCATTACACTTCTGAGTCCCTCGCAGAAGAGCTGACAAAAAGTTTAAAATCAAATGAAAACATAAAAAAAATAACACTTGAAACAAATAAACCCAATTCTGGGCTAAAAATAACAGTTTGGGAGCCAACCATTAACAAAGAAATTTTAGTTAGTCATGCTTTGAGCCGGCTTATTAACTCTGGGCCGACATTGACTACGATAAGTTATGTCAAAAAGCTAACCAGCCCTTCCACTTATTTCATTCACTGCAATCTTATCGACAAAAACCAGAACTTTTTGAACAATAATAAATCTGATCTTTTGGCTAAAGTCGACATAAAAGGCAAGCCTTACGAAAAAGTCAGCTATGGGGGGCATGAGCCTTTTCGCGAATGTTCTACAGTTTCACATGTTCAAAGCATTACTGTCAGCGTCAAAGACCAAGATTGCAAGCTTTTCGATTTCAACGGCTTGCCTCTCGAATTTGTTTTGGAAATAAAATAAATTTCTATTTATACAATGTCTTCCGCGAATGTTTTACCATCCGCGCCTCCTGAAAACATATACCCCCAAATTCGGCCTCCTGACTTCAGGATGCAAAAAGTTAATGAAATTTCTACCGATCTGGCTAAAGAAGTTGACCACTATCGAGCTGTTGCAAAAAAATATAAATGTGCCAAGAAGGTTTTCAACTTGAGTGCGGCCGGATCAAGCGTTCTTTCGGCCGCTTTTTCAAGTGCGAGTTTTGGTTCTGCTCTTTCTTTTGTCGGCCTACCAGCCACATTACCTCTTGGCGTCGTTGGTGGGTGTTTCGCTCTCGCTTCTTCAGGTTTAATAATCGCCTGCAAAAAGGTTGATTTGAAGATAAAGAAACATCGAGAGATTGTCACGCTTGCAATTGCAAAATGCGACACGATTGATCGGCTGCTTTCCAAAGCCCTGCCTGACAATCAAATATCAGACCACGAATTTCAGTTAATTATGACTGAATTTTCGCAGTACAACTTGCTGAAAGAGTCTGTTCGGGCAAAACTCACGCGGCATTCGTCTCGACCTGACATTGAGAAGATAAAGAAAGATGTCCGCAGCGAAATGGAAGCAGATTTAAAAAAAAAAACTAACCGCTCAAGCCGACGGTTCGAATTAGAATTTTAAAAATTTCATTCCGGCTTTCATTTAAGCATGTCTCGTCACGTTGCATGTAACGCGTGACATGTGACAAAAAAAATCACAAAACCCTAGTCGGGGGTGCTCGGTGGCTTTTGTTTTGCCTAGCCCCGGCTAGGACTTTCCCCCGCTGACAAGGCGGGTGTCGGTTCCCATTTATCCTCTGGGACAGAGATTGAAATCCCGAGGGATCTCTGAGCACCCCCCAGTTATCTGCAGGGCCGGAGCGGGCTCACCCGAGGGATATCGCTGCAGACAGCCTCACCCTGCTACTCCTAACAACTTCATGCACGTGCTTTTTAAGGAATCAGGGGCGGCCAACCCCACATCCAAGAACACCACCAATCACTTGCTAATAGCCTATTGGCTCATATGGGCTATTTATGTTTCACAAGCCGGACTGCATCAGACATGTGGGACTTTTTTATAAAACGCATGCGTATTATATAAAATGATCGTATTGATTCACACAATTTGGCACGCT
>OZ026595.1:35184633-35284633 GCA_964020085.1 Micromussa lordhowensis
AAATGCTCTTTTTGGATGATACAATTTCTCTGCAGGCATTGCAAAAGATCGTTGTGCCTCTGACACTCAGGTGCTGATCAGGGAACTGATTAATACGATCTTGCAAAGGGACATTTTTCACATTAGTGACATTACTTGTCCCCCTCCTTGTATTTTCCAGTGGTGGATTCGAGGCGTCTATCCCGGGCAAGTTGTGCAGGCTTTGGTCTATCCTCTCTGCTCTCGCTACCTTGTAAACTATCTGGATGTAAGTTCACTGCACTTGACTGGTTTGGCGTGGTGGCCGCCATTTTGAAACGAGCACTGAGAGAAAGACTAAGGAGTCTGGGACCGAGACACAGACTTCCGGTTCCATTTCATCGAACTCCCGCGGTATCTCAACACAACTAAAAAAAATCGAAAAATAGGAGTGGAAGCAACTGTTTATAGTAATCTATCGTTTTTAGTAGCTGAGATCTTCGTTTTCTTGAATTATTCTAAAATTGTGCTATTAAGACAAGAAAATATTCGGATTATGCTAGCAGTGTTACTTTTGGAAAAAGGGCAAAAATTATGCTCAATTCCAAAAATTATGCTAGCACAATCGGCAAGAGCCTAACTACAGCCCAGCCGTACCATATCTTAAAGTCCCTCTTGTCTCGTCTGCTCCCGCCATTTTGCAACATGTACAAAGTGCCGGTCCATAAAGGCTCCTGGGATATGTCGTAGTAGCCCGGACGTACTCATGGGTAAGAAAGGACCTTCATAAAATGAACCTCCTTTTACCATCATAAAATAAACTTTTACCATCATAAAATGACTGTTTCATAAAATTGAACGTGAACGTTTATTGACAACTTCCCCAAAGGGGCTTTTGAGCGTCAATTACAAAGAAATAAAAACATATACAAGTTATTAAATTACAATTGCAAATTGTATCGTTCTTCCCCCTTAAATTTATCTAAAAGTACCCCTCTAAGCTTATTCCTAAAACTATTGACATCAATGTAGAACTTAATATTATTATTTAAATTATTCCAGATGTTCACTATCCTGTAGTGAAAAGTCTTCTACCCAGTAGCCGATCTAAATAAAGGAATATTTAGCATCTGCGAATTTCTGGTTTCTAATTTCCGTTTACTTACAGTACTACGTGTAATTAATTTATCACTGAGGTACGCAGGAGCTAGTTCCGACATGCATTTGAAAGCCAATACAGCATCTCTGAAGTATAATTGGTCTTTGACTGGTAACCAATTTAACGATCTAAGTATAGGTGTAACATGATCATACTTACGCTTGTTAGCGACAATGCGCGCGGCAAAATTTTGTACTAATTGCAATTTATTCACATTCTTCTTGGCATTATTAGACCAATTAGAGGAGCAATAAAATAACCTGCTGAAAACTAGTGCATTAATTACAAGTTTGAGTGTTCTTTTATCGAATACGTGTTTAACTCTATTTATTTGACAAAGACGAGATACGCAAGCATCTGCTTTGTGCCGAAGACGATCAGTTTGGTCTTATCCGGGTTAATAAGAAGTGAATTGTTTAAATTGCCCCTTAACTACAAACCATGGGACTTATGCATCAAGAAATAGCACACGATTAACAAAACCAAACGACCTTCATAAAATGAGCTTGGACTATCAAACAATGGGACGTTATGCATGAAGAAATGCGGCACTATTGGAAAAACCATAGTACCTTCAGAAAATGAATTCTCGCTATCAATTCGCAACACAGTATGAAAATGCAACTGATTCAACATTAAATGCAAAAAGTAAAGCATAAAATGCAAGATCAGTACAATGAAATGCGACCTTAATTTTGACACCAATACCGCTTCATAGATTATAAGCCTTCTACAATTTCAGTGTTCGCTTTAGTTGCAATATTAACACATTTATCTTACAACAACATCTTTATTAAAGGGTTTAAGTGCATCTGTCACAAAAAACCGAAATTCGAAATCCTTAATTCTCACAATTTTTTGTGGAATGATAGCATTACATGTACTGATTACACAGAACATAAAAGTTTGGCAAGCTGCTCTTAATAAGCCAAGAAATTGGGCAGCCTTTTTTCCGTAATCCGAGGACTAAATTTTATCATCAAAAATAACAAAAATGGGGCACATTTCATTCTTTTTTTCTACATAGTTAAGAGAAAATGACATCCTTCCTTGGCAATATATGGAAATGGCGTTGTATATGCTTCAAGGCAATATCATTAAAATCACCTACCATATAAAGGTAAAAAATTCAGAGGTGATCAAATGTGAATATCTATGTGAATTTTCCGATACCAACATTTTCCACTTTTTTTAAAAATGGCACAACTGTATGTTCCAGTAATTCAGAGGTTTCATTTATATATGGGTTTAAAGTAGATGGCCCCAGCTTCCGAAAGCTACCAAGAACTTAATGGGCAATAAGCATATTATGTGTCTCATGAGCTGCGTCTTCTACCTCTATTTTGTAAACTAAAGGAAAAAAGGTGTATTTTAATATCTTAACAACTTGTCGTCCTTGAGAAGTTTTAAGAGATTTAGAACATCCTAAACGTTTGAGAAGACGTTTCCTGTCACAATCACATTTTCTTATTGTTTCCATTACTTTTTTTGCAGTGCAGATAATATAAAAAAACTGAGTTTTTGGAATTTAAAGGCATAAAATGTCTCTTTACCTCCAAAAGTACATATGCTATTGAGTCGCAACCTTTTTGAAATGTTAAGTGCCCTGAACCACTTAAGTTCATTGTAGCAACGTTTTAGCCGTGACGTCATATTACGTCACATGACGTCATCAACTTTAAAATCCGCCCTTTCGAAATTTTAGATTGTGACAAAATTTCCAACAACTGGCAAAAAAAGGATTAATAATTAAGAATAAGTCTTAAATAGTCGAGAAATGCAATGTTGTTGTTGCCATCGTACGTGTCTTAAATGATACTTATCTAGTTGAACTTAACTTTAAGCTGTTTAGACAGAATGTGGCCAAAATAGTCCAGTATCACGTTACATATTTCAGTGCCCTATCGGCTACTCATTATTGCAAGTACAACTGCTTAACACCTTTGTTAAAACATCTTTGTACGGAGCTTTGCGGCGCTTAAAGTCCTCAGTTTCAATGTCAAGTGAGTCACAGATGTCTTTTAGATCAGCAATGCTAAATTTCTTTGTTAATTTCCCGTCTGCAGCTAACTTGCACAGGTTGTAGGACTTGTAGGTGATGGGATGCTCCAACTGCAGATTGCCGAATACCACCTTCTTTCTAAGTGAAATGTCCTCTTCGTGTTCCCACGTTTGTTCTTCCGCCAAAAATTCTTCTACCTCCTCCGAACTGGCAGCTGCGTTTAAAGAACCGTGTTTCTTTTTTGTTGCTGCAAGACGAGAAAAGTATGCTGCAATCTGTTGAGAACTGAGACAGTCACCTCCGACAAATAGACGATTACCCTTATCATCTCGTTCTCTGTGCATTTCCCGAGCAACTTGAGTTGGTGATGCCTTATTTCCCGTTTCCTCGCCAATAAGGAATTTGTCATTTAGATACTCTTTAACAGCTGTAGAAAAACGTGTAGACTTGTGCTTTTTTAATGCCCATCCCATGGTGATATTGCTAACCCTCTTTCCACTCTGCTCAGACTCGCTTGGATAATTAGCTCCGAAAAGTGGCTTTGATAGTTCATCGTTTACGCAATCAGCATAGCGACGCCTTATGTAGTCAAACTGAGACTCTCTGTGTAAGCGACGGACGTGATTTCCGACATCCAGGTGCCTCTGGAGCTCTGTTTCAGAATCAAAAGAGCAAGTACTCCCGTCAGTAGGGCACTCAAATAATGCATCACTTTCAGCGTTTTCAGATGCTGTAAGTGTGGCCTTTAACAAATCGAATGTGGTTTAGCATGGTATGTACTCTTATCGCACTAAGGTGCGGTATTGCAGAAAATCAAAATATCAACAGAATATCAAAATATCAACAGAATATCAAAATATCAAAATTTTGCCGAATATCAAAATATTGCAGAATATCAAAATATCAAAATATCAAATTTTCGCAGAATATCAAAATATATCTTTGGTCTGCTATCTCACCGTGATATTTGATAATATCATGATATTTTGATATGATACTTTCATGATATTAATTTGATATTATCAAATCACTGTTGATACATCTTTGGTCTGCCATCTCACCATGATATTTGATAATATCATGATATTTTGATATGATATTTTCATGATATTTTTTGATATTATCAAATGATTGTTGATATATCTTTGGTCAGCCATCTCACGGTGATATTTGATAATATTATGATAATTTCATATTTCACAATATCATCATCATCACAAATATGTCCTGCCTCGTTCTTTAAGCGCCTGGTGTATGATCCTTCAGATCATGATATTTGAGATGTTGAAATTATCTTGCATGATATTAATTTGATATTATCAAATTACGGGTGATATCAGTTTTTTACTCCTCAAAAGTTTAAAAGTGTTGCACGAGACTATAAAATCTAGATAAACGACAGCGAGCGCAAACAGAGGATCATGCAACAGCGCCGCAATGTATTTCGCCAGTTAGGTCAAGAAACGGGATAACGCTTGACTAAACCACCCTCTTTAACAGCGAAGTATGCTAAAAAATTACATCTAAACATCTATCTAAAGAAAAAGCTATGCAATGTATACCTCGTTCTATCAACTTGTGCAGACAAATGACACGTTTTAAATAAACTCGTGTGCAGGGAACCAAACTGTGCATCTAAACAAAAAGCTATGCAATGTATACCTCGTTCTATAAACTTGTGCAGACAAATGACTCGTTTTAAATAAACTCGTGTGCAGGGAACCAAACTGTGCATCTAAACAAAAAGCTATGCAATGTATACCTCATTCTATAAACTTGTGCAGACGAATGACTCGTTTTAAATAAACTCGTGTGCAGGGAACCAAACTGTGCATCTAAACAAAAAGCCATGCAATGTATACCTCGTTCTATAAACTTGTGCAGACAAATGACTCGTCTTGTACAGGAAATAAAACTGTGCATCGAAACAAGAAACAATGTAAAGTATTCTTCCTTTCTTTAACTTACGCAAAAGAGTGATCAATTTTTTGCACAAACATAGCGAAGTATGCTAAATAAATTACATGTCTGTTAACAGTATCCTTTTATTTCATTTCGCATGCATGATAACACTTCACAAATAGTACTCCATTGATTTCAATAACTTAACTACATAAAATGTCTCTCTTTACAGCAACTTCTTTCGTTTTAACTCTGCCTCCAAGTCATTGTTAAAACATTGGTTGACAAACCAGAACAACACGTTCCTTTTAAACTGCGTCATCTTTCGAGTAAGTTCAAAGTACTGATTTAATCTCTTAAACCCCTGTTCGCAAGATTCAGTATTAACACCCCTGATTTCATCAAACTTGGGTAGATGTGGGTGATAAAGACAATTCGGATTGTCAGGTGGCATACAAACTTCCTCAGTGTGTTTGGAGACATGAAAAATGTCTACTAGAAATTGGACATTATCTATTAATAACTTTGCTCCCGCACTGCCATTTTGGGCTTGATTTTTCAAAAAAGGCATCAAACCACAAGCCCTATCGTACCCTAGATACCTGAGTCTCTTGAAATGCTCCAAATTACTACAAAACGTTCTGAGGATGAAAAGAAATACCTGGGTGTAAGATTCACTGGTAAACATTTTGGTCATACTTACAACAATGCCGCAGGGCCTTATAAGAGCAAGCATGCCCGCAGTTGTTTGGAAAAATAGTGAAATGTTTTCTTTCTTTTTACATCCCTTAGCCTTCTGCTGTGCTAAACATTCATCTTCGGCTAACAAACCCGCCTCTGCTGTGGATGTCATAAATTCCGGTGGAACAGTAACTTCTTCGGTAGACGTTTCTGCAGTCATCGACTGGTGGCTTTTACAAAATTTTGATGGCTTTTGACTTTTTCCCCCAGGAAGCGGCGAATTCGGACAGCATTTATATATTTGTGGTAAATCCTTCCTTAATTTCACCTTCTCCATCGGAAGCGCACACTTTGCTCGCTTTAAGTACTCGTTCCCATCAATAGTGACATATCCTTCTGAACAGCCCGGCGCCTTGCACTTGTGTGTTACCCACTTATTGTCCGATGCACAAATGTCTTCCCAAACTACTCTGCATAAATCTTCGGTGTTCAGATGCCTGCCACAGTGGGAATACTCACACTTCAAGTCAGTTTCGGCCAATTTGCCCTTGCTGTGATAATAGTTAACAACAATCCAAAGAAACCAAGCATCATTCACTCGTTGTTCATTTAACTGCCACTCTTCATCATTTGAACGCGCAAACTCTTGTAATTCACTCAAACGTTCACTGTCTTTCGTCTTAAAGTTCAGGTTGTAAACTTTAGCGCGAGATTGAAAAGTGGCTCCAGATACCCAGATATTATTGCTAATATCTTGTAAAAGGAGAGTTTCAAACACGGTCCTTGAAGATACCTGGAAATATGGGTTCCCTCCATGATGTAGGTCTTCAAAAATTTTTGAACCTTCCTTAGTCATCTTGTAGCTTGGAAAGTATTTTACTTTGCATTTCTCACAATGACCATGAAACATTGCTCCAACATAAGTGCCTCGCATTGTGTACACCAAGGGAAACGATGGCCGATTGTCCATCTTTATATTCTTGCCGCAACATTGCGTTTTCGTAGGAAGTAAAACAACGGGCTTGAAAGCACTTTTACCGCTTCTCCTGAACAGCCGAGAATTCAAATCACGTCGTAATAGTGAAGGATACTTAGGCTGTATCACTTTAACGACTGTCCTACAGTTTGTTTTGTCCGTTAAACGCAGGTGCTTTCCATCCTTGCGGTCACTACAACCAAGACACACTGACGGTGTTGCCGCTGTAATTTCCAATCTTTGGCTACGCACAAACTCAGCCACTAGTTCATATCTGTTGGGTGTTCGCTCAGGAAAATGGCCGACTGCAAACAGTAGAGAATTAAATTCTTCGTGATCAACAACTATTGCGCACATTTTCCGCTCACTGATCACATTGACAATTGACCAGCTACAAACAACCTCAGATTTGGCCCAAGTGTTAGTATCGATTAATGTTATTCTTCACTTGCCCATGACAAGGTTCTAATGCATTCGGCTAGGTCATTGTCAATACAACACTTCTCACCTCTGGTTTCAGTAATAAAATTAAGAGGTGCAACGAATTTCTAAACAATAAGCAGATTCTTAGCAGCTTCAATTTAAGACTTTATCACTTATAAAGTAGCCAACACGCCACACACTAATTTCGAGTACCGTGCGCGTGATAGTACGTTCTATCTATTATGAACTCTTGTCAGTGATCGTACCATAGTAACTATGATCGTACGTTCCATTATCATAAATTCTCGTCTAATAAATGTTCCTACTAAATTCACATTTTCACACGTTATCCCTCTTTTGGTTTGGTTTTGTGAATGATATAAAGCGCGCGCAAATCAAGATCATTGTAATTCACACTTTTAAAACCATAATCTGTTGGTGACTTTTAATTTGTTTTGTGTTTTTATTACATTGTTCTTTGTATCCCGGCTATTGGCTACAATTCCACTGTAATTACAAAAGAAATCCGACAAACGATACTTCGGCTTTACGGTAATAATTATGCATTTCCGACCGTGTCGGTAACTTGTGTATTTGTATAGCGTGTTTATTCCATTGTTCTTTGCACCTTCCCTATTGGTTACCACTCCATCACAAATACACACAGCTATCCCACAAATGATGCTTATCTTTTAAAAGCAATTTATATCGCTTAGCGACTTCGCTGTTCATTTCATTCGTGCATTTTCACAATGTCACTCGTTCACAAACTTCCAGAAAACTTAAACAAAAATTTGATTTCTCAAAGAATTTTTGCAGGACAAGCGATTGCGTTTGCTTGGGAGAAGACCACTACGCCAACACGAAATCTGGTTCACGCGTATGCCGACAGCTTGGGTTGTCCAGCAGAATATATTCTCTTTCCTCTCCTAACAGTTACTGCATCATTTATTGGAACCCATGGAAGGATTCAGATAAACGACAGCTGGGAAGAGCCTTCCATAGTTTGGTTCAATGTCTGCGCACGAAAAGACCAAAAGAAAACCGCCGCACTTAACGTTCTTGCAAGGCCGGTCAGAGAAATTGAACAAGACCTCCAGGAAGACTTCAAACACGACAATCCCAAAGCACACGATAGGGACCTGCTGCGTCTACTGGTTGACCATTTCTCGTTCGAAAAGTTGCACCTGGTCATGTCTCAAAACAACAAAGTTCTTGGCGCATATGACGAACTTACCCAGTTCTACAACATGCTTGATCACTACAAGAGTAACTCTACGTTGGACCGAAAAACACTGCTGGCCCTTAATGGAGGAGCGCAATGGACGCGGGATTTTAAACACGGTTCTGCGACAATGGATTCAACTTGTCTTAACATCACCGGATTCATCCAGCCCGCTTACGTTGTTAAACTACTGTCACAAGATGACTTTGATGGCTTTAATGACCGACAGCTTTATGTGTGCCCTGTAGAGCGAGATGTTGATTATGACGAATTGATACCATTTGACCCAGCCACAAACCCCCAAATGAAATGAGTCTACGAGATCATTGGTAATTTCCACCAGGCTCCAGTTACCTACAAAATGGATGAGGATGCCCACGAACTGTTTAAAAACTACCATGACGAACTCAAACGAAGAAAACTATCCATTAAGTATGATGAAAACCGGTGCGGAAAGAAGGCGATTGGTCTAATGGCATGCGTGTGTATGATCGTTCATGTCTTAAGGCCGATTTAGACGGTACAACTTTCGCTTACAACCATCGCATGCAACCTGCTCTCGTCATCCCTACAACACGACGTGAGTCTGATTTACACGCCTACGATATTTTGCCTACCACTCACCAACATCGCGCGCGACTCATGAATTTTTCGCTCCAAGGGGGCTGGGAGCCACAACAAACAAAATGGCTGACACCAGTATTGTTGCGGCAGCAGTCATTGTTGCAATTGTCTGTAAGCGAAAAAAGAACAAAAAAGACGCAGAAGTGCTAGAGAAAAGGGGTGGCTGAGACGAAGAAAGGATATGGGAGCATATAGAGAGATTGTACAAGAGTTACGCGTAGAAGATGCGCAAAACTATCGGCGTTATCTACGAATGGACACTACAGCATTTGAGGTATCTGAATTTCATATCGATTGCAGTGTTTAACTTCATGAAATTATGGTTTTCATGTTCCCTTTTATGATATCATGCCTTTTACTTGCCATTGTGGGTCACAAATTGTTTATTTTTGTCAATAATTTGAAAGATATCGTCATTTCATTTTGTGACGTATTTTGAATCTAGTTGTTTTCCGATTTTTTGGTGGAAATTTGGATTGATCACATTTTTATTCCGATGAACAGAACATCTCATAAACTGCAAATCTTTTTCGAATTCATATTATGAAGGGAATCAAATATATTTTAAATATTGTTCAATTACAGGAGATTTTACATAAAATTATACCTTTAGTCAAGAAACAAGATACAAACATGAGAGAGGCCATACCACCAGAGGAGAGATTAGCAGTTACCTTGAGATTTCTGGCTACAGGGGAATCGTTTTCTAGTCTCCAGTACCAATTCAGAATTAGCCAATCCACTCTGTGCACCATTATCCCTGAAGTGTGTGATTCAATTTACAAAGTCCTGAAAGAAGATCACTTTAACTGCCCAAAATCTTCAGATGAGTGGCTTACTATTTCAAAGATGTTTGAGGACCGCTGGCAACTGCCCAATTGCATAGGAGCAGCAGATGGGTAACATGTCCGCATACTCCATCCCAAGCATAGTGGGTCAGAGTTCTACAACTATAAAGGCTACTACAGCATTGCATTAATGGCAGTAGTAGATGCTGGCTACAAATTTATATATGCTGATGTGGGCTGCCAAGGGCGTATAAGTGATGGTGGTGTATTAAAAAACTCACAGTTTTGGAAATTACTTGCTACAGGTGATAATATAAGCAGAGCTTACAACATATATTATCTATGTAAATCACAAAAGTCCAAAGTTGCATTTGGAAAATAGTGCTGTAGTGGCTGTCAATCAAACAGCGAAAGTGAAAAAAAACTTGACATAAGTTTATGCTAAACATAAGGCTTTGATTATTTTTGATACTGTCTTCTATCGATGAGTAGTTCTGTCATTTTCCAAGTCAAGAATTTTGATTGACAACCTTGAAAATGCTTGAAACGTTTTGGGTCACGCGTGTTTTGGTGATTATTGAAATTGGGATTTTTAACTCCTTCATTTATTATGAAATGGATAATTAATAGTATTGTAAAAGTGAGAAGTGAGTGAAAGAACTATATGATACTTTCCATTAAAATATGATTTATAAAATGAAGCTATACTATGCTTATAAGAACAAATAGCCTGACCAATGCATTAATGAGTGAAATTATTAAAAGATATATAAGATTACATTTAATCCAAGATAATATTTCAATTCCTTAGTAATGGTCATTTTGACTTTTTAAGGTTCTTTGGGACTTCCAGAACCCTCTCTGCTTCCACAATCCTTGGATCAGTCTTTCGAGGAAGTTGAAAGTACAGAGCCAGTGCCATATTTCATAGCTGGTGATGATGCCTTCCCACTTGAACAAAACATCATGAAACCCTACTCACAACGAAATCTATCTGAGGAGAGGAGAATTTTTAATTACAGAATATCAAGAGCAAGGAGAGTAAGCGAGAATGTTTTCGGGATTCTTGCTAGTAGATTTCGGGTATTCCATTCCACCCTCTGTGTCAACCCTGAAACTGCCATAAAGATTACTCTAGCAGCCATTAACCTCCATAATTTTCTGAGAGCAAGGTCACCAGGTTGCTACACTCCACAAGGGTCAATTGATGTGGAAGACTATGTTGATGGGTCTGTACAATCTGGATCCTGGAGACAAGAGGTTAAACAGAATCCCTTCTCAGCATTCCCAAATTCAAGGAAAGGAAGGCAGCCACGAAGAGCTGAAGCCATCAGAGACCAACTGTGCCAGTACTTGAATGGACCTGGTCAAGTGCCATGGCAATGGAATTGCCTGCTGTGAAGATTTAGTGATTGTAACCTTCTAAACCATCTTTTTTTGTATCTTTAGCAAAGCCTACACACTTACATTTGTGTATATTATTATATGTAGGACTCCACGCTGTTCAATTAAGAATTAATTGGCAGAGAGAAATGCAGGAGTGTTAGGCCCCGTCCACATGTATCTGGAGATTTTTGTGTTCGCAATTTTTTTATGCAGACACACCTAGCGTCCACACGTCTGCCGTATACACTCAGTGTATCTGGAGATTTCTGTATACGCTCTCCAGAGTGGAAATTTCTGTATACACTGTGTATACGGATACGTGTGGACGCTTGTATCCATATATTTTTGTATATGCTGACGTCACAGTATCAGCTTTTCTTGTAATGCGCATGCTCTGTTAACTAATCCTTTGAGATATCTGGACACATGTGGACGGTTGTATACACTACATGGATGCATATAATATTATTTTTGTATCCGCATAAAAAAATTTGGGGATACAGAAATCTCCGGATACGTGTGGATACGGCCTTATTGAACATGGAGATCATTATGTCATTAATGTATCAATAAACATTTAATTATTGCCTTCATTATCTCTCAATAATGTACATATTTCAGCAACTTTCACTTGACTGTGAAATATAGACTATTTTTGTGTCACTGATAAGTGGAACTGCAGTGCTGTCATATAACAACACATTTGGGATGAGACTAACAAATAATTGATAAAACATTTATGAGCAGGGGAAATTTGACAATTTTTGAATTTGTGAAAAACAGTTTATTTTTTTACTACCAAATAACACAAAATGTAAACAACAGAAGAAAAAGGGCATTTTGTGTTAATTTTCACAATGGAATATTATCTCCAAAGCATTTAACGTTTGGATGTAATGAATGCACTCTATTATAGCATATAAATATAATATTAATGGTCAAATAAAAAGTGCTTATCCAAATAATGTTTGTTTTGAAATCTTGTGTATATAAATTTTTTTGTGAATTTGATATAAGAAATTGTTGATGAATTACACAACAAATTTTAAATGTGTGTCAGTAAATAAATATAATTTAATTCTTTATGAATTTCTGATCAAAAACTAAATGAAAACTAAAGATTTTGACAATCTCAAAATATATCAATCAAAACTGTTCACAAGAAATCCTTCAAATCAATAGTGCTGCCAGTCACCATAGTTTTCATAATAACTTGTTGAATTTCAATCTTCATCGTTTCTTTTGGGTAACCATTAGGGATATTCTTCAGCTGTTTCACAATATAGTTACCAAAGGCCATATCTGCATCTTGAGGATCGGGACAGACTCGTGGTTTCTTTAATTCCTGTATACAAGTAGAAAGCAGCTCTTCTTCCAAATCTGTGGACTTTTTCTTCTTACCTCTGGAGGCAGGGGGGTTGTGTAGTTTAAAAACACAGTTCTCTACCACTGGGGGAGTATTTTCTGCCTGGTCATCATTGTTTGTTGTGCTTGTTTGACTTTGCTCATCTGTTATCACAATGGCATCTATGTTGGATGTCGTCTTTCATGGGGTGATATTGTCCTTGAGGAAGTGTAAGGAATTAAAGAATGGCCATTTTGATGTATAAACATCCTTCCTCCCGGTTCCTGACACACGACTATTTCTCTCTTTCCCAACCTCTTTCCCATAGTATGTACGCAAGGAACCCATTGTTTTTAACCAATTCATCCTGCAAAAGACCTAGAAGAATAGAAAACATTATTGGGATGTGAATAAAAGGTGTTGTCTTATATATTATGATAAAAGTCAATGCTAGTGTTGACATACTTGATCCGTAAAGTGTTAATTAAGAAATTACACTGCAATTTGTAGCATTATCTAATACAAGAGACATTGCAGGTAACAATGAATTGTTTTACAGAACAGTGAACAGCATGTTTGCAAAAGTAAGAGCTGCGGTATACACTTGCATTTAATAATTTCAATAATAAGGTTAAATATGTGGCTATATTAGAGTGAAATAAAAAAAAAAAAAAACTTTGAAATAGATGTTGCATGTTAAAATATATACAGTCTAATGGTATTCTTTTCTAATTGACTTTCACACAGTTGGTTTTTATGACCTCAGCACTACCCTTGGAGCAGGGGTTCTGGTTTGTTTACGTTTTTTGAGCGAAGCTGCAACAGGCACATAATACATTGTGTTTAATTAAATTGTCCATCTTCATATTTAAAAGATGAAGAGAGTACTGTAAGCTTATTTCTAAGAAGTAAACAATTTGTTTAGCAGAAATTAGCGACTTACCTTCTTTGTTCAAAAGTAGTGTAGTAATTGGGGCAGCTACCGCAATTTCTGAATTTTACGCATCTCAGCGTAGTTAGTGTAAAAATCTGAGTCTAAAATATATGATATAATACACTAAAACAGCGTAGTTATGCGTAGGTAGTGTAAGTAGCGTAGATATCGTAAAAATTAGACATACTATTTTACGCACAAAAATGCCTAAAATGCGTAGGATAGTGTAGGATATAGTAAAATTTAGATTGTTCTCACGATGCTGATTTTTAAGACATTTTAGCGTCATACATCTTTAAATATTTATCAACAATTGGACTATTATCAATCACAAAATTGTCAACACTTGTCATTTGATTAATTAAACTTTCTCGGTTAAGATCACCTGAGCGCATCGCTTCTCGAATCATTATTAACAAATGCTGGTAACTTTGATAGGCATAGGTACAATTTTGAATTTTTAAGTCTAAACCTTTGTGTTCCATATATCCTTTAACTAATAATGCCACTGTACTAATCGCTATGAGACTGATACCACCAGTAGCAATAGCGCTAGCAATTCCACCTGAAGCGGTCAGAACAGAGAGTGAATTACCAATGAATTTGAGCAATTTGAATCTTTTGTAAGCCATTTTGAAAGCCCAACATTTCCTATGATAGCTTAGATAATAAGACTTTAGTTCGTCTACTTCATCAGTCGATAATTTGTCTGAAATATGATTCCAATCGAAAATATTCTTTTTAGCCACCATTATATTATTTTCATTAAATTTATAAATTAAAAACAATTTGATCGCTATCATAGCCCATTTGGATTAATTCATCATATATTTTTTCAGTTTGATCACCTTGAAGGTTTACAGTTTGGTCTCTAATAAAACCGTTACACGCTAACTTTTTCTTCCAATCTTTTAAATTGAAACCTTCAAACTTTTCAAAAGATGTGATTGATTTTTTTCCCCTCTTTTCGAGAGAAATTTTAATAAACTTTCTACTTTCATCTATCAAAGAAGATAAACTTTTGATATCCATCTATTCTTTGGATAAGATAAATTTTTCTAAAATGCGTGACAAAAAATGACAAAACCCTGGTCGGGGGTGCTCGGTGGCTGTTACTTGCCTAGTCTCAGCTAGGACTTTCGCGCCGCTGACAAGGCGGCTGTCGCTCGCGTGTTTGAGATCCCGAAAGACCTCTGAGCACCCCCAGTTATCTACTGGGCCGGGACGGGTTCACCCGAGGGTTATCACCGTAGACGGTCTCACCCTACTATCCCTAACAAGCGCCTGCACGTGCCGTATCAGGATTCAGGGGCGGCCATTCCCCACCTCCAAAAGCACCACCATTTGCTCGCTGTTTCTCTACTCAATTCAATTGGAATATTTATATTGCACCAACCCGGTTTTCTCGAGCATGTGGTGCACTTTTTTCCATCCACCCACGCTTCACATATAAGACACGGTTCATCCACCCATGCGCATCAGGCAAGCCATTAATTTAGCGTGGGTGGATGAAGCGTTTCAAATATCTGACGTGTCTGAAACTCATTTGCATCAGACACGCTTCATATATTTTCATACTAGACATCAATTTCGATCAATAAGTTTACCATCGCGTGTGTTACAGATGAATTCGATGTTTTGCTTCGAAAATTGATCGTGTCACCGGCTCGTATCGTAATCGGATCGCTGAAAATAGTCATCTTTGACCACTCATCCGCAGGTTTGATAATTTTTAAATCTTTATCAGCACCATTGTGTACTAAGCCGACGATCACTTCAGATGCTTGCCTATTGCCCGCGCAAACACAAATGCTGCCACGAACTATTTTACCGTCTACAGGACTAGGCCAACCATATTGCTTATTTCGCTCACATCCATTACCGAAACTCCATTGGAGTGTACTTTTAATCAGTGGTCCATTCTCTTCTGCATAGACTGTGATGAACGGGTGGACAGAGGTATTTGTACTTTGCGTCTTAGTCTCTAAATCATTGTAATCGACTTTGCTTTTTAATGCATCATTGAATTCGATTGCTAAAGTTCCTAAATCAGTAATTAAAGCGTAATCCTTTAAAGCTGATGAGTTAGTCTTTTTAGCTAGTTCATTGTTAACGTATGTAGTTGCTGCTTTTGTCTTTAATAAATCAGATACGAAACGTTTAGTGGTTGCGTCGTGATCATTTATTGGAGCGGAAATGTTAGTTAATCTCTTGTTTTGTAAATGGAAATGGTTGTCTGGAGTTAATTTTAAGCCTATTCCTTTTTTAACCTTTTCTACTTTTCCTGTCGTTGATGGTTTTTCATGTTGCCCATTTGTAAATCCCATATATATTTATATTATATAATAGTTCCTTCGCTCTTCTCAAATTCTTTTATTAACTGATAAGCTTGACTGGTATTATCATAAATATTTTTAGTTATTAATCCTCTCACCTTAGTGAAAGGATTATCTTCTACATTTACTCTTCTTATAGTAGTATCTACAAAAGCATTACCCACATTAATTGGAGCACTAATTCCACTAAAAATTATATTCATAACTGTGCCTTTTACCCAAATCCAAAATAGGACTTGCTTTCCTAAAGAATTATTTGGAATATTAAATGATCTTAAAGATGGTTCATCTATTGTAGGATTACGTGAAATTACTACTTTGCTTTTATCAACAAAAATAAATACACCTCTTGTATTCTTAATATCAAAATGTACAGCCATTACATTATTAGTAATTGCACTATGCTGGAAGACATAATAAAAAGTAAAATCACCTGTGTTATCACCAGTAGTTACAAACGCATATGTATTTGGTGTTCTACCTTCATTACTATCAGAAAAATACAAATATTTTATTAAAGAAATCTTTGAATCATTACTTAATATATATTTTACTATTAATTCTATAACATTTTTATTTTCATTAATAGTAGGATTTTCTTTTGCAATTTCACTATTTACTTTTGCAATTTCACCATCAACATATTTTACAACATTATCTTCTGTTTCATTCAGTTGTTTCACATTAACAGCATCACCGTTTTCATTCCCATCAGATAATCCTTTTATCTGACGATTACCCATATCTATAGGTGCTTCATAATTAATAACTTTGTTTCTGATGGTATAGAATCTATCCCAAATTCGTGGGTCAACGTCATTCTGATGACCACTTACACCATAAACAACTACAAAGATGTTTGTGAAAAAATCATAAGTTTCACCACTCCAGTACTTTAAAGTTAAATCAATATCTAAATCAATAATCCCAATGTTTCCATATTTATGAAAATTGATAATTGTTCTACTATGATCAGAAAAAGTATTTGTATTATTACGTGATACATTCAAAGTTTCGGATACAGCGTTAACAACCACTTCATCTTTATCCACTTTATTACCATAATACATTTCAAAAGCTAATGTATACTCACCTAAATCTAATGATTTTAAATCAATAGTTAATCGAGTACTATAATAATGGATGGAATCATCATACTTAATTTTAAATCGATAAGTCTCTCGTTTAATTTGATAAAAATCTCTATCTTTTTTTCCAGCTTTAGTAATATCATCATCATCTTCTTTAAATAGGTCATCATCCATAACAAAAGAGAATTCATTCTCTTGTCGGTTTGCTTTAATATTAAGTGCTTCTGCTTCACTCACTTTATCTTCTATCAAAGAGTTAATAACAGCGTTATTATCACTAATTGTCCTATTAACATAGTTAACATTGGAAGCGTGAAAGCTATCTGATGAATTTGGATCTTTCAAACGGATAATGCTATGATTGGCCATATCGAGATCTCCTTCCATGGGATAAGGATTTTTCCTGTTAAGAGCTGCTGCAGCGACATCATTTATTTGTCTTTTTAGTTGACCTCTCTGTCCGTGAAAATACCCAAAGTTAATAACATCATTGGATTGAGCATTTTGTGCTGCTTGACTTGAGTCATCTTCAACAAAAGGTTTAATATTTCTAATAGAATTTCCTCCCATATCGAGATTTCCTTGCATCCCTCGATCACCAGTAAGGGGCAGATATGTAGACTTAGCTCCTCCAACAGTTAGGGCTGCATCGTCTGCTGAACTACTCCTAATTCCAGTGATAGCATTATCACCCATTTGGAGAGTACCTGTCATAGCACGTGAACCATCCAATTTTAATACATCTGTAGGTAGCTTACTTATTTCTGCTAAGACAAATGCCTTGGAGACCAAATCATTTGTATCAAAAGTATTGACACCATATGGTTCAGTATTTCTTATCCGTTTACCTTTTAAGTCATAGTCATCACCTTTTAATTTTAAAAAGTTTTCATTGACATAAAGTTTATTAACAGCCATTTTAGAATCTTTTACATAATTAGGGTAATCAATGATTGGGACATCATCTTGAGTCTCTAAATCTGTTATTTTATTGTCATTCATCTTGAGATTTCCAGTCATAGCACGAGAACCATCTACTTTGAGATAAAGACTTAAATCAGACTGTGGTATGGAAGCAATTTGACTTTCTAAATAAGTCTTTGTCACAGGTTGCTGCGGCCCAGTTGGAATAGGTAAGCTAAAAATCCTATTTCCATTCATAGAAAGATTACCAGTCATGTTTTGGCTTCCGTTTAGGAGTAATACTTCTGACCTATCTGCTTTTCTAGAAGATAAATCATTAATAGCAATATCCTGTTTAGCGTCTTCATCGTCAACATATTCTTTGCTTGTTGCATCTTTAGAGTCAGTAGGATTACCAATATTGATTATCTTTTCATTATTCATATTGATCGGTTCAAAATTTAATATTGTTCCTGAAAAATCAGTACTTTTAACATTAAATAATCTATGATCAAAACTAGTCCTTTGTATTCCTTTGACACATCTACTAAAAAATAGAAATTTAAAATTAGAGTTACTGGAACCATAATATCGAAATTGTAAACGGATGTTCACATCTCTTTTAGAACTATTAAATATTATGTAAGCTTTTGCGTAATTGCTAAACCAATCATGACTAAAATCAATTATGTTTGCATTACCAGTGACATTTGTAAATAATAGCCTATCTGAATCACCATCTGTAACTATATTTGTTCCATCATATCCAAATATTTCAAAAACGATAGAATAATTAGGATCTATTTCTAAATTGTTCACTAGTCGAACAGTAGAATAAGCATAACCAGATTGCGCCCCTTCTCGAGGCGCTTCTAATAGTTCAAAATGATCAGTGTGCCCAGGAATAGGTATAGATCCTTTAGTACATTCTGCTTTATCACCAAAATCTTTATAAAAAGTAAAACTAGGTTGCAAATGATAATTTGTCCTATGATCTGTTGTCATCTCCTTTAATTGTTTTAGAGGTACAGCATCATTATCATCCGTAGCATCTTCTAAATCACTAATCTTATGATTATTCATATTTAAATGACCAGTCATTGAAGTTGTTCCATCTCTTTTCAGATAAGGTGACAAATCAATAGCTGGTAGGTTATTATCTACATACTCTTTTGTTGCTGCATCATTATTATCGATAGGAAGGGCTACTTCAGTTAATCGCTTACTATCAATATCAAAATTACCATCATCAGTTAGACTAAATCCAATTCCAGGTAAACCAGGATCACCTTTTTCACCTCTTCCTGTTGCTGATGTTGATTCAAGTTGTCCATTGCTAAAACCCATATATAATATACTAAATTAAATTTCTTCTTCTTCTTCTTCTTCTTCTCGATCTCTTAAGTAATCAGAATCTAACATTTTGAGATTTTTAATTAATAATAATATTTCATCAGAAATAGATTCGTTGTATTTTTTTTCAACTTCTTTTAAACATTCTAGTTTACTAGTAAGATTCTCTAATAAAAAATTTATCTCATTAAACACATTAAATATTTCGTGTGTTAATCTTCTCGGCAAACTAATTCTATCCATCCTATATATTTTCATTGAAATTTTTTCTGATTGTCTTTTTTGTCTTATCAATGTACGCAAAACTATAAGGCTCACTAGTCGCACTCTCGAATCGCTTCTTAGGTACATTGACTTCTTTACACATTCTTGCTGTCTCTGCATTACTTGGAGAGTCAAAAATACAAAAATGAGAGCAATTCAACCTGATGTCTTTGGGAGTGAGATAATAAGATTGACTTAAATAGATTACACTGCAATTTTTATGACGGCCACCAATAAAATATTCAATGAGAGGTTTTTGGTTTCGTTCACAAGCAAAGTCATCAAAGATAACTATTTTTTGATTATCGTGGTCTAGGCTTTCCAGAGGAATGACATCACCATTACTCTCTTCTATGACATCATAACCAACCTCTTCTGAAATGGGTTGAAATGTTTCTAATAGTTGTCTGTACTTTGGTTGCTCAAGATTTTTTGAAAACAAGTAAATCTTATCATAGTAGAGTAGAGGATTACAAAGCATATGCATGAGAACATTAGTTTTACCACAACCGCTTGGTCCACAAATTAACATTCGAAAATTGTCTGAAGGCATATAAGGTAGCAGTCGTTTGAAATTGCTGTCATTATTAGAAGCTGAATCATAATTAGGAATTTTCATCTATATAATTAATATTTTTTTAATAAATGACTCATATTATGCCACATAATATAAAAAATATAAATATTATATGAGTCTCTCAAATTGGAAACGATTAGCTCAGAAACGGACTGAGACTGGAAGGATGAAGAATCAGCTTTATGATGAGATCACTGAAGAGAAGATAAAGAGTAAGACTTCTGACCAGCGGATAACAAAATCATTTAGACTAGATGAAATCATAGATGGGTTAAAGGCACAAAAGCCTAAGAATAGACCGCAAATGAGAATACGTCCTGCCCCAGCGGGTAAACCAGAAGCGATTGATTATGCACCAGAAGTAGATCCATATGAAGATATGGATGTAGAAGGATTATTAGATCTCCAAGATTACGTAGCGCCCCAGGCAGAAAAACAAATAATACCTAAAGGCGCGCCACCAAAATATGAAATGGATCCTAGTTTTTGGAATCTAGGAGGAGATGAATCTTTACCACCAGAATATTCTTTTGTGGAAGAAGGACCTTTAGCAATTGAATCACCACCTGATGATGATGATGATGAAGATTTAGATAGAGGAGATATTAATAGAATTTTAGATAGTGCAAATCTTCCTAACTATGATGATGTTGAAATGAGATTATCCCAACCAGAAATGACACCAGTTAAACGTAGTAAATATCTCGAGAGTAACATAAAAAGAGCAAATTCTGAAATAAGCAGTATTACAAGTAAATTTAAGACAAATACAACTAATAGACTAAAACAAGCCATAAAAAAAGGATTGCCAAAAGATGTAATAGAAAAGCTAGAGCGAGAAAAAGATATGGCTCATAAATTTGCTGATAGTAGACTAAAACCTATTCAAGAATATAGAGACTATCTAAAAGTACAGAAAAAGAAAAGTACAAAGGGAAGTGGCGTCAGGAGAGGCAGAGGAGTCTATTTCTATAATGATGCTCAAGAATTACTAAAGAAATTAACACTAATTATTGGTGAAATGGAAGCAGGCAATACAAGTGTCAAGATGAGAAATATGGGTCAAACTATCTTAGACACTCTATTAAGAACAAAATCAATCAATAAGTCGCAATATCAAAAGTTAGTGAAAAAATATTTCAGGGTGTGATATATGGAGAGAGAAATCTCATTAAGCAGTTTTGCAGTTAAAGATGAAGCTGGTAATCGACCTGGTGATTTTACTACAAGGTTTTCTAGAACGCTAGACTATGAACACAGTGATGGGATTTGGTATATTGGTTTTAATAAAATTATTTCAATGGCTTTTACATGGACAAATATAAATTCTGGTTACGACAATCAAAAGATAGCTTACAGTAAAGACGGTGGGAAAACATTTACAGATATTGATTTTCCAAAAGGAGTTTGGGATTACACTGATATTGATAATTACATTAAGGAAAAGACTAAAATAGTCGGCGGTGATGGTGATGAAGAATTTCCAATCACGGTGACTTTTGATGAACCAACTTTTAGAGTCTTAGTGACTTTAGACGCTAACTATCAGCTTGACCTGCGTAAATCTAATTTTGGTAAACTAATAGGATTCGATAAGGTGATCTTAAGAGATGAGAGAAACGTTAGCCCCAAAGTACCTAACCTATCAGAAGATACAGATGTCCTAAATATTCACTGTGATTTAGTCTCTGATTCATTAGTAGATGGGGTAGAATCAGATATTGTTTTTAGTTTTGGTACAGGAACGCTCAGACCTTCTTACAATTTTACCCTTGAACCGCGTCGTGTTATATACAATCCTATCAATAAAACAAGAGTTTCAAGCGTTCGAATCTATGTAACTGATGGCTTAAGAAGACCAGTCTATTTAAATCATGCTGACACTGCATTTTCATTAATCTTAAAAAAAGTTCCATTTTAATTATATATGAAGTCAAGAGAGTTCAAAAAGATTTATCACCCAAGAATGGGACGATATGTCTACAAACACCGTGGCAATGGAATTATAGTAGATAATCTTATGAAACCACTAAAAAAGGTAGCTAGTGCTTTAACTGGACAGGTTTTAAAACCATTTGCTAAAAAAGCAATACAAGCTGGTGTCGCTCATGCGGGAGAACGAGTTGGTAAAAAGGCTGCTGATAAAGTTATAGAGCGATCTGGTGAGCTTATCCGAAAAAGGCTATCCTCAGGGTCTAAAAAAGCGACAAAGTCAACAAAGTCAACAAAGTCAAAGCCAGGTAGAGCAAAGCCAAAAACGCAGGAGGAAGTTTATACACTGATTAATAATCTAATAGCACGCTCTTAAAGAAAAAAAAAATCTGATAAAAAATATATAATGGCATTTAGATCACCAGAGTACGTACAGAGAAACGAACTAGTGCAATTTCGTCTTCAAGATGCTATAAGAGCTCCTGCCAATACTCAAGAGCAAAATAAGAAAGGATACAAATTTCATGTTACTGATCGGGGTATTATGCTTGATTGGTTTAACGCCTTTTTTGAAGTGCGATTCAGATTAGACCTTCGAGCAAATGGTGGAGACAATGCAGACGCCAGAACAACAATTATTAATGGATCGCATTCATTAATTAAGCATATGGTAATAAAGAGTGCAGGAAAAATCGTCTATGACACTGATAATCTTCATCTTGTAACTTTTGCAAAAAATCTTTTAGAATATTCAGATGATTTTGGGCGTAGTACGGCCAAAAATAGCTTATGGTATTTAGATACAGATGCCACTTCAGATGATACAAACACTGGTTTGGAAAGTAGGCGTTTATTAACAGCTAACAGAGCTCATGTTAATACAAGTATTCCATTAAATAGGTATTCTTTTTTCGAAGAATTAGAAGGACGATTGTTACCTCCAATGGATCTCCAATTTGAAATAGAACTTACACCGGACGCTGAAGTATTATATGGGGCAGTTGATACATTGAGATTAGTAATTGATCGTTTTTATCTATGGGTACCCCGACTAGAACCAAAAGATGCTCTGATGACTAAATTCATCAGTGAATACCAAAAACCCAGTAAATGGAAATACCTCAAAGAAATGTACCAAAGTTCAGATACTACTAGAAACAGTGGTGATTTCAGAATCTCAGCTAGTATTGATAAAGTAAAGCATGTTTTCCTCTACTTCCAGAGACTTAAGACAAATGATATGTCAGCAAACCCTTATATTTTTGATACTTTTAAACTTAATGCTGCTAACAATAATAGTCATCTTAGCACATGTCGTCTTGAATATGGTAATGGTGTCTTCTATCCAGAACTTGAATATGATACAGAAAGTAAAACAAGAATCTATTATGATTTAATGAATTATTCATGGAAAAAGAATGATTATAATACAGGTACTCAGCTCAATATCACTAATTTTTCGAGTCTTTACCCAATGTTATATTTTGACCTGACTTATCAAACAGAACAGGTAAGCAGAGATCCAAAGCAACTTAACGTAAGATTTCGCCTCTCACAAGCAGCAGCTGCTGATTTCCGAGTGCATGCAATTGTTCTCTATGAAGAAGATGTTGTTGTTGATAAAGTGGGAGATCAATTAGTTATTGTCTAAAAAAAAAAAAAAAAAAAATATATATTTAGAAAAAATATTTTAATATAATATATATGAGAGTTAAAGAGAGTCAGAACGAAAGTCAGAACAAAGAAGAAATAGTCGATTTTCTCCATATTGACACTTCAAAGATAACTTTTCGAAAACCAAAGCCAAATAAGCACAATGGAACACAGATTGGAATATTATACAATGGAAGGACATTATTTGTTAAATATAAAGGATATACTCCGTTCGGTTTAAAAGAAAACTATGATAAAGATGGTAATTACCAAGGTACTAGCATGCAAATTAATTGTGATGGGGAATATCTAGAAAAAGCCAAAGAATTAGACGAATTTTTTATTGATTATTTATATTCTTTAAAGAACAATAAAAAAATACATAGAGAAGCTGTAGCGGGATATGATGAACACGGTCAAGGTGGTTCTTGGAAAAGAATCTGTAAAAAACCGTATAAAATTGTTGATGAAGAAAGAGTATATCAAGATTACCCATCAAAGATGGAGTTTTCACTATTTTTTAGAAATGATCGAATAGCTACAAAATTTTTTACATGGGATGGGGAAAATTTAGGATATGATTCAGTAAAAATTGGTCCAAAAAGTAAAGTGAAATTTATTGCTTCCTGGTTTTCAATTACAACAGGAACTTTTGGAGCTACTCTAAAACCCAAATTAATGCAAGTATCATATCGAGAAGTAGAAGATATTTTCGATAACTTCATCTTAGATGATGAAGAAGAAGATGTTCTATCTATTGGATCTGATTTATAAGAACTATTCCAAAGTCATAGAATAAATATTATTTAGGAATTTAAAAAAGTCCCTAAATAATATATAATGACTGAACTACATCAAATTTCTGTCAAACTTTCTGAAGGGCAAAAACGAAAACTAACTAAGGCTTACAGACACAGAGAAGAAATAAGTTTACGCTTTAGTAAAAATGCGTTAAGTGGTTCCGATGTTCTTATGGTGCCAATGAATACTGTTAAGAGACTCGCTAAGGCCAAAACAGCTAATCGAGGAATGGTAATTACTATATCAAAGTATAATATCAGGCGTCAATCTGGGTCTGGTATCTTTAGCTCAATATTGCCAGTATTAAAGAATGTAGCACCAACTATCGGTAAAACACTAGGATTGTCTGCTCTAGCAGGGTTAGCTTCTGAAGGTGCTAGTCAAATAGTTAAGAAAATTAGTGGCGGACAAATGTATCAAGTACCAAATAATAAACTATTTATGTTAGCTCAATTGGGTGATCTACTGACTAAAGGACAAATAGGAGATTTAGCCCGAGCTCATAAAGGTGGAGAAGACTTACTTTTCCGACTGACACAACGACAAGTAGGTAATGGTATTGGAACGTTAATAGCTAGTATTGGTATTCCAATGATTCTTGATGCATTAAAAGGAGGAAGTATAAAAGGAAGAGGAGGTCCTAGAATGGGGAAATCGGATGGAGGAGGAGGTCCTCGTATGGGAATGCCTATGGCTCCACCACCTTTTATTGGGACATGGGGCAGGGGAGGAAAAAAAAAAAAAAAAAGGTAAAAAAGCCTAAATTCCATAAAGATATCCCAATGAGTAATTTTGATCTTTTAGATTGGTGTAAATACTTGAAGATACCTATCAAAAATGTCCTAAGCAGAGATCAGACTGTACCTCATAATCATAAGTTAGCACTTTTTATTTATAATTTAGAACCTCATTATATGAGTGGTAGTCATTGGGTTACAACCTATGTTCGTGATGGAACAATAAATTACTTTGACTCTTTTGGTATGCCACCTTTTCAAGAGTTGGTACACCATGCAAAAGAGAAAAACTTAAATTTATTACACCAAAACCAGCAAATACAGAATCTCTATACTACAACCTGTGGCTATTTTTGCTTGTATTTCTTGAATGAAATGCATAAAGGAGTCGATTATTTCGATTTATTGCAAGTTTTTAGCTTTGACACAGAAGAGAATGAAAAATTCATAGAAAACTATTTTAAACTATTGCTTTGAGGGCTTCTGCAACGTCAGGTGCGCGAAAGGAGTTATATTTTGTTGGATTTGTTTGATTTGTCGGATTTTTTTAAAATCTTTTTTCAAACTATTTCTCAGATTTCTCACTCTTTTAGTTTCTCCAGAACAACATAAAAAGGCAATTTTTCTATAAAGAAGTTTGTAATGTTTATACATCGCTTCTATTCTACGTATTTCATTGTCAATTTCAATTTCTTCCATTATATAATAATAAAAAAAATAATTATAATATAGATGAAAAGCTATTGTGTAAAACAACGAAAACAGACAGAGTGCGTTCCTGGTTCAGAAAGGGTTGTACAGACAAGAAATGGTCGTGCCATGATGAAATGTAAATGCGCAGAATGTGGGATAACAAAAACTAAATTTGTTAAGTCAGGTACGGTAGGAAGAGGTAGAAAAGGAAAAGGGCTATTACTGGGTAAAAACAGTCCATTTAAGGGAATTCCCCTCATAGGAGCTATATTATAGTAAAGGAACTTTGTTAACAATAGATTAACATATATTTATTATAATATTAATTAATATATGTTATCTTATTGCGTTCGACAAAGAAAAAGGACAGAATGTGTACCTAATTCTGAAACTTTTGTAATTACAAAAAATGGTAGAAATGCAATGCGATGTATTTGTGCTGAATGTGGAATTACAAAATTTCGTTTTATATCTAAAGCGGAAATGCAAGGAAGCGGTTTTGATGAACTAATTGTCAAAGGGTTGGCTGCTGGTGCAAAAGGATTGTACAACCTAGGTAGAAGGGGAGCTAGTCGAGCAATAAAATCTGACTATGTAAAAGACAAAGTTAAAGGCATTGGTAAAAGGTATTTGAATAGAGCAATTGACTCACTGGCAGATGATCTTTCTAAAAAAATCAGTGGAAGGGGAAGGGGAAGGGGTCTTGATATTCATAAAGCAATAGGTAAGTTACCTAAACCGAAAGCTGGTTGGACTCTTCCAGGTCACAAATATACTGGTCCTTACAATGATTTAGAACGACAAGTAAAATGGGATCGTGATACTGGGCAAATCTATGAAATCTATGATCAGCCAACAGGTAAGACAGATGCCATAGCCATGCAACACGATGTTGATTACTCAGTATGTGCTGATAAGGGAGGTAATGTAAAATCATGTAAAAATGTTGCTGACAAGAAAATGGTCCGAGCTTTAGATGCAATTCCCTGGAATGAGAGACAGTGGGGCCATTGGTTAGCTAGAAACACTATTAATACAAAGCAAAAACTTGGTTTAGGAGTAAAAAAAAAACGCTAAAAATTTAGACACATGGGAAGGTCTGGCTAATGAGTTACACAAACCTATAAAACGAAATTTTACCAAGCGAAGAGTCATTTCACATAATGTAGATGATATCTGGTGTTCAGACTTAGTTGATATGCAAAAGCTTAGCAAATGGAACCGAGGTTATAAATATCTACTAATGGTCTTAGACCTTTTCAGTAAATATGGTTGGATAGTACCTCTAAAGACAAAAACTGGCTTAGAAGTCGCTAAAGCGTTTGAAAGCTTATTTTTCTCTAATAAGCCTAAAATGTTATGGGTAGACAAAGGAAAAGAATATTATAACAAAAATGTGTTGGATCTCTTAGCTAAAGATAAGATAAAGGTCTATTCCACTGAAAATGAAGAGAAATCATCAGTTTGTGAGAGATGGAATAGAACTATCAAAGATAAAATGTATAAGAGATTCACTATGCAAAACAATACAGTCTACGTTGACATCCTTCCGAAAATACTCGCCTCTTATAACAACAGCCGACATAGATCAATAGGAATGACGCCTATCCAAGCTAGAAAACCTGAAAACTATGGAAAAGTTTATTTTAATTTATATGGTGATTTAGCGAGAGAAATCAAAAAAACAAAAACAAATAGAAAACCCGAATTTAGAGTAGGTGATAGAGTCCGAATAAGCAAATACAAAAGGGTGACCTTTGATAAAGGCTATACTCCTAATTGGACTGAAGAAGTTTTCATCATAGACGAAATTAGATTCACTAATCCTATTACTTATAAGATAAAAGACTTAAATGGTGAAGTGATTAAGGGTACTTTCTACAGAGAAGAATTACAAAAGACAGATCAGGAGGTCTATAGAATAGAGAAAATTATCAGAAAGTCAAAAGGAAAAGCATTAGTCAAATGGAAAGGTTACCCAGACGAATTTAACAGTTGGGTGCCAGCTGGGGATTTAAAAAATTTATAAAAATTATTTAAAAAAATTAGAATATTATAAATAATTATATAGATGGAAAAAACAGAAGAACAATTGAAACGAGAAAAATGGAACAAAATTACAAATGAGAGACTGAAAAATACTGAATGGTACTGTGATGTATGTGGAAATGGAAAAAATTACACTTATAGAGGAAAATATATGCATCTAAAGACAAAGAAACATGAGCGTAACATTCTAAAATACACTAATCCAGTTACTGGTACACTAATTGATTTATAATAAATAAAAAATTAAGAATTTAAAAAAAAATTAGACATATATTATTATATATAGATGGATTTTAAAGTTAAAATTAAACCCAAAAAGATATCTGTGGACACATTACCAAAACCATCTCATTGGTATTGTAATACATGCAAGAAAAAATATTCAAAAGGGGGAAAATATCAGCATTTAAAGACAGATTTTCATAAGCTTAATGAAGCAAAAAAAGGTCCGCAAGGTCAGCCACTACCAGTCCCACCTGTCAACCCACAACCACTAAGATCTAAGAAACATGGAGATTATGTTGAAAATCGACTAATCCGATCAATTGCAGAAAGGAGACTAAGAGACTCATACCTTGGAGGTACTTTAATAGATGATCAGATAAGTCCCTCAGTCAATTTACCAGAACCATTAAGACCTACTGAATATAGACCACCTGCCCCAGTACCAAAACCACGTACAAAACCACCAACCGCTCCAGTGCCTTTACCGAGGCTAAAAATAATAAGACCTATAAAACCTGTACCTACAAGACTTCAAAGAAAGGTTAAAAATGTGATTGATCAAATCGCTCCATATTATAGGCCTGAAACTATAAGAGAATTCAGAAGAAATTTGAAATTTATACCTAAAGACATCACTATTACTGAGCGATCCAATGCATTAAGAGGTAATGTCAAATCTTATGAAGTGCCAATTGTTAATAGTTATGACCCAGGGGTACAGTTAAGTAGTACTAAACGAGCAATATTTGATATTTTAATGAAATTATTAACAGTCAAAAGGGGATTCAAATACAATACTACACTAAGGGTTCGATTATCAAAAAGTACTGAAGATGGTGTCATTTACAGAGAACCTTATTTTAACGCTGGCCCCTTTACTGTTACAAATAGACTAGATATAGAAGAGTCTATACATAATGGTATTGAAAGAATTTTAGAGTTAATAGCTGTTTGGCTATCTGAAGGTTCTGGTTGGGTATTTGAATCAGTAAAATTACATATCATTAATATTGTCTCTTACTTTCCATTAAGAGGATCATCATATATTGAACTACCTGAAGAAATACGTAACCCTATGAAGGGTTTAATCAATCTCAAAAATACAGACAATAAATGTTTCTTATGGTGTCATAACAGGCACCTAAATCCATTAATAAAAGACCCTCAAAGAATAACTAAGGCAGATAGAGAATCAGTTAAACGTTTAGATTATACCGGTATCACTTTTCCAGTCACTGTAAAAGATATTTTTAAGATTGAAAAGCAAAATAAGATTAATATCTGTGTATTTGGTTATGATGGAGAAGCTTATCCTATCAGAATATCAGAAACTAATTTTACAGACCACTTAGAATTACTATGGATTGAAGAAGGAGACAAGAGCCACTATGTGCTCATCAAGGATTTCGATCGATTTATGTTTTCATTCAATGATCACAAAGAAAAGAAATATTTTTGTTTGCGTTGTCTACATTGTTGTAGTTCTGCTAGTGTCCTAGAAGATCACAAGCAAGACTGCCTGCTCCTTAATGGTACTCAAGCGATCAAGATGCCTGAGGCAGGATCAAAAATTTATTTCAAAAATCACAAGAAAATGTTACCTGCGCCTTTTGTAATTTACGCTGATTTTGAAGCAATCACAGAAAAAATAGACGGTTGCCAACCTAGTGATGGTCAATCTTACACGAGTACTTATCAGAGTCATAAGGCCTGTAGTTACGGATATAAATTAGTCTGTAGATATGATAAGAGATATTCCAAACCAGTAGAAATTTACCGTGGAGAAGATTGTATCGAAAAATTTATCATGAAAATGTTGAGTGAAGTAAAAGATTGTCAAAGAATAGTTAGCGAACAATTCCAGAAACCATTAGTTATGACAGAGAAAAATGAAAGAGATTTCCAAAATTCTACTAAATGTCATATTTGTGCGAGAATATTTAATGAGCAAAAACCTTCAAAACAAAAAGTTAGAGATCATTGCCATATTACTGGTAAATATCGTGGCGCTGCTCATAGTGATTGTAATCTTAAATGGGCTATTAGTGCAGAAAAGTTAAAAATTCCTGTAATCTTTCATAATCTTAAAGGCTATGACTGCCATTTTATCATGCAAAAGATTGGTCATTTAGTAAGACAAGATGTTAATATTGATGTTGGTGTTATAGCAAGTAATTTTGAGAAATATATTGGCTTTAGACTAGGTAATCATTTGACTTTCATTGACAGTTTTTCATTTATGAGTCAGAGTTTAGATCGACTAAGCAGTAATTTAAGTGATAATGCATTCTTTTATTCAAAGAAAGCTTTTCCAAATGATGATCAATTTAGATTAATAAAGCGAAAAGGTGTTTACCCTTATGATTACATGGACTCATTCCAGCGATTCAGTGAGAAGTCTTTACCCGCAAGAGAAGATTTTTATAGTATTTTGAATGATACAAATATTTCAGAGAGTGACTATGAGCACGCAAAACGAGTATGGAGTGCCTTCCAAATTAAAGACTTAGGTGATTATCATGATTTATATTTGCGGACTGATGTTCTACTCTTAGCGGATGTATTTGAAAATTTCAGAACTATATGTTTGAAGGACTATGGGCTAGATCCTTGTCATTATTATTCAGCGCCTGGGTTATCTTGGGATGCATTACTGAAAATGACTAATGTAAATCTGGATTTAATTTCAGATATAGATCAACAACTATTCATTGAAAAGGGTATGAGAGGTGGTATTAGTACTATTACACACAGACATGCTGTAGCAAACAACAAGTATATGAAGGGTTACAATCCAGAGTTGGAAAGTAGTTATTTAATGTATTTGGATGCAAATAATCTTTATGGATGGGCTATGTCACAGTCACTTCCAACTGGAGATTTCCGATGGATTCCCTCTGAAGATTTCATCTTAGAAAATTACACAAATGATACTAGAAAAGGTGTTATTTTAGAGGTAGATTTAGAATATCCGGAAGAGCTACACGATTTGCATAATGATTATCCATTAGCACCAGAAAAGATTTTAATCACTGATGATATGTTGTCAAAGTATTGCAAAGATTTAAAAGAGAAAGAAAATATTAGCAGTGGTAGAGTTCACAAGTTGGTTCCTAATCTAAGGAATAAAGAAAAGTATGTATTACATTACAGAAATTTGCAGCTTTATTTATCTCTTGGTATGAAGTTAAAGAAGATTCACAGAGTATTGGAATTTACACAGAAGCCTTGGATGAAAAGATACATTGATTTTAACACTGAAAAGAGAACAATGGCTAAGAATAGTTTTGAGAAAGACTTCTTTAAGCTGATGAATAACTCTGTGTTTGGTAAAACCATGGAAAACATTAGAAAAAGATCTAATATCAAATTAGAAACTGATCCAGATCATTTATTGAACTTGACAAGGCAACCAATGTACGTTTCTAGTAAAATATTTGATGAAAATTTAGTTGGGGTACAAATGAAAAAGGCTAGACTAGTCTTAGATAAACCCTCTTATGTTGGATTCTCTATTCTAGATCTAAGTAAAACATTAATGTATGACTTCCATTACAACTATATCAGAAAAAAATACCCTGATGCAAAGTTACTTTTTACTGATACTGATTCTTTATTTTACCATATAAAAGCAGAAGATCTTTATAGTGATTTATATAAAGATAAGGAAAGGTTTGACAATAGTGATTATCCCAAATCGTCAGAGTTCTTTTTTGCAGAAAATAAAAAAGTAATTGGTAAATTCAAAGATGAAGCAGCTGGTGATCCAATCACTGAATTTGTTGGTCTAAAAAGTAAAATGTATAGTTACAAGACAGAAAACAAGGAAAACAAGACTGCTAAAGGTGTCAAGAAGAATGTCATTAAGAGTGAATTATCTCTCTCTGATTATCGTGATACCTTACAAAAATGTAATACTATGAGGCATAAGATGCGAACTATCCGGTCAGAGTATCATCAGATATCTAGTTACCAAATTAATAAAGTATCATTATCACCTTTTGATGATAAAAGATATATTTTAGATGATGGTATCAGTAGTTACGCATATGGGAATCATAAAATAAATAATAATTTATAGTATATATGCCAATTCCGAATTTTAAAAAATTCTTGACTGAAGACCCACTTCATGATACTGATAGTAGCGATAGTGATTATGATCCTAATTCAGATGAGGAATCGACGAGCAGTGAGGAATCAACGAGCAGTGAGAGTGAAGATTACTCTACTTTAAAGAATAAAGTATATTAATTATTATGATGAACAAAGAGACCATTGGCAATCTACATCGTAAAAAACTTTCAGAAATTGTTATAAAAGAAAAAAAAATACCAGATTTAAAAAAAAAAATTATAAATTTATCCATCAAAAAAGATTATTCTAGAATTGATCAAATTGAACAAATAAGGCTAGAAAATGAAATAAATTATATCAAAAATCTTCGTACTAGTTATTTATTAAAGAATGCTATTTTACTTTTTTTACATACAGAAAATCAAGCAAAAAAATTTGTCCATGGTGTTGATAATTCTTATTATAAAAAGTATAAATATAATATCTTCCCTGATGAACTACAATACAGTGAAAATAATATAAATGAAGATAACTATTGTTATACATGTGAAAAATTTCGAGTATTGAACATCGATGAAGGGATAAGTACTTGTCTAAGTTGTGGAATAAGCATTAATGTCTCAACAAATCCAGAAAAAGCATCCATAAAACCTGCAGAAAATGATTACAAAAGATATAATCATTTTTGTGACTGTTTAGCCAATATCCAAGGCAAAGAAAGTTTTAAAGTCTCAGAAGATGTTATTAATAATATTTTCAAAGAAATCATTCGTGAAAGGATGGAAAATTCTTTGGAAAAGTTAACTGAATCAGATATTAAAAGATATCTTAAAAAACATCGTAAATTAAATTATTATAATCATACCACCCAAATATTGTATGGAATAACAAAAATACCTCCATTACAAATGACTTCTATAATGGAAGAAAAAATGAAAATGAGGTTTTTACAAATTCAGGAGCCATTTGAATTATTTAAAGGTAAAAATAGAAGAAATTTCTTTTCCTATTCATATATCATTTATAAATTTTGTCAAATACTTGGATATAATGAATTTTTACCAAAGCTAAAATTGTATAAAGATCGTTTAAAACTCTATGAACTTGATAAAATTTGGAAAAAAATATGTGAATATCTAGGTGGTGAGAGTGCTGGTTGGAAATTTATCAAATCTTGAAAATCAGCATCGTGAGAACAATCTAAATTTTACTATATCCTACACTATCCTACGCATTTTAGGCATTTTTGTGCGTAAAATAGTATGTCTAATTTTTACGATATCTACGCTACTTACACTACCTACGCATAACTACGCTGTTTTAGTGTATTATATCATATATTTTAGACTCAGATTTTTACACTAACTACGCTGAGATGCGTAAAATTCAGAAATTGCGGTAGCTGCCCCAATTACTACACTACTTTCAAACTTTCAAGAATTCGCTGAATTGCAGCACCTCTGGCGTCTTTTTTAAAATAGTCTTGGTGCCTGCAATTAAAAAGCACCTCCTCTCTGCTCCATTCACTAATTAAACGCTCCACTTCTTCATCTGTGAAGTTTTTTCCCTCTTTCTTTGGCGTCTTTGTGAAAGTATTACCATCCGCCATTTTGAATTCGCAGCACTACCTCCCCCACAGAGGCCCAACGCTCCCCCACATAGTAGCGAAATTTGATCGTTTTTGCCTACGATGTCGTGGGATTTTAAAGCAAGTTTTAAAACTCCACAACTTTTTTCGTGTCGCACACAACAGACTTGCGTGAGTTGTGTAGTAGATTTACACGACACAACTCGTGTTGTAGGGATGACGCGAGCAGGTTGCATGCGATGGTTGTAAGCGAAAGTTGTACCGTCTAAATCGGCCTTTAGACAGCGCTGTTGAAATGGCACAACGGGAGCTTGACACCGATGAGCGCAATGATACTCTAGATCAATTTTCGTCCACCATCGGAAAACGTGCAGCCCTACAAGCCATTACCATAATGAATTACGTTGTGGATACAAAGTTTGCGATGATGCCACCGGAAGAGAAACTACAGGATGCATCAGAACCAGCACTAAGCAAACCACCTATGCATGTTAATGCCGAGATTATGTCCCAAACCTCAGCTTCGTACTTTACACAAGAAACGCTTACGGACCTTTATGGAAAATACGTCAAGAAGGTGTTGCTGCACAAGGGAACAACAGTTAAAGCCAGCGAAGTTTCCGGTCGCCATCTCATTCCCCCTGTCAATCCACTGTCCAACTCAACCAACCGCTATCCAACGTTGGCGGCAGAAGGCTTCCTCAAGTCTATGGAAAGTTTGGGACTCGGAGACATTGACTGCACTGCAAATAGCAAAAGCATCTTACTTCGCAAGAGACGCCCAGAAGACATGCCAACTGAGGCCAAAAACAAACTCAGAAAAATCAACTTCAGTGAACACGGACTTGAAAGTGAAGTGCACTCGCTGCATTATGCAAATAAGCTATTTGTACGCGTCATACTTTCCTTTCAAAAACTTTTGCAAATTTGCTCAGACAACATACAGAAACAATACGAAAAACAATGTCTGGGAAACGAGCAATGACCCGTACTCGTTAACGATAAGATTTTAGAGCACGATTAAGCGCATTTCAATTTGTTTTTACCACAATATCAACGTCAAAGAAAATGTTGTTTTTTTCAGAGCGCGAGCTGAAAAAGGCATTGCGTGACACAATGACGCGAGCAGCGTGGTATGGACTCTCATCGACCACGGCAAATTAGCCAATCAGATTGCGAGATTAGCAGCAATTGTGGTAAAATTTCCTCTTCAGTGTGTTTGGAACTCCTTGCCATTGTTCCGCTGGAAAGGCATGCTTCCGGAAAGGCCTGTACTACCTTAACCTTTGGAATTTCAGCTGACGGCATATTGTCTTGTACCACGCGTTTTCCTTTTCCAATGTCAAATGCTTTCCAAAAGCGTAAGCCACCTTCTTCGTAACGAATGTTGTGAATCTGACTAATTCCTTTTATTTTCACGTTTGTGTCAATTTGGCTGGATCTCTGTGTCATTTCTACAACGCTCACTCAGCATCCCTTTACTCCACGATTACTTTCCAGGGCCTTTTTTAGGTCACACGCTGTCAGAATGTCGGTCTTCGTCTCTGCCACAAAGCACCTTGCATGTTGCTTCTTTGTTGCTGTCTTTCGATCGCAGATGTCTTTGCCATGTTGAGCTTCGCTGAAGTCATAGCCAATGACTCTGATCCCAGTTTCATGACCAATACTGGGAAGGCTAGTCAAAAGATATCCTCCGTGATAACACCCGGCATTGTCTGATCTAAAATAAACTTCTGTTAGCTCTGGGTACAGTTTTCTAAGTGTGGACAGTGTGTTCTGGGTAATTGAAGCCACTGCGATCTGGTCCTGATCGCAGCTGTCGAAGACATGGACAAAAACTTCTACTGATAAAGAGGATTCTGTCGTTTTTCTTATCACTGCTGTGACGTGCCAGTTTATACCACGTTTTCCATAAAACTCGGCTAATTTTTCCCTGAAGTGCAGTGGCAAAAATTTCATCGCCCAATCTTCCACCAAAAGGGCTTCAGTAGGTTGTAACTTGTTGAGGACTTCCTTCTTTCCTTCTTCTTGATTCACACTTCTCAAAATGCGAGCTTTCCATTGTTTTATCTTGTCTTTACTGTCATCCAGCAGGAAACGAAGATCACATATGTCGTCACTAGCCATGGGGCACCGCTCAGAAATCTTTCCTATTTCCTCCTCTAAAGAGAGAAATAGATCACGTAGTTCCTGGCATCTATTACACTCGATTAAGTGACTATGTCAGCTCTGCATAAGTTCTCCTTCCTTGCAAAGAATCGACAATGTTTAGGAGACGCAGAGGAAATGTCACTTGTTGAATCGTTCACGACATGTGTGCTGTAGTCCTGCTTTAAGTAACGTTTGCAGGACAAGGCCATAGCACGCAGCCTGTCAGCCTTACTATCGGGCATCCCTCCGTCATAGAGCTTGCTGATAATTTCTTCTAAATTTTCGAATGCCTCTGATCCGTCCGCCGTGTAGTTGTCCGGACCTTGAAGAGATTTTCTTGTCGAAGCTGGGCAGACTTCAAGAATTCTGAACAAAGTTCTTGTACTGGCCGGTTTAAAACCACTTTCGTCACAAATCGCCAAGTGCTGTGCGACGATTCAAGCTGGGATCAATTTTCGTATTGGCTTTGGAATCACTAGTTCCACTCCACTTTCGAGTTTCATTTTGGAAGTACCGTATGCTGTGTCTTGTGAAATCATGTAGCTTGTTATGAACCTTAAAAAGTGGTTAACTTTGTCCTCACTGAGAAAGAACCTGTGAACTGGAGCTGTAGGCACTGCAGTGCCTGGTCCATGTTCTTTACAATGCTTCCTAGCCTCCTTTATATGAAAATCTGTCAGACCAAGAATAAGGTCTTTCAATTGCTTTCTCTTAAAATTTCTTTTCTCGATTTTGAAGACTGTGCATTGTTATAGGCATCAATAAGATTTCGTAAAGTGTTGTCCGAGAAGGTGTTAGGGAAAATTTATTCGTCTTCATCACAGTCATTATTGTTGCCAAGACCCCATTATTGAACTGTTTTTCACGTAATTCCAAAGCTCTTCACCTTGGCCAGGGGCAATTGATTCCAACACTGGTCTAACTCCTTGTTTAGCGAACGATGCATAATAATGTTTAGTACGAGGATGCAAGTCTTTCCACTCTTTCATCAGAACAGAGTCTAGATGTCTAAATGGCTCACTTATCCCATTCGCTTCATGTAATTTGTACACATACTGGTTGTAGGCGGTTTTTGCACTCGCTGGTGTAAGTGGTTGTTTGTAATCTTCATCACTAATTAAGGAATTGTTCATACCAGAAGGGCTGCTAAACATCTCAGTTGGAATAGGGAACCTTTTACGGGGTGGGTTGCTCGTAGCTGCAATATTCTCTGAAGTTGGCTGCTGTGAAGACTGAAATTGTTTCAGATGGCAAGCGTGCTTTTCCCGACACTGACGGCACACACCTAATATGCATACAAAGTACGTGTAAAAGATTCATACTTCATATAACAGACCAAAAAGCCATAAGGGTAGCAGTACATGCTTCATTGACGCCACCTTTTATTCAGTGAATAATAGCACACTTTCATGAGAAACCTTATTTTCAGTAATGTTATCTCCTGGTGCGATCTGTACTGTTTGCATGACCGGGCTAACAAACGAACAGATAAACAGCTCAGTAATGAGTTCAGATGACCCTTTCCCACCAGCATTTTGATGAACATAGGCAAACCCCTAAAATTCTAAGCAAACCGAACGCACGAACAAAACCAATTGCTCAAAATTGCCAAAAAAGTGGGGGAAGGAATGAAAACCTCTTTTAACAGCTAAAATTTTGACAAATAAGAAAGAGCATCATTCCCTCTCCTTCTCCCTTTCATACCTATTCATACTGAATATTGCACATCCTGTAATAACATGTAAATATTTTTATAAATAATGTCAGTACTCACGTAGGAAAAACCCACGGAGGAATTGTAAAAGGTTTGGGTTGGGGTGCTTTGCTGGGGGTCTAGTAACCAGGAATGCAATACCAGATGAGATACGACTTGTTATATTTCTAGAAAATGTGGTCTCACGTTCAGACCCAGTTCCCTTGCAGATAACTCGTCTTCTCACTGCCCTAACTGGAGATCAGAAACCGCATAATATCTCCTTGCTTCCATAGGAGATAAGAGGCAAAATGCCCAACAAACATTGAAAAAGGCAGACTGTCAGATTGTGACGGCTAGACCATGTGGTCTCATGTTTGACCCCAGTCCCTTAAAAGATAACCCAACACGACTTGAAATTGATAAAAGCAGAAGTGTTTATGCCCAGCCACGTACCCTATTCTCTCTTACAGACCACGACAACATCCAGAGGGAAACACCCTTATAACATAAATTTATAAAAAGTAGTTCCCTCCCCCCCTCCCCCCACCGATTATGTGTTGGAAGAATGTAGCTGAAGAAAGAAAGTAAGTTAGGGGGAGACGTCGTGTTGTGAGCGTATTGACAGTAATCAGTGTGAGGGCAAAGGGAAGTATTTGATCTGTTTTCCCCTGGGTGCTGGTTTTTCTTGTGCAACTTTTAGGCACTATAGCACGAGGCAATTTTTCTTGCAACTTGAATGGCACTGAAATCAACCTGATGACTGGAACATTTTTTGGTTTAATAGCAAGCCTTGCACGAAGCAGAATCAAGGCCTCTTTTTTGCAACAAATGGAAACGCTGTAACAATATTTTGTGTGTTGTCCAGGGATGTTACACTAAGTAACTCCTCCCTGTAACTTGTCGCAACAGCGCACCAAGAATGCGGTACAAGTTACATGAAACATTGGCAAGTGTATCAGCGCCGAACAAACATAAACAGATTAATAACACTTACGAGATCCAATAATACGGTGTAAACCATACATTAACATGATTTCTTTTGCCATATCTGGTGTGATGTATCTATCAGGAATTGAAACCTTTCGCTTCTGAGTACTTTGAGTGTGTTTGGGATGACAGCAAGCTGTGGATGGTCTCCAGTGTTGGGCAAGCTCGAAGCGGTGTGCCGGACATATTGTCATGACATTTTTTTGTTCATCATTTACATCTTGAATGCCTAAAATTATAATGTGTTAATAGTAATGCTTATTTCGCATAGAATGCAATTCAGTAGGCATGTTATGTTTAAACAGTTACCTGCTCTGTTTAGAAGTAAATCTTTTTCCTGAATTTTCCATGTTTCATGTTGAGGGTTTAAAGTCTCCAGCGAAGTCAGCCGAAGTTTGCTGTCTTCTTCTCTCACTTGTCGATTGCCACAAGGAATTGAGCTCGCCGCTCGCGCAAATGAACAAAACATATCTTTCCTACATTCACCGATGCATCGTTGAAAAATATATAGATCTAAATAATTTCTCGTCCATATGCTACTGCTCCGTTAGAAAATATCTTACAAATGGCTTCAAGTAACATCTCCGTTTTATCAAATGTGCAATTCAGCCGTAGCCAATAAGAGATCTCTGTTCCCACGCTTTATAACCGCGGCTCACGTGCGGTACGTCTGTAATCGGTCAGTATAAAACACGGACTGCGGACTGCGGACTACGGACTACGGACTGGGTATAAAACACGGACTCAGGTATAAAACGCGGACTAAGCATTACGGACTGGGTATAAAATACGGACTCGGGTATGAACAAGCGCACGCTGCTTTCAGTTACGAGCAAAGGCCACCCCTTTGACATGCTATGTAACCTGGCCTATGTGAAAAATGGGAGCCGATCAATTGCACCGAGTCGTTTGATTCATGCCGTAAATCGAGAAACATGCAAAGTCCACAATCTTCTTCAGCCATTTGAGGTAAGTAATTATCATTTATTTGTCATTTCGTCGGCTAAAAATCGGAACATTTTCCAGTTTTACAGTTAAACGGCCTCTCTGCCGTTTACATAGCATGTCGAGAAATGGCATGTCGAAAGATGGTCGAAAGATGTCGCCTATGCACGTAACACTGAAAGCGGGTATAATGAGGAGTCAGGACCAAGACTGTAAATATATTCTTGTTTCATCTCGACAAAAACTAGATTTTTAATATGAAAGGTTGCACTGGAAAGTGTCTGGCATTACATGAACTTTTCAGTAAAGGAAAACAGAAAGATGATCTTCAATAATATCAAACAATGTTTTTAAATCAATTACATCCTGCTAGACAGTTATTCGTTAACAAAGGACGGGATTTCAGAAATTAAATCGTTTAGTTACATAATTCAAAACCAACTTGTATTCGGATATTACTTACAATAGCAACAATGTGAATTTTTAAGAGCTATATCGATAATACTAACTTCTATCGATCTTAGTACCATTTCTGAGCGCTAACCGTAAACTGCAGGATCGCTTGGGAATTTGTCAGAACTGCCGGTCATTTAATGTATTTGAAACCTTTACAGGCTGCCGGTCATTTAGCTTGCAACAATATTAACGTAAATTTCTCTGAATAGGCCCTAACTGCTAATATGCAAAGTAACGTACAGAGTTTAAACCTTCGAACACTCCCATGCAAGTGATGTGACAGGAGTTCTTGTCCTGCTCTTTTTGGGGTGAAAGGGGTGTAAAAACATTCGCTACCGGTATTACTTATGGTCTTCAATTTTAAATTCCCATACTTCCCATTTTTGTGGAACATTCTGGGGGTACTCAAAGATTTATGGCAGTGTTTCCTAAACCTCGCATTGGAATTAGAGTGGGTAGCAGAATAAAAGATACCGTGTACTAGTTCTCTCTTGAATTCCCAGTGCAACAAATTTCAACAAGCATCCCCGTAAACAAATTGTATCGGAGTCGGCTCCCTGGAATTTATACAGCCAAAACAAAACTGAACCGCCTAAAACTATATCATGAGCTCCTCGTAAGGAACAAGAGTAGGCAACTGAAATCTTGGAACACTGAAAGGCAACAAAACTGAGGTAGTAGGGACTGAAAATAGCCAGTAATCTACTGCCCAAAGATATGCAAGGGATTCTGGTTTCTGTCCAAGAGTCTACTGTAATGAAAGAAACTAAACAGAAATCCTAATTATATGAAACTCAAATAGCAATGTTAATTTGTGCTCACCCTTGGCCAATAAAGGAATGGGTGGACTTTCGTTCCTCTGCATTTGTAAATACCAAGAGAAACAGAGATCAGAGAACAAATACATGCCGCATGATAATTAGTTGAAATTAATGTACCGTTTGTGCTGCGTTCTGTTTACACCGTTTACAGTTACAATACATGCCGTCTCAAATGAAAATAAATTACGCGACATTCTAAATAACATGTGTCATTGATCTGTTCTCTTCCTCATTTTCTCTTGTACATATACATTTCAACTTTGAAACTTCAACTTTAGCAGATCCCATTTGGTTTGATGTAGATACTACAACTGCACCCCAAATTCTTTTCGCAACATGTTTCGGTGTGAAATTTTTAATTTTACTTTGTCGTCTTCAGTAATTATGAGACTTTCTTCATTGACAGGATCTGAACACTTTGATGCAATGCAAGAGTTCTTCAGGTGAAAGAACACGTTCTCGGGTTTAACTGAGAAGCGGAGACCCACAGAACCTCGAGGGGTATATGCACAGATTTGCTTTCTACTAATGACAACATCATACGGATCTGGTGGGACTGGATCAAGAATACCTTCCCGTATTTTGTTTCCACAGCCATAGCAGGTTGTGACACGTGATCCACTCAACCACTTTAGGTAAAATGGTTCTGGTTTTGAAAATAAATCGACTCCTTTGCAGCGTTCTTCCATGCCACTGACATCACGCTGTTCCGCCATGCGTGAAGGACGAATCCTCTTTGGGCCTGGTTTCTGGCCAGAGCGTTTGGGAATGGAGTCCTGCATCAAGCTTGAATAATTTGGAACCCACTTAGAAACAGTGTCTTGGAGAATGTCTTCAGTACACGCCACAGCAAGCCCATGGGAACAGATCTTCTGCCGTTTAAAGCCATCACAGTCGCACCGTATTCTTCCACTGTCATTGTTTACTATATGGGGTCGTGCAGCATTGGTTAAGGATATAACAGCAAAAGTGGAGTCAAGCCCTGAAATCTTTGTTACACCACACTTTTTCAAAATGGTATCAGCATTGCTCCACGTTGCTTTCAATGTCTGTGGAAGACCACTGCCATTAAAATCCACAGGAAGGGAAGATGGTGTACCTGCAGAGGGACTAGTTTCCCAAGTTCCCAGTTGACTTGACTCTGGCGCTGCTTGGGTGTCACCAACGTCGTAAGCACTTGCACCAGCTTGGTCTACCGACGCAATCCTTGCCACCCTTTCTTTTGCAGAAAGACCTCTCCATATTTCCTCAGTAACTTCAAGGTGACTGAACTTGGGGGCTAGCTGATATGGACCATCACCTTTCACGGCTCGGTGAACATTTCTCCTGTATTTGCCAACAAAATTCTCCGCAATATCGACAAACTCACCATATGAACACTTAGATGGGGTCCCTGGACTTGACTGCTGTTTCTGTTTGGCAATCTCTTTCTTCAAACTGCTGTTGATGCTCTCGGGACCATTGTTGTAGTACAGGTTGTCGCCTAGCCCTGCTGACCTCCTTACAGATAGCAACATTTTAGCCTTCATGTCTGAGGCAATATGTTGCAAGAAATAAGTATAAAACAGAGGCTGTTCACAATGTGAAGACTCTTTTTCCTCTTCATCCCATTGCTCCTTTAAAGAGAGAACCTTTGCATCAAATTCATCCCTCGATTCACAATCAATGAGCCCTTTCTCTTTGGAGCGTCTGTCACCAAAGATGTCTGCTAGTACGTGCGACTTTGCTTCACCAGTGATATTAATGACAGCCATCTTCCGCGTTATGTTGTCATGCACGTGTTTAGTGCAGGATAGAAAATGACCAATGGGAAGCTGTGATGAAAGACCATTTTCTATAGCTTTCTGCCTGTCAGAGCCAATAAACAGGATATTGTCAACTCCGCGCCTTTGCTCCTTGAGTGTACTTGCAAAATAGTGAAAGTCGTCAGCTGCTTCATTGGTGTGAATCATGAGCGGTCCGGGCAATGTAGGAATGGATCCTGTCTCCCTGTCTACAAGCATTAAATGTTTGTAGGTTGTTGTTGTCACGAAAAAGTCTCCAATGTCATAGGTCACGTCAACACTGAATACTGAGAACTCTTCTGGGTTACAACAGAACTTTTCTAAATCTTGGAGCTGAGATTTAGTTGCAAGAACAGCTCTGACACCAGGGCTAACTTGGAGTGCATGAACAAAGGTTCCTTTTGAGCCCTTGCATTTCTCTATCAGCTCCGCCAGTGCATCTTTGCTGTGCTGCTTTCGAAGCTTTGCTCTTTCATATTTGACTTGCGAAATACCTCTTGGAACGGTACAAGAAGCAGATTTGTCGATAACCCCGCCTCCATCTTCATATAGTTCATCATAAATCGATGACGGTCCCAGAGCTGTCTTGGCCCTCTCAGCTATTTTTTCTCGTGTGCTCTTTGCTGTTCCATAGAAAGGTTTAGCAGACTTCTTTGCATTTTTGTGGGGCTCCACTTTAATATCTTCTGGGTCTCCATTGTATACGTACTGCAATATTACCACTGGAAACTTTGCACCTCTGTGATCTTCTAATTCAGTCATTCTTCTTTTGAATTCAGAATTACTGGAATGTGCCCAGTAGGATCTATACAGCCTGTACTCGCCCGATGCAAGAGTTCCTGATTTCTCCTCGAGGTCATAGATGTCTCCATCATCATCGACGCCTATGAACTCTGATTTTGTGCCATTGTGACGCCACTTGCCATTGTCATCTGCTCGAATGTCAAGAGCGTTCTGAAAGTAAGATGTATCCAACAAGAAGGTTGAGGTGGTTTTGCATCCTATTGGCATTTCAGTGCACACCATATCCATTCTAGGATCCAAAATTAACCTAAAGGCCTCTTTATTAGAAAAACAGGGTGAAGTGGACTTGAATATTGGGCAATGCTTGTTATCATTGTACAGCTGAGGTGCATCTTCGTCACTGTCAGAACTAAATTAAATACAGTTAAATAGAATAAACATTTAGCACAAGAGAATTCTTCCAAAAAAAAATTTCTAGCAATCTTACATCAGTTTTCAACCAATTTCAATCACTGAACAACAGCATTACCGTAAATATACTTTAAATGTAGCACTGACCCCCACCGGCAGGGGCCTAAAAACCATTTTTGATTAAAAATGACAATATCTTTACTGAGAACAAATTGAAACAACTACTTGTAACCACAAAACATCTGGAATAAAAAAAAAGAAAAGTGTACCCTAACATAATTGTGGTTCTCCCCCACCTAACCCCCCAACACAAATGTCCCTTGTCATTGTATCCTTTTCATAATGTTACGTTGTGAATTCATCATTTAATATGTTTTAATTCTAGTCTACTGTCTATGCCTTTCCCAGGAGCTTAGGTTCTTTGGGTATCGCTCCCGGCCAGGTTAACCCCTGATTAATCTACTATTAATCCTAACAAAGCTCAACATGTCTTCTTCAGAGTTTTGTCAGAGTAAAAAGTAAAAAGTACATTTCAATTGAATAATAAGGTTAAAATGGTTCAGAACATCATTCCTGCTCTTCTTACTATAACGGAGGTCACCAGAAATTTCTTAGCAAAGTCATTTAAAAAAGGCAAAATACTTGTTTTAAAATAAAGAATCTGAATTGACATTTCGACATAGAAATACACACAAGTTTTCACGTGAGTAAGATAACCATACCTTTGTTTGTACTCTTTTCTTCTTTTTACTTGGTGAAAAGTTACTAAATAAATTGGAAATCTCTATCATATCCTGAAAGTATCAAAGAAGTCTTGGTCACGTCTCAATCTCTGGTTGTTTCCCTTGTAAACAACAGGACAACCCATTCCACCCTTTCCCTTCCCTGTTTACCCAAACCAGGCATTTAGTTTGAGCAAAGATGTTCATGCCACACCTCACCAGACTATGGACGGAAGAGAAACCCTTCATGTGTGTCTTAACCATTAACATGAGATAATAGACAGCTACAGGTATCAGTTATGTAGTACTTATTGCCCAGATGGTTCAACGCTGAAACGTTTCCAAGGTGTATCACTTGTTATAGTGTCGACAAACATCCAATTAATCATCCACCCTTAAATATTATTAGTACAGAAATCAAATCAAGATTAGATAAAAATTAACCCATGCAACTGAAGGAATTAATCAGTGTCTAAGGAACCGTTCCTTTTCTATAAGGTAGGGGAAGCCAGTGGGATTTAGGGGGAGGGGGGCATTTCATAAAATATGGGATCCCAAAAAATAACGGTTGCTAGGAGGGGGTCAGGAAAAAATTTTCCGATGAAGATGGGGATCATTATATATAGTAGGTACTATCGGTCAAATCCCTACAGCCTCCCCCCCCCCACCCTAACTCTAACCCTCACCCCAACCCCACCCACTTCCTCCCTGTCATACTCATCCACATTGCTCTTTTTTTCAAAAACCTTGAAGCCCCACAACAAAATGGTTGTGACTGTGTAATAAGTTTAATCTCAGTTTTTCAAAGTGCGAGTCCCATAATTTTCCAAAAAGTCTCTTCACTCTGACAACTTCTACATCTACATTAACAAAAACACACCCCTAACTGCTATGAACAACATGTCAGCTCTGAATCCCTGAATCCCATGGGTTACTCTATGTATATATTACAATCTACAACACTTTGAGAAGCTTACCCCAGCATCTTCAATTATGGCAATGTCATCTGAAAAACAATAAAATAATAAAAGCAGTTGAGAACAGATGTTTGACTGTGTAAATCCGTTAAAACTTGTGGAAATTTGCAGCTGCAAGAGTTTAAACCTGCATACAATGCAGAAACTGGAATACAATTTGTTGAACATTCAGTGAAATCGAGACATTCCTCTCCTTCCCTCTAACACACACAGTAACGTTCTTCGTCCCTATTTTTTTGTTTATATAAAAACGTTCGTCACAATTGAAGGTGAAAGAGCGCTTACCTTCATCCTCGGAATCTACCATAACGACATCGGGGATGTCTGTATAAATTCAAAGAAAGAAAGAATACTTTGTAATAATTCCACAAAAGGTAGTGAGAAATAAAACAATAAAGGCGATTTTTCAAACATATGGACTTGAAAATTGTCGATTGCTTCCCCGTGAAGATAACAACAGCCAGTAAGGCACTTAACTATCACAATTACCCTATCTTGAAATCGAAACTTTGCGAGAAACGAAGAATGAATATATGAAACTATCAAAGCCCTTACCTCGAATGCCGGCCATCTTGGGTGACAACACATGCGCAGCTTTGCCACGTGACATTTATGGCGCGAAAATGCCATTCCCTTGATGCACCGTGATCACTTGGTAGGAAATCGGTATTTTGCGCCTTTGTTGATGTTTTATACCGAGTCCGTAATGCTCAGTCCGCGTTTTATACCCGAGTCCGTGTTTTATACCCAGTCCGTAGTCCGTAGTCCGTAGTCCGTAGTCCGCAGTCCGTGTTTTATACTGACCGCATCTGTAATGTTAGCCGGTTACAAGGAGGATTCATATCATTCCTGGATCCATCCTTAGTAAATATGCAAAAAATATCGAGAAAGGACTGAAAATTTCAAAGGATTAATTAATAGCCCCAGCCATAAGTTTCGTGAAGATGCGGTGTCTGTTGAACCGAACAATACTGATTTTCTGATTTCGTTGTTTGAAAACTTTTTGAAGGACATCCTTAAAAGCGCGCCGTACCTTTTTGGCACGCTCATTCACGAAAGGGTCGTTAAGTACCTAAGATGATTAAGGCCTGTTTCAAACGCCGTGCTAAAGTCGTGCCGAACTAAATTCAATTTGGCTCGACTGTAGCACGACATTGGCACGACATTGGCACGACTTGGTTTCAAGCGTCGAGCCATGGTCGGGCTTAATTACTCAGTGGGCGTTTACAAAAGAGACGATATTACCAGCTAGCGTAATAACGGATAAATCCAAAATGGCGGACGAACGTTTGAGCACTTTTATGTTTTCCTTGCAAGCCCAGGCTGCAAGGAGAAGGAAGCGACTATATCCATATCAACCATATCGTTCAGATAACTTTCCTTCCATGTTGCTTTCCGTGCTTTCTTCCCTTTTTTTCCACTGCTCTTCGATCTCGCATTTCCCGCCTCTTTTTCGTCTTCACCCAACGATTCGCTATCTTCTTCGACTTCCGATTTTTAACCAAACTTAACAGGTGATGAATGGTTTGAGCTTATATCTGTCCCTCCATCCGGATCAAGAAAGCAAGAGTCTTCCTCAGCTACTGACAATACAATACAATAATTTATTTAACCACGTTAACGTCTAAGAGCACAAAGTGCTCATTCAAAATACGAACGTGCATTAAATTATCTAAAATCCATATACACTTGAAGTATTAACAATTATAACAAAATACGTATATACAAATACAAAATGTAAAAATTACAACTGAATCAATTTTAACTTAGCCTTAAAAATATCAACATTATCGGCCAACTTGACATCTTCTGGAAGTTTATTCCAAAGTTGAGCACACTTGTATGTAAATGAGTTCCTCATAAAGTTGAGATTAAATTTAGGAATACAAAGATTAACACCATTTCCTCTTAAATTATAAGACGTTTCTCTAATACTAAAAAAGTCTCTAATGTATTTCGGCCCTAAATTCCTAATGCATTTGTATAATAGGATCAGAGACTGCTGCTTTCTCCTACATTCTAACGTGTCCAACTCACATATATTTAAGAGTTCTTGGTAGGACAATGATTTCCCATGCCCCGTCAATGTCCTTAATGTATAGTAATTCAGTTGGCGCTTTCAATTTTGTGAGCCAGGACTTTCCCCACCCCTAAAAGGAGGGGACTACAGTATTCTAAATGGGGTAAGATGAAGGACTTATATAATGCTAGCATAACGTCCATAGGTACGAAGCGCCTAATCCTCCTAAGTGCACCAGCCTTCGCATACGCCTTTTTTAGCTGACTAGAAATATGCTCTTTAAAATTTAACATGCTGTCAAGTTTCACGCCCAATATACTGATAGTGGAAAATTTGGTAACACCAGAACCATTTAAAAATAAATCAAAATCATACTTGCAAGGACCGATCGGAAGGGCTTGTGTCTTGGCATTATTTATCAATAAATAGTTGGAATCGAACCATTCGGACAGGCGGCTAAGACCCCAATTCACAACAAATTGCAAAGTAATTGGCGAGACATCCGATGCATACAAAGTCGTGGCATCAGCATATAATCTCAAAGACACGTCCGGGACCGCGTAATTCAAGTCATTGATAAATATATTAAACAACAAAGGCCCGAGGAGGGACCCCTGTGGAAGCCCCGCTCTCAGCTCAGAATAACTTGAGCACACACCATGCAAACAAACCCTCTGTTTACGACCCAGTAGATAAGTAGACATCAGACTCAAGGCAGGTTGAGAGAAACCATAAGCTTTCAACTTTGCCAACAGAAGGTTGTAGTTAACAGAGTCAAAAGCCTTTGACAAATAAACGGCCACGGCCAAAGCTGACTCTCTCCTGTCAAGGCTCCTTCTCCAATCCTCAGTCATTTTCAGAAGAGCCGTGCAACATGAATGGGACTTAAGAAAACCGGATAGGTTTTGTGACAGGTGGCGACAAAAAGTGTTATAAAGTTGATCGTACATAACTTTCTCATAGACCGACAACGCCGTAAGGACCGACACAGGGCGATAGTTCTCCTTTCGCGTGTCCTCGTCCTTTTTAAACACTGGTGAAACATTATTCCCTGGTACTGAACAGGCAGAGTTCTCCTGAATGCCGCCATATTGTTACACTCGTACCCAGGAATCACCTAGATTTCAGATTTCAGATTTTTATTATTATTCACTATTTACACTGAAAATATAACAAGATCAACATTTACAGAAATTACAAGAAACACAAAAAGAAAGAGATTAAACAATACATAACCAGAAAAATTGTGCTCAGTGACCAAAGTAGCATTAGCTTTCGTGTTGGTCACTGACACGTACAAAACAATAACATGACACATCAATTAGTTACAATAGAGATAGAAATTATATACATATATGAACAGTAAATGCATAGAAAAATGGCAGATCATAGATAAGCTAATATACCTAGGAAACCTTTTTACGTGCATGCGTCGCACCCACAAGAAACCGGTTTTTCCACTTTTATAATGTAGTTATAATTCATTTATTTAGTTCGACACGACAATAGCACGCCGTTTGAAACCATGCCGTGCCAAAGGGGCGTGTTTAAAACACGAAATGGCGAAATGACGAAATGTCACTCCAGTTAGCTTAAATAGCGCTTCGGTTAGCCTAAACAGCGCTTCGGTTAGCCTAAATAGCTCTTCGGTTAGCCTAAATATCACTGACTTGAAGGTGGTTAGCTCTCCATAATTGTATCAGTGGGTTAACCGTATCTCACATTTTTAAGTGCTATTCCGTCATTTCGCCATTTCGTGTTTTAAACACGCCCGTGCCAAAGTCGGGTAGCACGACAGAGCTTGCCGTGCTACACGGCAGAGTCGAACTTAATTCTTGAATGGTTTCAAACGCCGTGCTACAGCCGTGCCAATGTCGAACTTTAATAATGAATTTAGTTCGGCACGACTTAAGCAGTGCGTTTGAAATGGGCCTTAGTATGCCACTCACCTTTAGGTCTGGCTACCCGTTACAGCGAAATAATAATACTCTACGGCAATGAAATAAACATCGTTTCATTTTGTGTCACGCAACTTGAAACTGGCTAAATAGACCAAACGTACTCACAGCAAGAAGCTATTTCTTAATGAAATAGTGTTTCGTTTCCGGAAAAAGATTGAAAGTCCGAGGATCGTCGACTTGTTTGTACATACATTTTGGATGAGAAGTACCAATTAAGGAGTAGGGGGTTCTTGCTGATCTAGCGGCTAGAGCCGTAGTGATGTGCTTTAAAATTCTCAGAGTTGAGGATTTTTTGGACGAAATGTGGTGTAGGTCATGGACAGATGCGTGTTTATTGGTTGGTTTGCCAATGCACTGTAAGGACTTGTAAGGTCAGTAAGGGTATGAAATTGGCTCATGAAATGTGACAGTCTCGGTCGTTCGATTTTGCTCCTCATGTGTTGGGGTCGATTAGGTGCCACTGGTTAGGGAAAGGAACCTGCAGTCCTAACTGAAGGCAAGTGGTGAAGGCAAGGAACACGGTCTGAAAAACGGACACGAGAAAGCGTCGGGAATCGAGTTTGTTAGATCTATAGTTTTAGCCTGCAAAATGGAAGAGAAGCGTCTGATACCTGGGGAAATTGAAATGCTTAGTCTGGTGGTATGTGTTTTTTATTAATAGGCACTTCTGACTGGTGAGTATGGCAGGCCATCTGATAGGGTGCGAAAAAAATGAAAAATTATGCGGAAATTTTCGGCAAAATTAATAAAGTGACAATTATGCGGATGTAGAGGCCAGATTATGCTGAAATGTCTAAATTAATAAAGTTGTTTCCTTGGCTTTTTCGAACGTAAAAAATACTCGTTAACGTCTGTGTAGCGAATATTTAATTAGTTTTTTGTATGTGTGCATTTTTTCGTTCTCACGTGCGTTTTTTATTTTCCAGTTACGTAATATGTTAATTTTGGCTAGTTTTTAAGGTGCGGCAGTTTTAAGTTTCGTGTGTTGTTTATCCAGCTCTGTAGTTTTAGAGGTCTTACCGTTTGTTAATCAAACGTGGCAGTTATTCATGTGGTTACATGTTTCAGATAAGTTTAGGGACACTGTGAAATTTGTACACCATTTACTGAGAAGATGTTATTATAGTTCGCGTTACAAAGGTTTAGATTTTTTTTTTGAAGTTCTATAGCGATCGGCTATATCTGTTAACAAACGAAACCGACATGTTTGACGACGTCGAGGAGCCTACACTGGAAATGTCTCAGAGAAGACTTAAAACGTCGCTGAAAGTTGCCAAGGCGTCGGTTACGAGGAAAATGAACGAGATTACGAGTTTGATGTGTGCGGTCGAAAACGTCAATGTGGTAATTGCGATAGAGTCGGAGCTGGATGAAGCAATGGAAAATTTCTACCGTGCACATGACGATTATCATCGCTTGCTATTGAATGTGGAAGCTCGGGAGGAATCGGTTAGCTACCTTACCGAACAAGTAAAGAAATATCTTGATTTTAAGGAGAGAATTGATCTGTTTCGTCAGCGATGTGAAAGAATTTCGCCACCTGCGATTGATAGTCTTCAGCCTTCTGACTCGATAAGTCAAATTGGATCGAAGGTGCGTGAAGGGCGTGGTCATCCCTCGCAGACAATTTCTGTTACTGGTCGCTCCAGAGTTTCGAGTTGTTCTCGATCGTCGAAGGCGAGTTCTGTGTTGAGTGAAAGAGTTAAACTTGCTGCTGAGAAAGCTGCTATGGTTGCTGAAGTTTCTTTATTGCAAGAAAGTGGATCACTCGTGCAAGAAAGACTTCGTTTGGAACATCAAGAAAAGCTGCTTAAACTGAGAACTGAGATTGCTAAAACTGAAGCTAAAGAAAAGGTGTATGAAGAATTTAACGCCGTTGAAGAAGAAATACTTGATCTTCCGCGAAAATTTACGCCTATTCCTCATGCTGAGCCTCGTGAAGTGTTTGGAAGGGCTTCGAAGCCTTTAAATCCCGATGCTAAGCCATGGCCCCCGGATTATCGAGTTGATAAGTGAAGTAGCGGCACGCATGGTGCTCCTGGGCAGCAGAGTTCGGGGGTGGAGATGTTGGAAGCCATTAACAAAATGCAGTTACAAGTGGAGCAGCAAATTAAAACCCAGAAACTTCCCAAGGCTAAGATTATGTCTTTCGATGGAAATCCCTTGAACTATTATCTCTTCATGAAAACATTTGAGAACAGTGTGGAGAAGTGTACTGAGGATTACAGTTTGAGGCTGCAATTGTTAATTCAGTATTGCACAGGAAAGGCAAAGGAAACGATTAAGTGCTGTGGAATGATGAGTGGAAAGGATGGTTACGTCAAGGCTAAGGAGCTCCTGGAAGAACGTTTCGGAGAAAAGTACGTGGTGTCAAATGCTTGGATTGAGAAGTTATCTGAAGGGCCCCCTATTAGCCAGAACGATCGTGAAGCTTTGCTGGATTTGGCTGACGATTTGGAAAGCTGTGAAATCACCCTTGCGGTTGCAGGCAGACTCAATCAGATTAACAATGAGGATAAAATGATGAAGATTCTCCGCAGAGTTCCCCTCTATCTCCGTTCCCGCTGGCAGAAAAGAGTGCAAGAAGTCAGAGCTGAGGGTAGAGACCCCAACCTTGAAGATCTTAAGAAAATGATCAGAGGCGCGGCTAAAGAGAAGAACGATCCAGTATTTGGCTCAATTTTAGATCCTGCTAAAGATGTGCGAAACAAAGAGAAATTTAGAAGCAAGCCACCGGCTCCCAAGAAGACCGACAGCTTTGCAGGTTCAGCCACGTTTCCTGACAGTTCTGTACAAGTTGGCGGGCGTGAACCACATCCTAGCGGTCCAAGCGGAAGTTCTTCCTCAGGACTAAATGCGCGGTTTAAATGCTTCCTATGCAATGGTGGTCACAAGCTTGAAAAATGTGAACGGTTTTCAGCCAAATCAAGTGAGGAGAAGTTGAAATTTGTGCGAGATAGAAAGCTGTGTGAAAACTGTTTGTCCTATACGCATTTTGCTTCTGGTTGCAAGAGTGCACGTGCGTGTAGTGTTGATCAGTGCTCTATTTCTCGAAAACATCTGGGCTCTCTTCATGACGCCTTACTGGCTAGCTTCCGCAAAAGACAAGAAGAAAATCGCGAACAAGGACCTAGTGTTGGGTCAAGCTCGAATCTCACGCAGCCCCAAAGTGATCACGTGGTTATGAAGAATAGTGTTTCTATCGCTGGTGGTAGCCATGAGTACAAGGCCTTGCCAATCGTACCTGTTAAAGTGAAAGGAAGAGGCAACGGCGAGATCATCACAACATATGCCTTGCTCGATAATTCCTCAACATCAACCTGGTGCAGTGAGAGTTTGGCCGAGAAGCTAGGAGTAGTGGGTCCTCGCATTCAAGTGTCGCTGTCAACTATCGAGAAAGATTGCAATCCGACATCTTGCCACAGAGTTTCTCTGGAGATAATGGACATGGATGAAATTAACATGATTGAGTTACCCGAAGTTCTGACAAAGGAAAAATTGAACATTTCTACGGACGGTCTTGCTTGTCAGGATGATGCAAATAGATGGTCCCATCTCGCGGGCGTTCAAGTCCCAGAAAGAATTAACGCTGAAGTGGAGTTGCTGATTGGTCAAGATGTTCCCGAGGCGCTCGAGCCCTCCGAAATCAGGACCCGTCGTGGCAGTGGGCCGTACGCTACGAAAACCAAATTTGGTTGGACTTTGAATGGTCCTTTGGGAAGACATGGGCGTTCCGATGTGCGTGATGTAAATTTTGTTCGTGCAGACGAAGTTTTAAGCCAGCAATTTCATCACTTCATGAATTTCGAGTTCAGCGAATCCCTTCCTGAGGCAGTAAACACAATGTCTCGTCAAGACAAGCAAGCTTTGAGCATTTACGATGTGTCTGCTCGCCTGGTTGATGGTCACTATCAGATTGCCATTCCTTGGAAATATCACCATCCTGATTTGCCAAACAACAAGCCGCTTGCAGAGCATCGCCTTAACCTCCTACGAAAGAAACTCTTGAAAGACCCTGAGCTGTATTCCAGATATTCCGCCTTTATGACAGACCTCTTCGATAAAGGCTACGCTAAGAAAGTAACGGAGAACCTTCGGGATCGAAACCACGGGAAAATATGGTACCTTCCGCATCATTCTGTAGTACATCCGCAGAAACCCGACAAAGTTCGAGTGGTTTTCGATTGTGCAGCTGTATACCGTGGAACGTCGTTAAATGCACAAGTTTTACAAGGTCCTGACCTTACTAATAAGGTGGTGGGCGTGTTGTTGAGATTTCGCGAAGAGCCCGTTGCACTGATGGCCGATGTTGAAGCTATGTATCATCAATTAAAGGTCCATCCGGATGACGTTGACGCCCTGCGTTTCTTGTGGTATCCTGATTGCGACTTGACTAGAGAGCCAGAGGAGTACCATATGGCCGTTCACTTGTTTGGTGGGGTGTGGTCAGCTAGTTGCGCTAACTATGGGTTGCAGAGAACTGCGAAAGACAACAGCGATGATTTTGACCCTGAAGTAGCTAGGTCAGTGGAGAAGAACTTTTACGTGGATGACTACTTGAAGTCTGTTGAGTCCCACGAGAAGGCAATAAGTTTGGTTGATCAGCTGCGAAACTTATTAGCACGAGGAGGTTTCAACCTGACGAAATGGGTCTCTAACTCTAGAGCTGTCCTTAAGACGATCCCTCGACAACTTCGTGCGAGTGGAGTGCGGGACCTGGACTTGGGCGGTGAAGTTCTTCCAGTTGAAATAGCTCTTGGAGTACGTTGGAACGTCGAGACTGATAAGTTTGTTTTTAGAATGCAACTCAAAAGGAAGCCTCCTACACGAAGAGGTTTGCTGAGCGTGGTGTCCTCAGTTTATGATCCACTGGGTTTTATATCTCCCTTCCTATTATCCGCCAAGATAATCCTTCAAGATCTCTGCCGGAGAAAGCTGAAGTGGGATGATGTTATTCCGAGAGACAGTCTACATCAGACTCAGCGGTGGCTCGAGTCCTTGCCAGCTATGGAACAATTTTCAGTCCAGCGATGCTACAAGCCTAAAGAGTTTGGTACGGTTGCTGACGTGCAAATCCACCACTTTTCCGATGCATCTGAGGTTGGTTATGGTACTGTATCCTATTTAAGGTTCGTCGACGCTGAGAGTAAAGTTCACTGTTCGTTCGTCATGTCCAAGTCTCGTTTAGCCCCCCTTAAATCACTGTCAATTCCCCGACTGGAGTTAACAGCCGCAACCCTTGCCGTCAAGCTAGACAAGATGCTTAGAAAAGAATTGGAGGTTCCAATCAACCGTTCCGTGTTTTGGACAGATAGTACGTCTGTGCTCCGCTACATTGAAAACGAGGACAAACGTTTCCACACGTTCGTCTCTAACATGATCCATGATGGTTCCACTCCTGACCAATGGAAATACGTAGATAGCAAGCGAAATCCTTCCGATGCTGCTTCTAGAGGGTTGTCTGCCAAGGCTTTGTTAGAAAACGATTCATGGAGAAGAGGTCCGGATTTCCTATGGCAACACGAATCTTCTTGGCCTGCGCCCCCTGCTCGTCAAGAAAACATCTCTGATGATGATCTAGAGTTCAAGAGAGAAGTGCGTGTTCACGCAGCTGAGCTCGATAAGTCTATGGAGACTGTTGAGAAACTATTGTCCTATTTCTCTTCTTGGGACAAGCTTAGAAAGTCAGTGGCGTACATATTGCGTTTCAAGTCATGGTTGCTGAACAAGGTGCGTTGCAAGGTAGGCCAAACCGAGGGTCAGTGCTCGCCAATGAAAGGAAGAGTTACTGTTGATGAAATGTTAATCGCCGAGCAAGAGGTGCTGAGGGTCGTTCAGACAAAGGCCTTTCCTAAAGAGGTGAAGCAGCTTAAAGAAGCCAGCCTTAGCGATGCGCCATGACAAAGTCAGTTAACAAATCGAGTTCTATTCGCAAGCTTGATCCGTTTATGGTAGACGGTTTGCTACGTGTTGGAGGTCGTTTGAGACACGCCGGTATTGAAGCTGAAGCGAGAAATCCTATCATCCTGCCGAAGAAGGCCCATGTTGTTGATCTGCTTATGAGACATTACCATTCGAGGGCGGGACATTCCGGAAGAGAGCACGTTCTGAGCTTAATTCGTAAGAAGTACTAGATCATCAAAGGAAGAATGGCCGTGCGCAGAGTGCTGAGCAGTTGCTTTGATTGCAAACGGAGACTGCTACCACCAGATTCGCAGAAAATGTCAGATTTGCCCTACGAAAGAGTTACGCCTGGAGAACCACTGTTTACTTTTGTCGGTGTGGATTATTTCGGGCCTTTCTATGTTAAGCGTGGTCGCTGCATAGAGAAAAGATACGGAGTTCTTTTCACCTGCTTAGCCGTGAGAGCTGTTCACATTGAAGTCGCTCATAGTTTGGATACCAGTTCATTTATTAACTCCCTTAGAAGGTTTATCGCAAGGCGCGGATCGCCGCGCGTAATCAGATCAGACAATGGTACTAACCTTACGAGTGGAGAAAGGGAGTTACGAGAAGCTATTGGTGGATGGAACAAATCAAAGATAGGCGAATTCCTACTTCAGAAAGAAGTGCGTTGGGTGTTTAATCCGCCAGCGGCATCTCATATGGGTGGGATCTGGGAACGAATGATCAGGTCGGTACGCAAAGTCCTCAACGCCCTTCTAAAAACTCAAAGTCCTAATGACGAGGGACTGTCTACTTTGATGTGTGAAGTAGAGGCTATCCTCAACAGCAGCCCGCTGACTAAGGTTTCAGATGATCCGAACGACCTTCAAGCCTTGTCCCCGAATCACTTACTCCTTTTGCGCGCTGGACCGGAGTGCCCTCCTGGAATCTTTGCAAAGAATGATCAGTTTAGCCTGAAGCGTTGGAGGCAGGTCCAGTACCTCTCGGATATGTTCTGGAAGCGGTGGACTAAAGAGTATTTGCCCTCGTTGCAGAGCAACATGTCCTCATTCTAGGATTACCAATAATCAGTAAATGGCTCAGAGTCTTGTTTTACCAATAATCAGTAAAACAAGAGGCAATGCCAAGGAGGCGTGGATCCCAAGCAATTCTTTGCCAAAGCGTTCTTCTAAAACAAGATGGCGGAGCAAAGCGAAGAGAGGGAACAGGTACATTTTATTTTTGTTCGGGCTTTCTCCTTTATTCCTTTGTATAGTTTTTTGGGTGAAAAGGAAATAATCCTATACATTACTTTTGGTATATATATGCATATTTTGTATGCATTGTGATACAATTTGCAATGCTAATTTCTGTGTTGCATGTTGAATATTCATTAGCCTGGATCAGTACTGGTCTCGCCAATCAATTTGTGCTCCAGCAGCACGACATTGTACTCGGTGTTAAGCATAGTTGAGCAACGCGTTGATTTTGTTATGAAACTAATTTACATCCGTTTTGTCGGTTTGACGTTTTGAACTGTACAATTTTACTTTTTATTTTGCGCTTTTTGTCACCCTAGCCATCGACGGCGCCATGTGTCGAAATTCTTCAAATTGCCGCATTTTACCATTGAAACTTTTTTGCGATCACGGCCAGTACGTAGTTGGATAGAAGGAGTTCTTCGTTCTGATTTTCTCGTTTAATTTTTTTACTTTAAGTATTTAGTATTTGTTTATTATTTTCAGTTCAGTGATTCATCAGAATCCAATTCTTCACAGCCTAGACGTAAAAAGGTAGGCTGCTGCTTGATCAACTCTATTGTCATCTCAGTTTAACATAGAAATACAGTGTATAGGTTGATGATTGTGTTTAAAGTGTAACACCTATTTATTCTACTGTACTTTTCTTTTCTGTACTACAGTAGGACCTCTATTAAGCGGCCACCCTCCATAATTAGGTGTCCGCTTCCCAAAGTCCCGAATGATCTGTTAGTAAACTGCTATATTCGATTAGTCTATTCAACTACCTTTTGGCTGCCATAAAGTTATTATTTATTTATTGCTTTTTACTTCTATTAAGCGTCCAGCAAATTATCTTTTCAAGCAAAATTTATGGTGACAGAATGACTATACTATGGTTCAAGAGACTTGCAGATGTCATAGCGGTATGCACATCACTGATTAACCCTGGCTTTGTTACCTGAGTACCTTGCCCTAGCTATGGAAAGGTTTTTCACTTTACAACTGTGTGCCAGACAATAGCAAACAGCAGGGAATGCACAAATAGAGGGTCCTTGTTGTTTGGTACGATGATCGTTCCACAATGTAAAAAGGCCAAGTCTGTATTCAAGCCAAGTGGCCTATCAGTGCTAGAGCTTAACCTGGTTTTCTTATGATGAAGAGACTAGGAGTATTGCTACTCCCCCCTGGATGGGATGGTAGCCCATCGCAGGGTTACCCTCGGCAATAAATTCACTGGTACCCATTTATACGCCTAGGTGAAGAGAGGCAGTATGAGAGTTAAGTGTCTTGCCCCAGACAGCTCTATCCGAAGTCCAGTATACTAACCATTAGGCCTCCGTGCCTCCCATACACAATTATGTACACTCACATATTTACAATTTTCGAGGAAAATTTTCCTATAAAGGATCAATAAAATATTTTTACTGTCATTTTCTACCTTATTAAAGTATTTGTACCTCTATTAAATGGCCAACCCCTATTGTGCAGCCAGTTTTCAAAGTCCCAAGGGTGGCCGCTTATAGCGGTCCCAATCCCCCCTCCCCCAAGTTGTTTGAGAATGTGAAAATTTCCTAAAAAAGTAACTTGTTCTTTGCATCCATCACCAATTAGAGGTGTTAAGTGAAGAATACTTTGAAAAAATGATACAGAAGATTATCAGCATGTAGTAAATCAGATTTAATTCTAGTGAATCAAAAATTGTGATGCTTTAGGTGTAACAGAGACCACCATGCTACAGGATAGACATATTGTATTCCCTTGTAGCTCTAATTCATCAGAATTCACATTGAAAGCTCCTGAAGTTATTTTGAAAATAAGTCAACATCAGAAAAGGATCATCTTTCAAAGGAGTTTCAAGTTTTTTTTACTTGAGCTAGTAGACTATCCATAGTTTTGAGAATAACTGTTTTTCAAATTAAACCAGTTTTACAGATTTTTGAACAAACCTGTATTTAGCAAAATCTGTATGGTGTTAGTGCTTCTAACTTCTTGAGCTAGACAGATAAAAATACCCAACATATTTTTACTTTCAATGATAGGTTTTTTTTCCCATTGCTCAGTATTAAAGATCAATCATCTAAAAGTCGTGAATGTAAATTATATATTTTTTTAGGATCTAAACACATTGGATATTATAAGTTTTAACTTCTCCATGCACCCCCCTCCCAGTGTTCTTCAGGTGAAATCAAAGTGCTACAGTATATTAAATAATTACCAGTAATTCTACTTTTCTTTTAAACATAATGGCAGTAGTGCAAAAATGACGAAGGAGTCAATGGGTCACATTACAATTACATGTCTCAATCTTGAATCATAGATTTACTCTGTCAAATGAAGTAATCAAAATATTATCAAATCATCATTGGCTGCATTGGTATGGCATTTTATCCCTGTCAAAATTCAGTGTTTGCTTTTTCATTCTTCTTTTGTATTTGCTTGTACATTTGTTGTTTGACTTCTGAGTTTGCACTGTCATCATTCAACAGTCCCTGTGCAACATTCAAGATTTTGCCTTGCACATTATAATCAAGTAAATTCATTCATTCACATTCACCTTGTCTTGGGCAGTATGCAAGTTTTTGCACTCCACACTCAAGTTCAGTGGATTTTACATTAAAGTTTTTACATTTAACTTTGAGCATTTGTCAATGACTCAAGATTTTGTGGGGATGGAATGTCTTACCTCTGTTGGTCAGTGATTGGGAGTTTGTCAGTGCTGATAATGATTACAAAAACTGTTGGAAAATTGTACTCAGCAGTTAGGTTTTTACCTGACAATTACCTATTTTGTATAACAACTACATAACTTTTAAGTTAACTTATCACTTTTATTCAAGTACATGTATTACATATATTACATGTAAACATGAAAACATTTCATAATTTGTTTTATTATTATTTGTCATTTTAGAGAAGATTCATTGATGATCCCCAAGATCCTCATGATGCCTACTGGCAAAAAATAAGGAAAAAAGGCAAGACAAATGTAACTGTTCAGAAGAGGTGCCTGCAGTTAAGGGTACGACAAAGACCTAACTGCATTCCTGAATTTTGTTAAGTATTTCTTATCATGTTAATGTTAGCGCCTTTTAATGATTACTGAAATTTTTAATCTTCTCTTGTGTATTTTGTTTTCTTAGGCTGACACCTTGTACCAGAAACACTATTATGATGTTATAGTGTTTTTCCATTCCTGTGTCCCTGGACGGGAGACTGACCGACACATATTCGATTATTATGGCACTCCAGGGAGTGGCAGACTTTTTTTAAAGGATGTGGAAAATGAAAAGTCCCAGAGTCATGGAGCAACAGTGCTCAGAGCATTGAAACGATTTTATTATGGTATAATCTTACACTTGGAAATAATAATTTGTTGCATATTACTACCTGTGTGGATCTAATACCTACTATTTATTGAAATCAGTTTCAAACATAATTAGAATCAACATATAAACTGTAATTTCTGCATTTACTGCAATATTTTAAAATAACATTTATCTTAAGTTAATTCCCTGTAAGTACACTAATGTACATGTACAGTGTACCACTTTTGCCAACATGATATTAGCGCAAATATATCAATTTCTGGTTTTCATTGTAATGCCATCAAAAAGAAAATTTTTTCTATGTTGCCAGAACAAAGTTATGTACTTTTTCTCATTGTTTCTGCAAGTTTTCTAGTTCAGTTCATTATTTTTTTACAATCTTTTCTATTTTTTTTTTCTCACATTGTTTCAGAACAACCACCATCTGAAAGGACTACTGTTAGTTCCTCTGTAAATCCAACAGGTATAGTATTTGTACGATATTTGTAGAGTCTTTTTTTGTAAACTTTGTTAGCTTTTGATCTGACTATCTTTTTACAATGTCCCCTCATGTCTCTTCTTATATCATTACAGCTGTGCATCCACAGCCATCAACCATAGCCAGCAATTCCGGGTCTGAAAATCCAACAGGTAATAGTATTTCTCAGATATTTCTTCAATCTCTTTTGTGTACTTGTCATCTTTATGAAAGCTACCTATTTTCTTTTTTTTTACAATGTTCCCTCACATGTATTTTATTATCAACACAGCTGTGCACCCACAGCCCTCAACCAAGTCTGCCCATTCTGGATCTGTTAATCCAACAGGTATAGTATTTGAAACATATCCCTAGACTCTTGCTTGTTAATAATTACGTGATCTTTATAAAAGCAGACTGTTTCTTTCTTTTTACAATGTCCCCTCATATCTCTTCTTATATCATTACAGCTGTGCATCCGCAGCCCTCAGCTAAGCCCACCAGTTCTGGGTCTGTCAATCCATCAGGTATAGTATTTTAAACGTATCCCTTGAATCTTGCTTGTTAATATGTGATCTTTATAAAAGCAGACTGTTTTCTTTCTTTTTACAGTGTCCCCTCATATCTCTTCTTATATCATTACAGCTGTGCATCCACAGCCTTCAGCTAAGCCCATCAGTTCTGGGTTTGTGAATCGGTCAGGTATAGTATTTGAAACGTATCCCTTGAATCTAGCTTGTTAATATGTCATCTTTATTAAAGCTGACTGTTTTCGTTCTTCATTTTGTACAGTGTCCCCTCATCTCTCTTCTTATATCGTTACAGCTGTGCATCCACAGCCCTCAGCTAAGTCCACCCATTCTGGATCTGTTAATCCGACAGGTATAGTATTTGAAACATATGCTTTGAATCTCGCTTGTTAACTTGTTATCTTTATAAAAGCTGGCTGTTTTCTTTTTTTTTTTACAATGTCCCCTCATATATTTTATTATTTCATTACAGCTGTGCATCTGCAGCCCTCAGCTATGTCCACCAGTTGTGGGTCTGTTAATCCAACAGGTATAGTATTTGAAACATATTGTTAAAATCTCACTTGTCATTTATTTTCTGGAATTAAAAATAGCAATTTTAATCCTTTTATCTGATATCTAAAATTAATAACCTTTCAACTTCGTTATAAATTAATGTAGATCTCAGTTTTTTAGTTTTTGAATTATCTGCTGTGTCTCTACAAGAGTAGTATTATGTTCTTTTTCTTAACTTTGATGCTTACAAGTACGTTTCAGTCAGTGAATTTTGTTTTTACAAAAAACATTGCTGTAAATGGGAATAGGTGTTTTAAATTTTTGTTCCTTACACATTGAGCTATACAAATTCGTTAACATCAAAGATTGCCACTGACCTAATTTGTATGTACCTACAGAGATGCTGGTCTACAAAATAAACAATAAAGTTGTCGCCGGTGGATATGAACAAAGAGGTCGGTCCATGATACATGGTTGTCCGATTCCAACTGGTCATGTTTGTGTGATGGTTACATCTGTCCAAGGGGATCATGTGGCACCTTGCATACTTGGCGACCCATCAGAGAATGGCAAGCTCTTCAACGGAGGATTTTTTGCTTTTCCTAGGGAGGCAATGTCTGTAGTTACAATGAATCCTGATGGTTCAGTTCGTGTTCGACCTTACAATTCCTGAATTTTTAAATTGCCAATATGATCTAAACAATGCAGTATGTACTGCATGGTCAATGTTTTTGAAAATTCTATAACTACAGATATTGCATTCATTTGTTATATTCCACCTACTATAGTCGTTCATCTTGTTTTAACCCCAATACACTTCAAAATTTAAAAAAATGATAGTAACCTTTACAAAAGAGACTATTTTCTAGTTTTGGCATGGTGGTATGGATGAGGTTTTTGTGATATCCAGAATAATCAAGGTTGAGGTAAGGGTTATCAACCAAAGCCGAAGGCTGAGGCTAAGAACCCTTACCGAGACCTTGATTATTCTGGATATCACAAAAACCAAATCTAATAATTGTTTTATTATACATTGAACGCAAAAACTTGGAAGTCATGTGACGGCAAGGAGCACAAATCGCGAGAAGTTGACATGATTACCCTTGGAAATCATGCTTTGTGGTCATACATGACATGATAACCCATGACCTTGAGTGTCTTTGACATGATAATTGTATAATCTGCAGTTATTATGTAACGGGCGATGATTTCGAAAATTCACTGTACGCTTTCGGCCAATCAGAAAAGAGTTAGAGAGTTCAATGTATAATAATATAAATTACCACAATTGTGATCTTGCACCAGGGGGTATTTCTCCTGCACCAACAATAATAACATCCAGGGAAAGTTTTTATACTCTCGCTAAGGATATGGGAAAACAGCTACTTGCAATGTGTAAACCTCTAGATGTACGAATATTGAATGGAAGATACAAAGTCGACTAGGTCGGACAAATTCCCTTCCATGGAAATCAAGGATCTAGTAGGGTCGATTACATCATTGCCAGTCATAAAATCAGTAATGTGCCTTTTTGAAACTTCGGTAGTTCATCAGCCATTACCATTTTCAGATCATTGCAAATTAATCAAATGAATAAAAAATTGACTCGTCATTAAGGTATCAGTGTACCCCAAATGATCATCATTCTTTGGCCCCGCTTTACAGTCGGACGTTTGACGCAAACCCCAATAAAGTATATATTTTCTGAGAGCTTAATAATTGTAGATTACGAAGGTATATTCATCGACATAAAAAAATGTACGGTTTTCCGAATATAGCGTGCTATTTCCCAAAGTACAGAGGTTCACTAATCAAGTTCGTTTCCGGTCAGATTTGATCGGGAGAACACGACCAACATCGCTATGTCTTCTTGACACCTTTCTCTAAAAAACGGTGTCGGGAAATTTTGATTACTTGTCTGGTTTGTTTCTGACACGCAGTTGAACTTTGTGAGTTGATAAAACATGCATTCTCTTCACTAAAAGGGTCATAACTTTTGAAAGAAGCCAAAAATAAAAATTCCCCGACACCGTTTTTTTGCCTGATTATCGGGCAACGTTCTCTCCAAATTTCAGCGAAAAACGTTGAAAACTCGCCGGAAACGAACTCAAAATGTGCGCCTCACTTGCTGAAATTTTCGTTTCGAGATACGAGGAAAAATATACTTTTGGGCGTTCTTCCGGTGTAATGAGGTAATTACACAAAACGTGTGAAAGTTAATTACCCGTTGATAGACCAAGTAAAGGCTCAGTTTACTTTAACAATAGAGCTCATATCAATAACAAAGCGGGCTCAAATGTTGCTCCTGGCGGGAAATATCCTATCTGGATTCCGCCGCTCGCGTATAAGGTTAGTAAGGAAATAATTTTCGTTTAATTTTCCATTTTCCATGTTTTAAATGTCTTTGCTAATGCAGATTCACCATCCATCTAACGAAACAGGTTGAATGATGCCGAAGACAAGTAAAAAGCGTTCTCATAAACAAGGGACAGAAAACGAACGGGCACGTACGCGTGCAGATCAAGAAGTTACAACTTCGAACGACGAAAGCGCCAAACAACTCATGATTGGAGAAATCCTTCTCGAATGATTTGGAAACGTTTTTCCTCTTTGAAGGTTTGTTCGCGCTTGCAAAAGGACACGGACTTCGTTTTTTCTTCGACGACATGGAATAGAAATACCATAAACTTTTCAATCTAAAATATACAAAAGCAAAACACTCGAAGCAGCACCGACCAATTTTATAGAAATACAAACACAAACGTGTGAAACTCGCGAACATAGTGTCTGTCACGTGATGCAAGTTTACTTCTCGTGACAACGTGTTGACAGCTATCAATTAGAGATAATTAATGGGAAGAAACGTTTTCTGTTAATAACTTTGCTTAGGATCAATCTTTTTTCGTAGATTTTTTTTTAAATGAAAGATTGCAATACGATCTATCTGAAAAAGCGAAAAAAATTTTTTTTGGAAAAATGATCAAATTTGGGGTACACTGATACCTTAATTAGCGATGAGGAAAGTTTGAAGATCAACTCCTCAGCCTTCCAAGTCAGTTGAAATGGTCCTCAGACTCTAAGGATTATTTCACTTTAGTCTGTACTAAATTCAAAGCAACTGAAATGACTTTGAAATGTTGAATTCGAGTATGTCGGGGATATCAATGTCATTGTTGAGAAATTTGCGAACATGCATATTAGAAACTGCTGCATGCAATCGTTGCAAATTGTAAAACAGAACAAAACCTCAGAACTAAAAATCGCCTTCCCCAATGAACATACCCGACTTGAATATCTCTCAACAACAAATAACAAATTGTTACAAACATTTATTATGAGGTAAATAGCTCCAGCACCGAGATAATAAAACTGATGCACCGGTTTAAACTACACATGCACTTTATTTTTGGACCAATGGGAAATCTCTAGAACAAAGTAAAACGTTCACATGATTCCAATGTTTTATGAGCAAACTGTATAATCAGGTACAGTAATTACATAAGGCTAACTGTACCAGTTACAGTGAAAGTTAGTGTAACGTTCTTCAGAAAAGAAAAGTCGCATGTACTAAAGCAACAATAGCAACAGTTATTTATTTGTTTATTTAGTTCTTACAATCTATGGATTAAAAACCAAAGGATGAACTGTAAAGCAGTCCTACACCCCATATAAAAGCAGTTCTTCCTATTGAAAAGACGAAGAAACGTTTCAGTTTAGAAACTGAACATGTCAAACACTATCTAAACTCTAGAAAGTGTTGAAGATAATAAAGGCATTCCAGTAGGAAACAATAACGACATTAAAATGTTTATGTTGGTAGCTGAGGAGTGTTGTGTGCATTCTTTATCTTTAAATTAATTTAATTAAGAACAACGTAATATCCAACGCAAAGGATATTCCGTTGGAAGCAATCACAAATTAACATTGTTTGCAGCTTTAGTCCATAATTTTCCGAAGCAAAAATATACCCGTTTCTCTAATCGTCTTTAATTCCTGAGGAAAGAATTCTGAAGGCTAAACAATGTTTAATTTTTTTTGAAGTGGGTAGGAGGAAATACTCGGGAAATGTTTGGGTTGGGGTGTGCTACAAGGAATCTGAAACCCTTTATTGTGTTTTAGAACAAGATACGATGAATTTTGCTGCCGTCCTTTTCCTACCAGCTACCCCAAACTTGCTAAATCTTTGTTTCAATTACGTGCATATCTATTTGCAAGTTCATCGGTAATATTAACTTCCATTTACATTAAAGTTCTTATCTTTTGCAACAAACGGTCACATGGTACAAAATAGGGAGCTTAAGCACGCGCGTTTTTGAGATGCAGCCGGCAACCGAAGAGAAAATTTCACATGCTAGGAACAGATTGTCTCCCAGATTTTTAAACTACTCATGTGTAATGGAGGAAAGATACTTAGCAATGTGAATGTGGCTGTGTGAGAGCAAGTTAAAAGAGAAAATATCTCACTTTCGGTTGCCTTCAGAGGGGGGGGGGGGGGGCTGAAAAACTAGAGGGGGCATTACATAAAATTGCTGCCAAGATGGGGTGGGGCTCAAAGTAAAATCACTCATTTGACGGAGGAGGGCCTTGCGTTTTATTCCAAATGTAAATGAAATTTAACGCCATAAAAGATTATCGAGACAGGTATATGATAGACTGTACTGAGACAAATATTAATACGAATAGCTGTTAAACGATTATTGAAAATATTCCATCCAAATGAAAAGCAAATTCACAACTGATCAATTTTAACACGTCTTCTAATTGAGCTGATCCTGTGTAAAGCAAAAATGATGAACTTGGTTTTCAGTTTCCCCCATAAAACAATGGGAATCCAACAGATCTCGTAGACAAGCTTTATCGGTTTTTTATGTGAATAAAAGTAATGTTTCTTCATCGACTGAATCGATTTGCTGAATTCCATATATCTGGCTCATAACAAAGTTCAACATGCTCTCCTCCAAAGGATCAAAATTTAATACAAGATCTTTTCCGTCTGTTATTTGAAACAGATGAATTGGGAATCGCATTTTCTTTACCTGGTGTGTTGAAATGTCTCTTCCGGCTGGTTCGCAGGCCACACAAAGGAGGTACGGGGCCAGTTGATTATAGGGCGCTGGTTTGCCTATATTTCTTTGTTGGTTGTGTTGTTCTGTAGGCAGTTTTCCTTTGGTGATCCCTTGGAAAGGATCAAAAGGATCCTTACAGGAATGACGCTTATTAGAATGGGAGCCCTAGTTATGATGTGGGCGCTTATTAGAATAGAGAGCGCTTATCAACAAAAAACACATTCGAAAGGGGGCGCTAATTGGAGGGAGGACGCTAGATCAAGTCATTACGATACATCATCAGAATAGGAATTCGCCAAGATTGCTATTTGAGCAAACGTCAGCTTTGGATCCATGACGTTTTGGAATACCATTTTTACAATATTGCCAATCATTTCACAGCATGTGCCCTAATCTATGAACTTTTTCGCAGAAATATGAACAATTGAATTCAATCAATGTATGAGACTGAGTCCAATGTTTTGCCAAAACGCTTCTTTTGTGCTATCATTTGTTACGTCATGTGGTCCAAAATACGGACTTCTTGCCAGAAGTTGTGAAAAACTGACTTCAATCATGGGCCATCGTAATTTGATCAAAAATAAGACCTAAACATATATAGTGTTTATCACTGCTGTTTGTGTCTTATTTTTGACTTCAATCGATCTAAGCGATTTAGCCAAAACACATCCTTTGTGCAATCATTCTAAAACAAGTGGCCCAAACTACAGACTATTCCACAGAAATGTGAAAAATGCACTTCAATCGATGTATGCGAATAGGGTCCAATTTTAAGCCATAACACATCCTTTGTGCCATCATTTAAAAAAAAAGTTGCCCAAACTACGGACTTTCCACAGAAATGCGAAAAAAGCATGCTTTGTGCAACCATTTTACGGCTTGGGGCCCTAACTAGAGACTTTTTTCAGAAAGGTGAGAAATGGGCTTTAATTGTTCTCTGCGAATAGGGTCTAATACTTAGCCAAAACGCATCTTTTGTGCAATCATTTAAGGGCAAGTGGCCATAGGCAATTGAATTTTTTAGAATAAGAACATGCTTGCGGCGATTCCATTTAATCAACTCTAAGCTTCACAGTGGCATTGCAATATTCCTTTGTTGGTCACATTACAGTGAGGGTAAATTTTCCAAGTTGACGCTGGAGACCTGGTTCTAGTCGTGGATGACTCGACACCGAGATGTTCGTGGCCATTGGGGAGAGTATTGAAGATCTACCCGAACAAGGATGACGGACTTGTGCGCGTTGCGCAAGTTAAAACTAAGTCGGGAACTTTTCTTAGGCCTATAACTAAGCTGTGCGTATTAGAATGTGCACAAAAGTGAAACTTTCGTGCCTGTAGTTCGACATATCGAGACTTGGAACTGTCAAGAATTTCTATTAGTCTTAGCGTATTGACATTCAAAGGACAACTTATCATACTTGTTACGTAGTTTCATGTTTATGTATGTTAAACAGTTCCCTTTTTGGTCCCTGTTTGGGGGCGGAGATGTAGCGAATATTTAACAAGAAGATCATAGATCTTAAAACCGCGCTTATAAAGATTTAACCGTTCTCTTAGCCCTACATTCGCAACGCTGTGCACATTCCAACGCAGTCTTTGATGATTCATTGATTACTGCACACACCATATCACTTATTGAACCATAGTCTCAGCCGTTGTGAAATCTCTGATGACCTACTGTTCTTAATCTGGAAGTTCGCTTGGGAAATGCCCATGAATAATACGAAAAAGAACTTAGCGTGACGCTATTAAGGCCGCTATCAAAAAAACAGCTTTCTCTGTTACATTTCTTTTATGTTATGAGTAAATGACAAACAAAGTAATAAGTAGTCGTCACGCCAGTGACACAATCAGAAGTTTTCACTAATATAAACGCTGCAAGTTCTGGTCAGCTCTTGTTTACCTCAGCAAATAATTAATTTTCCTTTAAATCTCTAACTCGCTTCGATCAAACAGCCCAAGAATTGACTTCAATCACATAAATTCGTAAGAAATTCACGCAAAATTGCAAACAAACTAAAAACCATCGCTTCTCTGGTGTAGTAAACACGATCTTACTTGTCACGCAGCAAAAGTGAAAGCTGCAACATCGTTATTCACGGCCATCTGTAGTATGATGGTAGGGAATTTCCCTACCAATAACGTAATCATTGCGTGTCTTGACCCGTTCTTTTCTTAGCTTGCAAATACTTCCGGTCTCTGAACTTGCTGCAATAACAGAGCTTGACGATTTACTTCTCAGTGACTAAAAATACGAACAATATCCGGAAAAACTAAAAAGACCCGCTCTTAGCGGAATAAACTTGCAAAGTAAACAAGATCTTATCAGTCACGTAGCGAAAGTGAAAGTTGCAAGGTCAACGCATTTCAAGGATGACGTAATGCCTTTTTTAGCGTGTTTATTAATTCTTTCGAGTCGAACGCTTCGATAAAGCCATAGGAAAATACATTTTACACACAATAAAGAAAACAATATCCTTCACTTTGTTCGTGTAATTAGGTTTCAACAACATTTGCCGAGTAAACATTACAGATTGCGTGATTCAAAGTTGGCCGAGTGGATCGGAGGTCTGCGTCTGGTGAGACGAAAAAAAAATAAAAATAAACCAAGGGTAGATGAACCGCGCTCGGCCCATGGCCGCGCGGTTAAAAAAATAAAAATAAATCAAGGGTAGATTATGAACCGCGCTCGGCCCATGGCCGCGCGGTTAAAAATAAACCAAGGGTAGATTATGAACCGCGCTCGGCCCATGGCCGCGCAGTTAATAAACGGAAGGTAGATTATGAACCGCGCTCGGCCCATGGCCGCGCGGTTAATAAAAAGTAAGGGTAGATTATGTGTACCATTGCAGTTATGTCCTATGTGGGAAACATGTCCTCTGACGTAATGGGATATACTGAGCCAATCCTATCATGTGTTCTATCTGATAACACGCAGCATAAGACTGGTAACTAATCTCCGTTGCAGTTCGGTCTTCGAGTAAAACTGAGTTTTTGAGGGGTAGGGCATGGGAGCAATATTTGACTTTGTATTCATGTTTTGACTCTCAATGGAAATATACAGCAGCTTTTTGCAAGAATTGCATTTAACTTACAAGATTTCTGTCGCAAATTGATCGCTTAGTATATTTTTAGTTTCAAATTCATCATGAATACTCGATGGAAAATTTCAAAACAATGGTTGCTCTCCGGTTTGCGAGGCCAGCCACGTTTAAACTCCACGCTTCGATTATCCTCAAATCATTCAGATCGTTTAATGATATTACAGGGGCAAAACAAAATCTCTGAGAAGCAGCGTAACCAATTTTAGTTTCGGTGCTGTAAAACTACCACTCAATCCGCGCAATATTTCTCTATTCTTAATCTTGTCACTCGCATGCCGGTTCGCGACTGAAAGCCTTCTTCTCATAATATGTTGGTTGAAGCTGACTGAACCTTTTTGGGTAAGCCTTCCTCGTGCATTTTTTGCATCCAACATTTATTACAGGAACTTTCTTGCTGATTAGATTTTATGGCCGGAGTACTTTCTAACTGTTCCTAGTTCGTTTTGCTTTATAAAACAGCAGTAGTATTCGAAACACCACATAGCGCTTTGTGGCCTTTTCAAAACGTCACAAACCGCTTTGTGGCTTATTTAAAACGCCACAGAGCGCTTTGTGGCTTATTCAAAACACCACAAAGCGCTTTGTGGCTTATTTAAAACGCCACAGAGCGCTTTGTGGCGTTTTATTTTGGAATTTAACTTTGAAAACTGGATGGCTCGTTGACTCGCAGATATCTCACAGCTATTTTCCGAACTAATTTGGTTTCTCCGATTTTTTACACCACAAAGCGCTTTGTGGCCTATTCAAAACACCACAAAGCGCTTTGTGGCCTATTCGAAACACCACAAAGCGCTTTGTGGCCTATTCAAAACACCACAAAGCGCTTTATGGCCTATTCAAAACACCACAAAGCGCTAGAAGTAGGGAGAGGGGTATATCGAAAGGTTTTACTAGTTCCATTGAGAACCCAAATACCCAACACTCCTAGAAATGTTAACCAAGTATAAGGAGCGTCCAAGATGGCAGGGGAAACAATGTTTAGGACCATGATGCACAATTCTCATAAGTACACAGCTCTAAAGCTTTCCCGTAAAGTATCTTTAAAATTAACTGAATTGAATCCATTTGTGAGTACTTTTATACTGTAAACCGTGACTGTTGCTATGGTGTTGCTTTGTTGAAATATAGCTATCAGTACTTTAATGTAAATCAAGGAGTATCAGAGCAAAATCGTTTCAAAACACGCTTAGCTTTGCAAATGGTCGGGTATGCTTTTTAGGATTTGAGGGCAGAAGATCACCTTAAGCAAAGGAAATCATGACCGTGACAGTGTTTGGATATCTGATCTTAATTAGCGTAGATTTTTACGATTTTATTTCTCCGTTTTCTCCTTAGTTTTAGTTTCTATTGAGAAGATATATCAAACACTCACGACAGTGTTTGACCGCATTTTCAAACACCTCAAAGTTCGTCAAAAATACTCTGTTGTGCGTGCTATTTTCAGCTCTCTTCTCGTTGTTTGGAAATGTGGTCAAACACGGTCTTTCGTGTTTGATATATTACGTCGGACACTGGTATGGGTATTTCTTTTTTTACAAGTCATGGATCTCGCCATGACAACTCGACTAATGTTTTACCAACGCGGGCGTCTCACTAGTTTAATGACGTACTAGTTGAAAAAGATTACAATCTTTTTTTATGGCTAGACTGGAATATATACAACTAGTGTTTGATGAAAGAAATATCACCGAATCTCCAATAGAAGACTTAATTCCCTTAAAAGTACTCGTTAAAGGTTATCAGATGGAGCACCGACTGCTAACAATTTGCATACCCGGGATCGACTGGAACTAGCTAAAATGGTTGCCTATTATTAACCAGGAGAGACGATTAAATGAAAGCAGAAGTAAGAGTAAGGGTCGAAAATTAGGAGTTTAGTGATATCTCAACAACATATCACTTGTTTAAGTTGGAGAATCTTAGAAGGATCTATATGTTCATTGATTTATAGCTCTATTGTTAATCCTTGTTTGTAGGCACACCGCTCTGGAAAAGGAGGGCATTGAACATGGAATGAAACTTACGGACACTGATATGGGTACTTTTTTTTACAAGTCTATGGATCTCGTCATAAAAAAAAGAACTCGACCAATGTTTTACAAACACGAACCTTGCACTAGTGCAATAACATAATTCGGTTACGGCAATGAAGATTACAAATATTTTTTTTATTTATGGCTAGACTAAAATATACACAACTTTCATGAACAGGTTAATTACCAATACCACTATCAACTGGAATCCTATAGATCTTTTACAAACGGGCGAATCAAAGCAATCCTTACTCAGTTATGACATAGTTAATAGAGGGGAATGGTTATGAAACTCGACAAAGTTCTTTGTTGTATGTTTTTGTTCGCATTTTTGGCCTTGACCCTGCCCAAAACAAAATAGTTGTTTACTCCGTACTGAGGAACTAGCCAATAGAAACGCGTTGGTTACGTAATTCATGCATAGTGTATGAGCACAAAACAAAAGATTGTGCAGGGTCGTGGACCTTCGAACATAAATCTTGGCATTTTTGTTTGTTCCTTTGATGTTTTCCGGGCTTCCTAACCAGTCCCCTCTATTAACTATGGTTATGACCTTGAATTAATTGGCTTGAATTAGCACAGCATTTCTCGTTCTCCCAAACTTTCACTCGTGTTTCTCTAACTCGATAGAAACACGGTACATGTTTTCTACCTCTTAAATAATCTTGAGATTTGTATTGTTGCAACGGCAAAATAACCAAAGAATTAGTTTTGGAAATTCTCTTTTTGACAGGTAATTGCCTTTTGGACATACTAATATAATACGTATCACTGCATTTACAGTGGTGCTCTTCCTTAACTCAGACCACCAAACTAATATTTTTTCATCATTTTTTGACAACAACTTCCTTATGGCGTCCATTCTCACCTAGCAAATCCTAAGTTATGAAAAGAAATGTGAGAGGCGTAGTAGTCGATTGACTGACAGGTTACATGGTGCTTGATATTTTCAACGTACCTAATTCATGCATTTTGATTAGCTCATTTAACCAGAAAATTAAGGAAAGGTGGTCACAGTTAGTCATGCATGACTGTGACTGGGTTCTTACAACAAAGATGAAATGTTCTGTTACCGTCTTTTGTTCCTTAAATCTCGATCCAACAAAACCATTCACAGACAACAGAGTGATTTATGGTTCATTTAGTAAAAAAAACCGGTAATGACATATTTTTTCAGCCTTTGGGCGGGGGCTAATTTGAAAAAGCTGTTGTAAATTATGCAGAGCAATAAAAACAATTTCAGACTCATCCTTTGCTTACTTAATTATAAATTATTAATACATCTATGGAAGAAATACTGATAAAATTGAAAAAAATCTATAAAAAAAAGACTGACTATTCTACATCACTGGCACTAAACTCGTTCTCTATAAACTTTCTGTAGAGGTCCTCATCATCATCGTATTGTTCTTCTTGCCCTTCCTCTTCTTCTTCTTGATCCTCTTGTTCTTCTTCATCATTATCAGCTTCTTCTAACTCCTCTTCCTCCTCCTCATCCATCATGTGATCTAATGCCTCCAGGTATGGTTTGGCCAGACTATTTTAAAAATATGGCAAGAGATTTACATCATTAATAAACAGCACAATATTGTGGTAAACTGACACTTACTGTGAAGGGGCCCCTTTCTTGAAACTTTGTGGCTACTCAAGGGCTTAATTTTAATTGGGTTACAAAATTAACTTGCATTTGGGATTGCATCACATTCATAAAACTACTCAGTTATATTGGCCACTATCAAGCATTTTACGAACAATATCATTTTTGAGTTTTGTCATAATAATAATTAAAAAAAGACGGCCTGATGAAGAACCCAACAAAATGGAATCAATTTGCTTGTTGAGTTTTCTTTCACTTAATTTGGTGTTAACCAATTTACCGTCATTAACTCCAAGCAAAACAATCTGAACAACTGTCAGGGCTTAAAACTGCCTGTCCCTATAAAGCACAGCCACAGCTTAAAATCTTTTAAGAATGCTATTTTTAAGTCCATCAAGGATCTTTATGGGGGGCTAGACCATTTATATTGTGATATCTTTTTAACTTTTAATATTTGTACTTCTATTTTTCATACACCATTAGACTTTGTTTAAATCTCCTCAGAAAACCTATTCACAGATCTTCACACATTCTACTGTCATACACTAAAATGTTGACGAAAATAAAAATATCATTAAATCCTAATTAATCCACACAGCAGAGTAATGACCATTTCCTCTTAGAGTGCAAATGAGTTGTTTTCCTCTCACATCCACACGGGAGAGTAATACCCAATTTCTCTTAGAGTGAAAACAAGTTGTTTTCCTTACACATCTCCACAGAAGAGTACCATATGTGGGTGGTGTTGGTGTATTGAGTTGTGTTTGACAAACCCTTTTTACTTTTTATGTTTCCACATTAGCAATGTAAAGGGACTGTTTTTTAACTGTTTAATAGCAAACCAGTTTATTTAAAAAAACTGTCTGTTAATTAAGTTAATTTGGCTAACCATTCCTTTCTAATTAAGTATACGATGCATGGAAACTGTGATCACGATGGCCCCAGCTGCGATTTGAATTTTTCTGTAATTTTGAAAAGCCAAGCCCCACTGTTTGTCATATTGTAACAAAACGATAACACCATTTATTCTTACTGGCATTTAAATGGCACTGTGCAATCACTTCTTTCTTCCTTAAGATTTGGAAATCCCATCTACTAAGCACCCCCTATGCTAAATTTTTAAACTTAATACATGTAGCAGGGATGAAAAGGAATTAAAAATTAGAAACTGGCTAATTTATCCAGGCTCAGAGAAGATGTGTTTTCAAAAGTAATAGCCAAAACTATTAGTTTGCTTTCTCTAACACATTTGGTTTGCAATGTTCTTCTTGGTATTGCTGGACAATTTTGTGTACAAGAAAAAAATTCATTACAACCTAACAAGATGTTGAACCATAATTTATTGTATATATAGCGAGAATTTTAGGCAATAAACCTTGCAAATAGAATTCTATATGTGCTATATTTCCACATGTGAAAAAAGCGATACGTCCAATCAGCTTTGCGTATAGCATTCTTCACATGTGAAAATATAACCAATCACTCTTCAGGATAGAATCACTTAGCCAATCAGAGTTAAGCACTCAAATGGCTTCCGAGAAGCGCGGGCTTGAAATCAGCGTCCGCTTGAAGTTTAGCTAAGTTTGTGTCTCGATAACATGGCTTCGGTTTCCGTTTTACTTCACTTTCGGAAAAGCAGCAATGGAATATATCCAACAAATATCTTGAGCGCTAGAACTTCAGTTTGAGAATCAATAGCTATTCAAGAAACCAAGGAAGTAAATTTAACACCAGAAAGCCAACAACAATCAAGGAGGAGCATTCAAATAAACAAAGTTTGAATTTGTCTTTCTGTGTTTTTGCACAGCGCGAAGCGTCGCTATGACATATTGAATCTGACAGTAAGCTTAATTATGGACAAACGAAAAGATTTCTCCCTATGTATTTACAAATTTTCCCCTATTATATTTAAGCTTGTGTAGGCTTGTTGTCCGCCTGTATCTGGACTGGAAAGCAGATTTGTTTTTCATTACGCTCGGTCATTATTACGTTCTCGGCGTTCTGCATGTAAACTTAAGTTTATGGTGTCGGAAAAAACTAAAACTGATCTAATGGGTCTGTTTAATTCTCGTTATATATACAATAAACAAATTACAGCATAGAAAGTGCTTAGTACGGATTTTTATTTACTCGTTGCAAGACTTTGGAAAACTCACTCGTTCGCTGCGCTCACTTGTTCGTTTTCCAAAGTCTTGCAACTCGTGAATAAAAATCCGTACGTTGCACTTTCTATGAAGTAATCTATATATACTGTATAGGCATTTAAACCCTAAAATTCATGAAAGTGCTGCCATTACGATTAACACACATTTACATACATGCAAAAAAGGAATAATATCATTTTGGCTAGACAATATCAACACATGGCAACTGATACACATATAGTTAAGGTTGATGCTCACCATCCCTAGTCTCTTTTCTACTAAGACTTTCTTTGCTTTGTGTATTCCTTCCCTCGTCCAACTCTTGATCATCATCCATTAACGCTAAAACAGAAATTCAAAGAATTTTTTTTTAAACACAAAATCACATGAATGCAATATTTTATATATTAAGTTAGACTGACTGTTCTAAAATAACATACAGGCTTGTAGAATAAAAGCAGTACACCAGTAAAGGGAAATTTACAAGAAAACAAAATTCACTAAGAAACAACTGCAAGAGCACAATGTACGACTATCTTATCAAGACCTAGTAACGCTAGGATACCAAAAACAATAGGGCCATGGCAACAGAAGCTATTAGTAGCTGATGAGCAGAAATGTGATAATTAAATTAATCTGAGCTCCTTTATTGGCTAAATCGCTATTAGCGCAAAATTCAAATGGTTTAATTTACAAAAATTGGGGTACCTAGAGGTGAATTCCCTAGCTAAAATTAACAGGATATCTTTGTTATCACATATCATACTTGGTTACGACGTATGAAGAAAATTGTATATAAGGAATTTTATCTTTTTGTGAACTGCCAGACTTAACGCTTTATTTTGTCTCCTTTTTGTCATAATTTTGACATATTTTTAATTATCAACAGCATTTTATTGTCTTGGGTTTTATTCTGGTGCAAAAATGGGGTGGGCAATTACCCAGGCTACAAAACCAAATCTTTCACAAAAACAAAGTTGCAACTTAGTTTGGTATACACCAGCTTACAGCAAGCAACATCTCAGAATAGATCGTCACCTTCATGTTTGCAGTGTCCAAAAAAAGATAATATTTTATTTAGTTCATAAATAGGAAAGTCTTGGAAAGAATCTGACAAGAAATTAACTCATCTTGAAGCCAATGAATAAATGCTGATATTGTTTGAGCTGAGCCCAAAATATCTTGTGATATGAGCAAACATCTTGAGCTGGCAATGTTACAACTACCCTCACAAACAGTACTGCCTTTCTGAAGCCTTCCGCCATTAGTAAAAAAAAAACAAAAGTATCAAAAATATGAATAAATTGTCCAAAAGATAACAAGAATGGAAATGTTCCTCAGATAAGAGCTGGCACAATGAGATAATGGCAAAGCCACCTAATGAAGACATGACAAGGCACTGGCATGTATCCCTGTTATGTGCTAATTAAACCAGCTGCAGAGAAATGGACACCTGGGCAAGCACTTCTTGAAGCAGCATCACATGATGACTGTGCACAGTCACTAAGTCTACAAAACATTGCTTTGTAACAAACAGCTTAAAGGGTGGCAGTCTGCAACAGCAGAAAAGAAGAAGAGGACAAACAACCCTAACCTTTACTGCATAATTAAAGTGATTCTTTAGCACTACATTGGGAACCAAGTACAGAATTTTGCACTTATTCAGTAGCATGCAAAATAAGAGCTTAAAATCCACAACTCGAGGAATGTTTTGATTCTATGATCGCTTTTGATTCTTTGATTATTGTAGATTCTTTTCCTTATGCTCAGAATTTCATGCCTATCAAAGTTCATCTTTAAATATTACTTAAAAACTGTACCTTCCAGGCACTACAAAATGTATGGTGGACTGATGAAATAGTGTAATGTCGTTCCCAGATCTCTTGTGCACAAGATATCTGGGAACGAGATTAGAAATAGTGAGAATGAATAGTACTAGAACTGGCAAAATAGGGTAAGACTGGAACATAAAATATCTTCTGCAAGCATGGTGAGCTATCTTTTAAATTTATTTTTAGAGACTGTGCTTGGTAGGGAAAGTTCAGGAAAAGGTATTGTACTGATGTGTCCAGGAGCTTACTTTAAGGTGGCTCAAAACAGTTCTCTGTTTTTTTAGACTTATAGAACCAGGTACGATTTTTCAACTCCCCACTGTACCTTTCATTGTGTTTAAGTCACAAATATAGGTAGCTGTCCTGTTGCATAGCAACAAACTTGACCCACTTTAACCATCAATTGCATCTCTTTTAAAAACTGAGCTAGTGACCCCATATTGTTTTGATAACAATCTTTTCATTACATACTGAAGTAGAAAGAGGGAAAATAAGAAAAAAAATTGCGGAGTAGATTTTGCTTAAATTAAAAACAATGGAAATTTCCAATTTGGGAAAATTCCACTCCACAGTGTTTTTTTTTTACAATTTCACACATGCATTCTGCTTTTGCTGTTGAATAATTTTTTGCATTAAGTGGAGTAGTAGGATCAGTTTTTGAGATATTAGCTTCGTGAATGAGAAATTTTTCGAGTGCTTGCTATGCACAAATCAACATCTTGACATTGCAAGATCGCACTCACTCTTGAAACTCAACTGCAACATCAACATCTTGCTAAACTTGGATTAAAGGATTCAAAGTTAATTGTTGTATGTATCTTCCTTGTATGAAAACATTTTTAACTGCTTAGGTTTTGTGTAGTTTGAGGTTATTCAAAACTGAACGACAAAATATATAAACAAAAACCTCACCCAAAGTTACAAAACTGAAATCAAATTTCTCGCTAATCCTGGGTTAGCTTCATCGGGCTTCAAACAACCCGGCCCAGGGACCCGTTTCTCTTAAGCCCCGGAAACTTTTCCGGCCTGTAAAGCCATTTTTAGTTCATCTGTATCTGAAAACGGAGAAATATACACGCCTGAAATTTCGTTTGTGAAGAGAACGTCTGTTTATATTACAAATACATGAATAAAACATGCTGTCCTTTGGTCAGCGCCAAGACACGGAGTTCTGGAATAATCCATTTCAAGGGTCCAAGATTTTGGGACTTCCGGTTTCACGGAGCATGCCTGCTTTGGCTTTAAAAAGGCGTCCAAAGGCGATGTGGATTCGTTCCACAAAGGCATTCAATACGCATTCACATCGACTTTAACTCTTCACACCATGTTTTAAACCAAGGCACGCATGCGCCGTGAAACCGGAAGTCCCAAAATCTTGGACTCTTGAAATGGATTATTTCAGAGCTCAAATTTGACTCAGAGCATGCGCAGAGTAACGGGAAGTCCGTGAATCGTGGACTTCCGGAGTTGGACCTGGCCAGAGGCCGCGATCCTTTTGGTTAACGGACGGGGATCGCGACCTCTGGCCAGGTCCAACTCCAGAAGTCCACGATTCACGGACTTCCCGTTACTCTGCGCATGCTCTGAGTCAAATTTGACAAATCTGATTGGTTCTGGTCTCAATGTATTGTGTTTACACAGCCATTTAAAACTGGAATGTCGTTGGACCCAATCTCGTTCCCAGAGCTTCGTTCCCCTTTACCAGCGGTCGGAAAACGCATCCATTTCAGGCATGCGCCATAGATACCATACATGCAGACTGCGCACTGCGCAGTAAAACCGGATATGCAGAATTCGGTTATTTCCATTGTTATTTGAAAATGGATGCTCCCAGAATTGCTCCCAGAGCTCTCGTTTTCTGACCGCTGGTCAAAGCTCTGGGAACGAGATTGCGTTGGACCTGGCCAGGGGTCCCGATATTTCCAGCGCATGACAAAAGGGACCCCTGGGGACGAGGTTGGGCCCTGCGCTGTTCTGCGCTGACGGCTGCGCTGACGACGATAACGCCAGTAAGGATATTAGTATGGATGCGCCATGCAAATGTTAGAGTTTGTTGACCAACTTCAGCGTACTACAGGTCTTCAAAGTATATGTCAATTTGGTAAGCTGAGGCGTTGGATTAAGTTTTAAGTTTTAGTGTATCGTTTGTAGTGATTAAATAGGTAGTGTTCAGCTGGGGTGTTCGACTGGAGGTTTCGGCGAATGTGCCCATTTTTTATCGAATTGTCTAATATTTCGAATGCTTTTGTATCTTTCAACGCTCGATAAAAGAATTGTTAAGTCGTTCGGGATAAGACTTATGAAGTATAAAGTTAAGCTCAAGTTTATTTCTTTGCGTTCCTTTTGGGGTGATCTCAGGATCAAGATTAGTGATCCAAGATCACTCAGGTAATGTAAGCTTAAGCTTACATGTAAGCTTATACTGCATCAAAGAAATTGGTCACGGAAATTATTGGTTCCAGATTAACTCAAAGAAACACCCATTTTAATATTTGCCCTGATTGGAGAATTCAACTTCAGGCAAGTTATCTGCGATTTAAATTGTGTAGTTGAAAAAAACAGTACAGTACAATAGTACTTCAGAGTTGAAGAGAAGAGCAAGCTGGGATTCAAGTTTTTTTTCGTGTTTTTGTGTTGTAAGTAATTTTAAGCTTACAGTGAAGTGGTGAAAAAGAGGTATTGGAGAATAAATATACTTGTAGAGTAATTTCCTGACCAGTAACATCATTTATTATGATATTAAAGTCAGAGTGGTACACGGCCGAGTGGTAACAAATTGATAAAAATGATGTGATATGTTTGTATCAATTTGTTTGTATCAATATGAAGATTTCATGTTTGATAATATTTTCTTTTGACCCTTTAACTACACTTTAATTTGTTGGTGTGTGATTGGCCTTCGAAACAATTTTTGAAAATCTTCCAAAATCTTCGGAAATCTTTGGAAAGTGGTCAGAAACCTTTGGAAAATTGTCAAAAATGGGGTCATTAGTACAGTTATGTAGTAAAAGGAACATTACATGTTAGCTCGAAGATATGAATTTTATGTTCTCATGGCAAAAACTATATCTCACTTGTTTGCTGCTCTTACTTGTGAGATATACATGTAGTTCTTGCCACTCAAACAGAAAATTCATATTTTCTCGCCACTGTGTAATATTGTTAATTTTTTGACCTGTGATTGTTGATGAGATTTTATCAATAACTTATTGCGTGATCACATGATATGAGTTTTTTCTTAGTTTCTTAGTCAGTGACTCAAGTAAAGTACAAACAGTTTATTTACTTATTGTGTTACGATATACTTTTTTTGAAGTACATGAAACTAAATTATCTTTCTTTTTGTGTTAAAATGAGGGTTTTATTGTAACTATAAATTCTGTACTGCTGTGCAATGAAATAACGCAAAATTGGGGTGCGGAAAAAATTGTAGGAAAAAATATTTACATACTGTATCTTGCTGGTCTTATTTTCAAGTCAGTTATAGTAAATCAGGATGCATGTCCGAATATATAATTATTATGATATTATAGTATGAGCACTGCACATAAGATGAATTTTATGTGGTCAAATAAGGTATGAGATATTTTGAAAAACAAAATAGATGGCAATAAATTACTTGGACCACTAGATGGATCAGTTACACTAATCTGTCCACCACTTTTTGTGTGCAATAGTCTGCGTGGGTCAACAAATAACAATACTATGTAAATTTACTTATATATAGATTACAAGTTTTGTCTGTATTAATAACATAATAAATAAATTGTATTGACCCCAGTGTGCTTTAGGTACTATTTGAAGATATTGAAATTATATTATTAACCAACACAAATTTTATAATAGGTGTGTCAGATATTTTTTTATTTGCTTTATGAAATCTACATGGGATCATGGTATAGAAAAATATTAGTTAGATTTTGCTGATTTTATTTTTTCAGTGGACTGCATATTTCAGTGCACTTTTGGTTGGGTTAAACATGTGATTTGAAAGTGAGAATGTCAGATCTATAGGTGTTTTGTAGATGTTTATAATTTTGAACTAAAATTGGAAGTGTTACTTTGATTGTCTAAATTTTAGTAAAATTCTCTTTTTATGTATGGTTCAAAACATTACATTGATTCATGTACTTCTTTTGACATTATAGTGTGAGTTGAAATTCATGTCTCCATTGCACATGCATTCTGACCCACTGGAAGTGGAATTTCTTGTATTCAGTTGACTTAAATGCAATGTCCAATTTTATTTTTTGATTTCTATATGGCAATCTCATATAAATTCCATTGAGCAAATAAAAAGGGTTTCTTCTATGGACACTAAAATAATATAGTAACAAATTAGATCTTTGTTCTTGAAAGAGGAACAACAACAACAACGACTGTTACTTTTGTAATCTTGGTGCATACAGTATCCAACTTTTAAACAATGGGAGGCTAAAAGTTAGCAAAGTATTTAAAAATAATATTATACTTTTTTTAACAGTACAAAAGTAAAACTCAACAACTCAAGTTACTGCTTTTTTGGTAGGTTGTTTCAAGCACCATTGCTTACATTCACATGATTAAAAAAAAGTGATTGTGTGATGATAATTTGAGTGAGTCTCTGTTGCTTCACAGTTTCTTTGCAAGTTTGTGGAGTTTCGCAGTTTCAAATGATGCAACTCAAGATTTGTTACAGAGAAGAGTTCAGCTGATGTGAAATCTATTGCAATGATAAAATTTGTCTTTAACTTAGAACTTTTGAGGAGTTTGTATTTGCTGTGTTATGAATGTTGAGTATCTGTGCCAAGAGATGGTTATTATCATGTGATGAGTTTTTTGAATAATGTGAGCAAAAGTAATGGTGCATGATGGGATTTGTAAAAAAGCAGTTTGAAATGACATCTAGGTTCAATGGTAAAGTTAATACCTTTTTGGTTTAATAATTTTGTTGCTCATCAGACAGATTAGAAGAAGAGTAAAGGGCATAGTTAACTTGAAGATTTAAAAGAGGCATTGGTCAAGTGAAAGATGTGGATGAAATGGCTTGCTTATGAAGCAAGCCAAGGAAGTGATGTAGAAGTTAGAGTGGAGAAACATTGAAAAAATTATTTAACTCTTTAGTGGGAAATACTATGGTGTTGATACACATGTAGAAACGTGTGTTATTGAGACTGTCCTGTAGTGAACGTTGGTAAGTTTTCCGTCACTTATCTAGATACGCCTTGTTCCAAAATGGCTGCCATTATTAGTATCCTTTTGTTTAGTTGAAAATGAGATGTTGTCTCCTTGAAGGGAAAGTACATTGTATAATTTTTTTGGAATTTCAAAGGTAAAAGTGAGGAAAGGCTAATTTGTAAGTAAATAAAAGGATATTTCTTAAGTGGTCAGATAATTTTGGAATAGAAGGTGTATTGTATCTAGTAATAACATCTTTAACAAATGATGAAATAGGTAATTGATGGAATATAATGTCCATTTTCATCATGAGAATTTCATGTGTCTAGCTGGTAAAAAGATAGAAAAGAAGGGATGTTAGATGAACAATCATGTTTCAGTTTCTTTACATGTTACCCTTCACATGAAATGTGATATTTACATGTATTTCATAGTCATGGGGCTTGAATTCAAAATTTCATCCAATAGTCCTTCTTATGTTAAAAAAATCACATTGAATGTAGAAAACTGTATAGTGTGAAAATAATCACGCTACTAAAATTCAGAGTGAATATCATGCTATGTTATTTGAGAGTTATATCTGTATGTTGTGTAAAAATTATTGAAAGAATGAAAGAGAGTATTTTTTTGCTTATATTCAATGCAATAGACTACAAGTAGTTTTTCTTTCACTTAATCTGTAGGTCATGTGAAATCCTGGGGACACAGTAATGCACAAGAGGAGGGACTACTGCTGAAGCCACAGAGTTTGACCTTTGACGACTACTCATTATCATCTGTTGTCTAAAATTTGGGAAATATTTTATTATTTGCCAGGTATTTGGTGCGTGATCACATGGGTGCTCAATTACAGGTATCCAACGTGAACTTTTTGTAATTGGAGATCTGTAGTTGGATACTTATGTGGTTTACATATCAACTGTGTATATAGTTTCAGTGGCTTTTGCAATGTTATCTACAGTTTCCAATTGGAAGCACTTTTCCACGGGTAGCCAGTGTCGGGTGGCGGGTAGCGGGTGGCGGGTAGTGGGTAGTGGATGACGGGTGGTGGGTCGCAGGTGACAGGTAGTGGGTGACGGGTGTTGGACGGCGGGTAGCGGGTGACGGGTTGAACGCAGACTTTCTTGCGATGTTCGGCCGAAGACAAGAGCGAAGCCGTGAGATGTGCAAGATGGAACACCTCGTCTCTAATCTGTCAATCAAATCAGAGTTGAGACGGCACAAGGAACACAGGGTATTCAAGCGTCGTGGCGAAATGAAAATCAGGACAAGCAAAACGCCAGAACCTGTCTACTATCATCCTCTGTGTTCATGTCCGCCATCAGCATCAAGTAGGAAGATCAAATTGGAGGAGTTAGTTGTGAGAAGATTGTCAGATTCAAACGAGCAGCTTTTGTGGCGTGAATTCGGTGTTTGATTCAATTAAAGGAAGGCAAATTTCCTTTTCCGTCTCTATGAAAAAATCTACACACTTGTTTTTGGATGACTATTTTAGGTTGTTTACAGAGAACGGTTTATTCAAATATTTGAGATGTTTCAACGTTTGTCACATTTTTTTCACTTAAATCATGAAGGAATCATGAACAATGATCGAACAAACACTGTATTCGAAGTTTTATTACATTACTTACAGTATGTTTTAGAGGTTTTGCGGGTACTGTGATGAAGAAGTTTTGATCATTTTATGACACGTTTCGTAATTTCATGAACAGCATTCCATTATTTACTTTGTAAATTTTAGGAAAATGCGAAGAAAAATGTTGTGGAAAAAAAAATTTCTTATAAACCATTCCCCGCTACCCGCTACCCGTCACCCATTACCCACCACCCGCCACCCGTTACCCGAGGAAAAAGTTCTGCCGGTTTCCAATACTGATGAAACAGACTTATACATATGTTTTGGTTGAAAAAGACATTTCTAATTCTGAAATTTGCAACAGATATGATGAATTAGTAATTTGATCTCGTGTCCTATAATTCAGGGAGTAATCATGCTTGTAAGCTCAAATCAGCAAATTGTGCATTTTGTTTGTCTGATTTTGAAATTAGTTGAACGACTACTCCTTGAATTTCACTCTACATGTATCTCTAGAGTCCAATTAGTTATTAAGATTTAACATAATATCAATTGTGCCTTTCAGGTCATGCTGTTTGTTCCTCACCTAGTTTGTGCTAGTCACAGGTTGAAGCTTATGGATACAGGTGTAAAATAAGAGTGCAACATAATTTTATAGTACCTGAACAACAGTGGCTGCATTCTGACTCCCTGCAGTAACAGCAGTCTAGAGTGTAAAAGATTTTAACCAAACTGTGTAATTATTTTGGTTGCATATATTTTAATTGAGTTATCATTTTTATCACTACCTAATATGCAATAAGAAAACTGTTGCAGAGTGTATGTTTTAATTACTAATTACTTCTATTGGAATCTTTTTATTATTTTGGATTTGTATAATTATATATAGAGTGAGTTTAGAAGGTCCCTTGAGTCAACAGTGTATCACCTCCAAGAGGATCATAAATTGATTCAAAGCCCAAGTTGAGGAGAATTTGAGAGAAAGTTAAGGGAAGCTCAACACTGGATAATGTCTAGGAAATATGAAAAACAGTATTTCCTGCTTGGGACAATTACAGTTTTTTAAAATTTCCTCAGAGGTTGTCCAGTGCTGAGTTTTTCTTAACTCTCTGTCTCTGTCTCATTCTCATTCTCTCTCTCTCCGTCTTTCTCTCTCTCTCTATATATATATATATACAAACTGTATAAGTATTATTGTAGTTTACAAGTTACATGTAGTAATTAAATGTGAAGTAATTTGAAGAGACAAAGAGAGGTATGTTTACCTGTTCCCACAAGAGTAGATCTTCCCTTATGAGGGAACTGATATTTGTAGTAACCTACATGTATAAAAAAGTTTTTTGTTATTCAGATCGTTTTTTCAATTACATTAAGCTATTTTTTGGATGGTTTAGAATGCTTGGTTTTCTCTATTATATACAGCTACAAGAAATGAAGTAAAGTAAGTTTAGTCCTCAAAATAAGTACAAGAATTACAGTGCTTTAGAGATGTTGACTAGACTTATTGTGACATTTTAGCGTTCCTAAAGTTATGGTGGTTTGAGAATTGTTTTTAACTACATGTAATGTTTTTCTGTAGTGACCATTTTAATGCTGACATTTATGTACAAGAAACATTGAGCTGTGAATCTCCCTTTCTGCTCCATTTTTTGTTTACTCTCTTGCAAATTGAATAGTACTTGCTAATCACCCCCGAGTTAACCAATCAGAGCGTGTGAAAAGCATTATTCACTAGTTTGATATATACTAATAATAATTATTGCAGTTCACCGTGTTATCATGGCATGTTGGTTGAAAAGAATTTTGATTTGAATATTGTTCAAATGGAATGTTGAAGGGATAAAATGAAATTTGAGTTCTTAAGAGCTATTGAGCAATTAATGAGTCAGACTTGATTATTTTGTTATTTCTTTAACTACATACATGTCTACTCTATTTTCTGCAATTCTATCAAATATTGTCTGAATTTTTTGGTTATTTGTCATTTGATGGTTTTGACTGGTTACATGTATTTAAGTACTGTTATACTGTTAGAATCGTAATAATGACTAACTTACATGTTGACACAGATCAAGGGTGGAGATGATGTTTAATTTCACAGCTCTAAATTCTGTAGGAGACTAAAAGAAGATGATGACTGAGTTTATTTTAAAATGCTTCATATCAAGTGTAAAGGTATGATAAATGTTACATTAATTTGGATGAGTTGTTCAGAGTACAAGAAATTGAATTTTCTATTTACCATATTGTATCTGGTAATGTTTGTTCCTTCTTTTAGCAGCTTCATGGAAGTCTCCATGAGAATGAATGATTTCAATGTTTCTGAATGGAGAGTTTCAATCCTTTTCCCTGAAAGTCAAGTTAAATAAATAGTAGTCTTTATTTGGTCTGACAATTAGGGCTCAAGACTGACCGTAGCCAACTAACCACAGATTAGATAAAATTCCCTTTTGGCTAGTGGTTTATGTACTTCACAAGTCATTTTGGCTCGTGAAAATTTATCAGAACTGGAGCCCCAGAGGAAACCAATGAAAAGTTACTTTCAAATTTTTCGCAAAATGAAGTTGAGTCAAAACATGTAGAATTTACATTGTTTCCCATAAAACTGTGCACACCAGAGATTTTCTGGAATATTAATTGTTTCATGTCTAATGAGATGGGAGATGAAAATGCCATAGATAACCGCCAAATTGTAGCCTAGAGTAGTCTTGACTTGACACGAAGAAAACGAACTGGCTGTTTTGTCCTCAACAAATCTTCATGTTTACTGAAATTTTGTGTTCTTTTTCTATTTTAGCAAATAGTAGATATGAACGATATTTTACGGAGAAGCAATGTCAAGTCAAGTAGATAGGATCAGACATAGTGAGACAGCATGTCTGAGAGCAAAATTTAGAAGCCAATCACAAGCGATGGTGAATGGCATTTGTTTTACGTGTAGTTCAAAAGCTTATACAATGCAAGGGGGCTGTGATTGGTGATTTTTGATCTGTATTTTTTTGGTAGCTGAGAAACCTTCGGCGGACAAAAGAAGTAAACTTGTACGGTTGTAAATTTTGACAAGTTACACTTGTTTTAGGTCTGTTTGATAGTTCAGAGGCAGAACAGCGTACGTTCAGCATTTGATGACAGTAAACATGAAGATTTGTTTCGGAAGAAACAGCCAGCTTGTTATTTTATGTCAAGTTGTGACACCTCCATGCTGCGGTTTGGGGGTTATTTTTTGCAGTTTCATCTTGTATCTGATTGGTTGCGAAACAATAAACATTCCAGAAATTTTCTCTGGTGTTCATGGTTTCACAGGAAGGACTGTAAAACAGTATCTGTAATAAACAAGACTAACTTAGTAAAAAGTGACAAACAACAAACAAACTCTTACTGTTAAAATCATGCAGTGTTATGTGATGTTGTGAAGTTCTGTGAGAATTTCTTATGAAATTGAAAACTTTGATTTTCATTGTTGAGTGAGGTCTATAATTGTAACGTCAATGCCTATGTTTGCGACATCTAGAGCTAAGGTGTAACACAGAATTTTGATCGTGAAAATCATGAATTGGTATTTTGAAAGACAACATTTTTTTGTGTAGCGCCAGTTCCAAAGTTTTGATAGCTGAGTTCTGTGAGAATCAAGTGCAAGAAAACTTTGTATTTGTCGGTCTGGGTCATTTTTTGTTTATGTTACCATGACAAATGACTGCATCTGGCTAGTGAAAATTTAGGGAATTAAACATGTCACTAGCCATGTGCACAGGGCTAGCATTTAGCCTAAAGTTAGTCTTGAGTTCTGTGACAATGTGCTCAGATGTTTGTCTGTAAATGTTGTCTGTTTTGCCAGCTTGAATTTAGCTTTAGAGTAAGTTATCTAGATGCACAAGCCCATGAGTTCATTTTGGGGACAAAGGCAACAGATTGAAAGAAAATACTGCCAGCAAATACGCAAAATTCATGAAGTGAAACTTGACAGCTGTAATGTTGGCTTTACAAGAAGAATATACATGTTGTCACTTGAACTTTTCTAGAGAAGTTGAAGCTGATGAAATTTTGGAATAGATGTTTACCAATATTTAGAAATTTGCAACAAATTTTCGAAAAGACCTGATTGTTGTTGAAAAAATTATACACATTGAAACTATAAGCATTACAACATTGTGGTCTGTGAAAAATCAAAGTATGGTTTCAGTAAAGCCACAAAAAGCAAGGAATTTTGTTAAAAGTCATTTGTATTTTTGCACCAAATGGATCAAGCCATTTATTTATGTTTGTTAACCTTCAAGTATTTTTTGTAACACATGTAGTTTTGAAAATTGGGGAATATCATCCAGATATTCTTTAGAAGGTGAAATTCTGATAGGTAAATTTAACTGATACAGTATATACTGCATCAGATTTTTATCTGTGGGGAGTGGAGAATAGCGAGAATTGTTGCAGTATTTTTAATTGTGTTTTTTTTTATATATTTACCATAATTTCTTTTGGACTGTGTCTTTGTGATCCGTCTAGTTGGAGAGGTTTGAGGATCTGTTAGATATAAATTGTAGGTATATAATACGTTGTAGAACATCTTTATACATTTGTGTGTGTTATTGTGCAGTTTAGGAAAATATCCATACTCCTCCCTACAGAAGGGATTGGAATTTCCTGAGGAGTGGGGGGTTCTATGAGATCAACTGAAAAATTTAAAGGAATGTACAGAGCTTAAGTGGAATTTCTAGGAAGGTGGGAAAGTATTCAGAAATAATCTCTTTTGTGGAAGAGGTATGAATATTTTCTGGAACTATGTACATTTAGTCTTTGGACAAGAACAACGTGTAACTAGGTTTTGGAAATTAATATAGCAGAAATTAATATGAATATTTCCAGGTTTCTTATTTTATGTTAAATGAACATCTTTGAATCAAAGAATATTCAAATTGCATATACAATACCGTATTTACCCAGATGGGATCTTGTAGTCGATGTACTTGTACTGCTTGCAGTCCTTTTCCATTTTCGTTTTTTGGATTTCTGTTGATAGTCTGTAAACAAAAGGTCAGTGTTGCTGTTATAAAAACAGTTACTGCAAAAAAGCTTACGATAGTTTTTTTTGGTTCCATTTGTAACAAGTAAATTTTTTCCCTTATTGCAGTATAGTATGAGCTTCTAAAATGTCAGCTATTTCCAAGAGATTCATTTTGAATGAAGCCTAAAATTAAACTTTCGATGGGATCACCATTTGAAAACTGTACTTAGTAGCCAGGCTGTGTTTATATATGTTTTTTATTTCATTTAATTGAAATTTGGTGGGAAACAAAAGATCTGCAGATGATGTTATGGCCTTTTTCATAAGGTCAGCCAAATGTATTTTTTTTTTGCAACCAATATTGCTCTTGTTACTGCCAGTAGTAGTTAAGTGTGGATTTTTAGGTTTCATATTTAATGTGTAGTTGTATTTAACAATTAGACCGACTACTTTCAGATAACAATGTATATTTACCTGAAGCAGTTGATTTTCTTGCCCTTTGACATTTACGATTCGGAAGTTCTTGATTAGAGTCTGTGAAGAGTAGTTTAGTGTTGCTGTTAAAAGTAATGTTACAAAGTGCATGACTGTTTGGGAGGGGGCGTAAAATTGCAAAATTGCACAGAACCACGTTGAAAAGTGTAAACTACATCTAATTTTTTCTTGAATATCAAAACTGCATATACATGGAGGCCACAATATGAAAGCTGCTGATGATAGGGAAGATGGCCAATGGCAACAGCTTTAATTGTGTGGATTTGAAAATTTGGGACATTCATTTTATTTACTGCTGAAATTAAATTGTAAGGGACGTTTACATTTAAGGTGGCTCAAAGCAGTTTCCAGTACTTTCCAAGACGTAGATTTTGATGTGTCATTTTTACCACTCGTTATCACTTGATATGATACAATCATGGTATTAAAAAACTGCCCACTCATTGGTAAACACGTTGGTATCATTTTTGTGACACAATAGGTTACCATAGCAACACTAACACCTGCTAAAAACACCCTTAATTTCAGCTTTAAGCGCTTATATTTCATAAACGGCATGGTGAAATTTCTTGTTATTAAGGAATTTTGATAAGCAGGATAAGATGCAACTTTTAGCAAAGTTTGAAAAAATTCTGTACATGGGGTTCAGAGCCACCTTAAATTTTCGAAAATTTAAGGTGGCTCTGATCCCCATGTACAGAATTTTCTTAAACTTTGCCAAAAGTTGCGTCTTATCATGCTTATCAAATGTTAATAATATAAAAAAATTTCACTGTGCCATTTTTGAAATATAAGCTCTGAAAGCTGAAATTAAGGGTGTTTTTAGCAAGTCATAGTGTTGCTATGGTAACCTATTGTACCACGAAAATGATACCAACATGTTCACCAGTGATTGGGCAGTTTTTTGATACCATGATTGTAGCATCAAATGATAAGGAGTGCTAATAAAGAAACATCAAAATCTACCTCTCGGAAAGTACTAGAAACTGTTATGAGCCACCTTAATGAAGGTTTAAAATAGCTGAAGGGATCAATAGTAATTATTAGTGTTTTCTCTCGTTAGAAAATTATGCCTAAGTGGTATACAGTACCTTTTTTGTCATCCTCATTTGTAAGTGAGTCTAAGGAATAAATCAGATATCATTGTTCATAAGATGGTACATGATTATTATTACTTATTATAATTTTTGACATGTGATTTTCGTACATGGCGAGTGTTCCTAATTATCAGAGCAAAAGTTGGACAAAAATAATGTCACAGCTATATCTTAGGGACAATTGATCTTGTGTTTAGGAGATTATATGAACTAAAGCCCATATTCTTGATTCTGATCACAGTAAATTGTAATATTCAATTTTCAAAGATAATAAATGTCAGATTTTTGTTTAAACAGCTTTTTAATGTAACATTCATTTTAATTGTATGTGGTTTTGGAATGCAGAGATTTCAGCTGTTAGAATTTTGTCTATATCAGTGATCAATAAGAAAGATTTGAGAAGTATTTGCAAATTTTTTCTAAGTGATAAATCAGAATTCTGAATTACATGTATGAGGTGGTATACACTTCATCTTTTTTGATTCTATGAGTGTCAATTTGTAAGGTCAGCTAACAGTAAACAGTCTTAATAACTGGTCCCAAGGGAAACAATGAGCTTTGTTTCCTGTAGACCGAAATGTTCTTTGATACAAATTTGCTATTTTTTTTTCAATATTAATGTTTGCTTTACTTATAATAAATGAAAGTATGCTTACAATAATTTACAACATATGGCATTGCTGTTTCTTCATATACTGTTTCTTCATATACTGTTATTGGAGTATCTGTGGGTTTTAAACAGTGGTGCAAATGTTACAATATATTCAAGGCTAATTAATACAGGAAGCAGCTGAAATCAATATTATATTGTAAGAAGCTCGAATAGGTTTTTTAGAGATATCTCTAGAGCTCTTTGATTATACTTAGAAATACTTTTAATGTCACTATTATAGGTGCATAAACAAAAGGTGTCACTTATTCCCCCAATAATGTGGGAATAGCTAGACCCAGAGTATTGGCAGACTTTTTTATCTCCTTAGCACAGAGCACAGGTTTGAGTGGACAAGATAAAGATTAGGATATAAGATGGCATGACATAAGCAATGCCAAAGCTTGGGGGAAGTTGCTACACACACCTAACGGAACAACAAGGAGTGATTCGAGTTTATTGGCAAATAATAGATAAATTAAAAGTCCTTCTCCGCAGGAGAGATTGATGAGAAATTGTAAAGTTAAGTTGTCCCAAACTGTGTATTGTGGTGGATACTGCCACTAGATAATGCCCTCTAACAGTGTATTGAGATTTACATCACAAGGCAGGGTCTCAAAGTTAATTTGATCAATAAAGGTTCAGCTGTACTATGAACTAAACAGATGCGACATGGGAGCTTGTTGGAAATGAAATTGGAGCTGACAAATAAATAGGCCAGTCTAAGGGAAGTTAAGATATTTTGCTAGATTATACCATATGAGAAAGGCTAAAATACAGAAATGAACAGTGTTTGTGCTTACTGCTAGTATAAGGGAATGTTCACTCATGAAGTGGGCTTTCAGTATTGTACATGTACTATTGTTTATCTTACTGGATTGCATGAGGATTAACATAAGCAGCCTAACCCTCAAGGGGTGTTGTGTTCCATTAACTGAATTTTACCGACCGGTAAAAGCAGTAGTTATTGTCACTTGTGAATGTACAAGTCTTATTTGTTGTTGAACCCTTTAATTCTCTGAAAACAGTTACATAAGTACAATTATGTAGAAACAATGTTAGTGTGCAGACTTAATTAAGCTTTAATTTCACATTAAAGGGAGAGTTACAGCTCAGCACATGTACAGATTGCAATTTGCTATTTGACACAAATCATTTTAAAGAGTAAAACACTACTTTCATTAGTCCTAACATTATTCTTCATAACATTCTTTTCTCAAGTTTTGTTGTAATCTTAATAATATTGTAATATGTTGTTGTATTAGCTTACGGTATTTCAAGAATCGTATGAGATAATTATGTGCAACTTTAACCAAAATGCTAGTTCTTGTGTGAAGGTTAAATTAAGGCTACAAGAAGGCTACTTGATAACATATTATATTTTCTGTCAACAGATTTTCACAAGTTTAGAATTGAATATAAAATGTTTTATTTAACCCAATAATTTATTTTGGATTGAAATTTCAGAACAATCCACTTGTATTTGATTGGTTTATAGACAATAATTATTTTTAAGTTGAGTGGCTATTATATAGTTACCATATAGCTCATAGATTTATGAAACTGTTTTTGTATATCCCTTGTAAGATTAGCTATTATGTATTTAATTAGAACAATATTGCATTTGTTTTGAAGTACTGAATATCTCATTTACAGTTTTATGTATTTTAAAAGGGCCATCTGTTGAATCTATATTATGTTCAACTGAATAAACATTTATGAATTAATCAAAGTTGCTATTATATTTGATGTTCATGTCAACTAACATTTTGATAATAATATTTTCATAACATAAGATCATAGGTCTAGAAAAAAGATCTAGTTGTTCTATACTATCTACAGTATAAAATCCATAAACTTCGGCTACTCTTGTGGTTTCATTCTATTGCCATGATATGTGTTGTAACATTTGAATGCCTTAAATGCAGATGGTTATTAACTTGGCACTAGTATCACTCAGCATGAAAAAAGTGAACTTGTACACTTGCCCAAAAGTGAAGAAAAATGCCACGGAAAATGCTTTAAAGAGCATTTCATAGCCTCTAGATTTCAAAATTTTCTGGAGAGGGGGGCTGGGGAGGGAACATGCCCCCAGACCCTCCTAGTGGCTCATGCCTTCGGTGATCGAAACTTGCCTCGTCTTGCTCTATAGTCTGGCTACGGCCCTGGAATTCAATGCATAGTAATAATCAAGAGCTCCATTTTTAAGCTTGACTATTAAATCTTTTTAGTATGACCCATTTAGTGGACTAATGGAAATCCTGTATTTTAATTGGCTATCTGAACCTACTGGAGGACTATTATTGATGGTCTTTGAATAGCAAAATTGGTGCAATTGAGCATGATTGAGCAATGATGCATTCTTTTGCTCTATTCCCAAATAAACATTTCCTAAACTTTCATTTGGTAACTTTCATTATCACCTTTTTTGTTTGACAAGTTGGGTGATGGTAAAACAATTAGACTCTTTGCCCTCCAGGGTGAGTCTATTTAATTTGTAATCCCTGCAGGTTACATGTTTAATTGGCTTAAAAACATTTACTGGCCAATCGCTGAGCTTGATGCGTACTATTTTTGCAAAACAAAGTTGTGACGGTCCTGTCGGCAGCATCCGAAGTGAATAGGCCCTTTGCTTGATCTAGTCACATGGTCCAACATCAGACATGCTGGCAATCAAAGGCAGGTTCAGGTGGACTAGTACGAGTTATATAAATGTTTTGGAATCGCACTGCGCAACTTGCTCACCAGCGTGTGTGATCTTGTGCCATATGACTGAATCATGCAAAGGGCCTATTTAAGCAATTTTGAGTGCTTCTGAAGATGATTTCTTTTGTGAAAACAGAACCTATAATTAAGGTAAGCGAAATCGTGTTTGCTTGTATTCGAATACAATTGAGATAGCTAAATACCCTTCATGTCGTCCTGTTTTGGTCTAGAATCTTGCTAATTTCATGAATAAGATGTTTATCAATGCTTTATGGAGGCTCAGAGTTCAATAATTTTGTTTAGAAGGTCGTTTTAAGATCGTTTGTGAGTGATTTTCGATATTGGGAAATCCAACGCGAGTGTGATCTTGTGAATTACTAATTTACATGTAAATGCTGTATCTTCAAATGAAATCTGTACTTTGCGAAGCAAAAATCTGTAATGTGAATGGAAAATCTGGACTTTGCGAAATGAAGAATCTGTAGTTGGCAAAATAAAAGGTATTAGGTTGTACTTTCTTGAAAAGTTTTTACGAAGAATTGAAATTTTTTCCGAACCTTTTATTAAATACCATAACCATGACTTACGTCTTCTGTCGCGGTCTAGGAGGATGAATTTTTTGTTGGTCGCGAATCGAGTTTTTTTATTGGGCGACACTCCAGAATACGTAGGGCCCGTTTTTCGAAAGCACCGGAAAGTTTTTGGGCCCCTAAAGCCATTATTAGATCATTTGTGTTTAAAAACGAAGAAGTGTATACGCCTGAAACTTCTTGTATGAAGGCAACTTCCCTTCATCTTTAGAATATGTGAATAAAACAGTGTAATCGCAAGATTTGAGATTTTTCAATAGCTTTACGGGCCCGAAAAGTTTCCGGGGCTTTCGAGAAACGGCCACGGTCTCTTAAGCATCTCATATTATCGCAACTATTGTTATTTACCTCGCCTTTCAATTTACATGACTAGACTGCGTAGCTAGCGGGGATTCCGTGAGCGGGCGAGCGATGAAGCCCTCTTGGTGGATATAAATTCAATATCATGGGCAGAAAAAGATTTTCTCACAGTCGATATCGGATGTTTTGGTAATCGGGCAGTAAACAGACTTTTCTCGCCAGCATTGTGCCATTTGTAATATGTTTTTATCAATCTGGCCCTGGCCATTCGAAAGGTGGAACGTTATTCACTGAATAAATCATTATCTAGCGAATAGCGTGTTTTTTTTTTTGTTAACATTTATCCACTGGATAGCGAATTATCCAGCGAATAGTAATCCCGCTTTTGAAAAACCGGAGCCTGATTTTTCTAGGTCGAGGGTGTGTCGGAGGTGTGTCGGAGGTGTGAATACATTGATTTCCAATCAAAAAGCATTAAACTATCTGACGGCATTTCGCGCGTTGGCGAAGGCATCGAAAGTTACCAACCTGGCCTTGGTCAAAATAAACTTGGTTTCACAGAAATCAGAATGAATCAATGTGGAGTAATTGAAGAATGCATTAGTTGTCAAGATGTGTTAATGATTCACTGAATGGATCTCGAAGAAGTAGGACCAAGTGTCCAATCTTAACAAGAAAGGAGTACAAGCTGTAGTTTTTTTAGGGCTAGAAATAGAAATTTTAAGTTCTAACACGGAAACTATACCGGTAAATATAATCTCGTGTTTACAAGTTGTTTTGCTCCTTGGACTCAAAAATGGAATTACTTAGATTACTTCGAAGTTGAATGCAATTTTTATAACAATTGGCAAAACTACGGCTGATAAAATGACTGGAAAAGTCAAGGATAAAAACTCATGCTTTCGCTTTTGCATGAAGAATTATTTTGAACATTACTATACTTGTTATGCAGCGAAGTATGCGTTTGGGAAATTTTCAACCTTTTTTCTTATTTTCTTTTCTTTTAATTTTTTGACGGATAGGGAATGAAAATTTATTGTTATTGATCTTCCTGTCACGTTTCATTCATTTGGTTGCCTTTCTTTGGAAATTTTAGGTTTTAATATAAAAATATTAAAACAATATTTTTGCATGCTGTATTTCTGCATATTTGTTTACAGCGAATTCTGTTCCAACATATATTCTTGAGTTTTGTTCAGTTATTTCTGAACTTCTGAGGAAAAAATGATAATTAATACTTATTTAGCACAGTTGAATAAGGTTTAATCTCAAAATAATTTGCTTTTTGTTGTCATCTTTTATATTTACAACTTTCATCTTTCTTTTCTGAGGCTGCATTATTTATAGTGCCATGAAATGAAATTGAAGTTTGACTTTTGCATTAATAATTAAATAAACTGTTCTTCCTAGAAAATATTTTGTCTAGTACGAATAAAAACTTTATTAAAAACATGTTAATGGTTGTTGCTGCACAATGTAATACATTTACATGTAGTTCAAAGAGCTTGTGTCAGGGTAAATTACGACAAGCAACATGGGCCAAAAAGTAGTGACAGTGCCCAAATGAAATAGCGACAAATGACAACTAGGACAAATATATGTTTTTTAATTTCCGACAGCAAGGTGAACCCTTGACAAAATGCCAACAAGAAACATTTTAAAATTCCGGCAAGCAAACTGGGTACCCCCGCCCCCCCCCCCCTCCCTTGCAGGGCCTCTTCAAGTGTCATCCAAACGATTTTCAGTGCTCCTGAAATACTTTTTCCTTTACACAAAGATGTTTTGATGAGACTGATATTGCCAGACACAATTTGGTTAGAACTATTGTAAAAATGAAACACTTCGCACAAAGTTATGTCTCAGGGAAATTATGTGATCATTAAGAAATTATTGGAGAAAATGTGCAAATTTTAGTTTACAAAGTACAGATATTTTGTTTTGCAAAGTTCAGATATTTCATTTCCGAAAGAAGTAATTTTGATTTCACAAAGTAAATATATCATTTTGCTTCATTTTGCAAGTGCATCAAAACTTAGCTAATCAATTCCTGGTAATGCGATTCCTTGGTGTACGTACATAGAAAATGTAAATAATTTCAGATGCCATGAATTGCTAATACATGTAGCTACGTGGTTTTTGTGATAACGCTTGTCATGGATCAAGCTAAGACCTTTTTCTCTAGATTCCCAGGCGCGGATCCAGGGGAGGTGAAATGGGTGAATTTTCACCCCCCTCCCCCCCTTTTTCTGACCCCCTTCTAGTTTTTTTTCTCTTTTTATCTTATCCCTCAAATATTGAAATAATATTTGATTTCTCTGATTGAGGTGGAGAATGTGCATAAGCGATGACTGGTTCTACCAATCAATTTATTCATTTCGAGTCCACAAACACACTGTCCAGCAGGTAATCCAAAAAATCAGTCACAAACAATTAGTCACAAAAAATTCACCCCCCATTTTAAAATCCTGGATCCGCGTCTGATTCCATTCACTTAGCGAAATGGTTTTACAGTTCCAGTATATCTTAATTTTCTAAAATGTTGTGATTCTTTATTACGTTCCTTTGATTTACAATGTCTTATTTTTCAGAAAGCAGGGGTTTTAATAAAATTTGAAGTAGGCAGCTGGTTAGAGAAGAACAACTGACTCCATGAACAGGCTAAGGGGTCATCAGGAATCTTTCTTTGAAAAGGAAAAAGTAGTCAACTTCTCTGAGTGAAGTAGCTGACGCTTTTCATCAGCTGTTGTTGCTTATATGAAAGCACTGATCGAGAAAGCATTATTTATCTCTTTCAAATGAAATATTGCATTCTTCGTATTCATTAGTGTAAAACTTTGTTGAGATATTAAATAAAATTTGTGATACTGTTGAATTTATTGGGTTTTTCTTTTCACTGAAAAGGAATTTTAATGGTCAAATTTCCTTAGTCTGTGATATTCAGTGTTTTACAGTATAGCAAGTGTTATAAATGTTATCCAGAATTTCATATTGTTTGTGGAAATTGATTACTCTTGTTGTCAATCATTTACATTTCTGGTGCTATTATGGAATTAAGTATATTCAGGTTATACAAGAATCTTTCCTTGAATATCTCGTTTCGCTTTACTTCTTGATAGTAAAGATAGACCTAACTCCCAGCTTGCAGAATATGAGTGGACAAACAAAACACTTCATAAGATCAAATCTTAGCATTACGTTTGTCCCTTGTTTTTGCTTTCTTTCATTAGGCTCCAAATTAATTTACAATTACTGTTTGTCAAGACAGCTTTAAATATTGTAGCTTGATACTTTTGTTTTTCTCGCAAAAGTATGTGACCTGAAACTCTTGTTTTCTTCAAAATACGCAAAAGATGTGCATACACTATTCTTGTCTCCGGCCCCTTGCATTTGGAGTAATAATATCAATTAAATTGGGAGAAAGTTATATGTCGGATGAAGAAATTGAAGAGAAACAATTTGCTTTATTTAAAATGTAAATTTTCTTTTAACCGATTAATTAGAAGTAATCTAGTTATCAAATTGTCACGGAACAGCATGTTCTATTGTCACCTTTGGCGTTAACATTAAAACCACACTTAAAATGCACATGAGTTGTATAATGAGAGTGAACATCACTACTTGACTGAGATTTATCCTTCATTGGTGAATGTCAAGTCCCGTCAGAGACTGGTAAAATTTATACTTATATTCAGTACACTGGTGCCAATGCGAGTCTGCAGTAATACCTGAGCAGTCTCTGGTTGTTTTTGTGCAATTTGATAAGTTTTAATGTACTTACTCGAGAAAGCTGTCGTGTATGACATTGTCATGCAGTTCCTTTGCACTGTGAATTAATTAAAGGATGAAATAAACACACTAGTCTAGTTTGGAAACCCTGAGCTGAGTAATTTTAAAAGATACCTAGCTAGCCACAGTAACATTTCTTGTATGACATATGCTAACGATGTTATTAGGGTTCTACCACAAGGAAAAGTGTTCAATGCTAGTGTGATGTAGATCTTGTATGAAATGTATCTTTCACCTGATATGTTAAGTTGACATTAAAGCTTATGATCTACGCATTGCGTTTAGGGTAAATATTGGTTTTGTGGTGAAAAGAAAAGTACCACAAGGAGGGCAAGGGGCTTTCCGAATTAAATATACGTATATATAGCTTTTTGAAATGTATCAACTGGTAATGAAGGTACATGCACACATCTATTTTATATAGTGCTCACAAGTACCTACACCATTTAAGTTTTATTAATGTCTCTGGTCCATGAGAGATCACTTTTATGTGTATATTATTATACAGCCCATTATTATTATAGTACATACTATATAAATAAAAAAGGAAGCCACACATCATTTGGCGTAATGTGGGGGAACACAATCTTGCAGTTGACATGGGAAGCGACTTAGGTTTGTGTGACCTGAGGTTATTAAATTCTAAAAATTTCTGTGACACAAAAAAATAAACAGATAATGAATACCAATCTCCATGGTAACCAACAATCATACATAACTTATTCAAATATGCAAATTAAACCAGAATTTCTAGGTTTAAAAAAAAATTTCGAGATGTTTTACATATTTTCCTTAGCAATGTATGCATCAATAAGAAGGCTATTTTATAACCTATCTATAATGCACAACTCTTAAGCCAACTAATGTTTTCTCCATCCAGAAAAATATGATTTTCAAATATACTCCGGGATCTCAAAATATCCAAAAATAGTTCAAATATATTTTGAATTAGTTTAAGCAATGTCTTCTTTACTTCAGCAACAATAGCTGTATTCTCCCTGAAAAAGAAAAATGCAAGAAAGCATTACTGTTCTGCATTGGAGGGCCACTGTTTGTGATCTTTGGCTAAAAGAGAAGCTGGTAAATCTATCGAAGCTTTGATTGGGTGTGCCACTTTTGAAAACATGGCTGTTCACAAAGATGTGCATCACACTTTGCACAGTAAAAATTAGTTTTTGTATGCTTTAGATTTCCTTGTGCATTTTTGGTGTAGGCACAAACTTTACATCTTCTCCTCTTGTCAGCCCTTTGCCCAAAATGCTTTCCTAGCAAACGATCACAAGGAACTGGAGGCCGACCAGGCCCCCTGACAACTCTGGCACCCGGATTTTCTCTCAGCATAAGTAGTGGCTGAACCAGAGAATGGCATAAACTGAGTCTGAACTGCTTTTGGCTAACTGATTCATTGTCAGGTTTAAGTTTATAGAGCAGGTGGCTGTTGACCAGCCCAATCTCGAGTAGCTGCCAAAACACGCGCTTCCACCACTTCAAAGTTTTTCGCCCAATGGCAAAGTAAACCAGCAGCTGATCATTGTGGTCAACACCACCCATGTATTTGTTGTATTCAGAGATCAGCT
>OZ026595.1:35289633-35337133 GCA_964020085.1 Micromussa lordhowensis
TTCAAATGGGTTTCACAAACCACCATATTGTTTTGTTATTGTTTGTTTGTCTATGGTAAGCAAAACCTAGGGAGACTATCTATCCTATCTGGGATTGTAAATAGTCTACATAAGCTTTTGATTTCTTTATTTAATTCATTTCCCACGGTTAACACAACGTCATAATTTCTTTTCTATGCTGATTCAAACTACTTATGTACCTATATTTTATTAATTATCCACTCAGACAAGACAAAATTACTTTTTTTATAAAAAATTCACTGGCATCATAAACCTTCAGATCTTATCCAAGAATAAATGAATAGAATCTGAATAGTCGACAACTCATTACACTTAATAAATATTAGTTTTCTTCATCTAATTTTACTTATTTTCTCATAATAATTATTAGTTTTTTAGATGTTCCAGAATGTTTCAGAATATTCCATGTTCTCACTTTTATTGAATTTAGCCTCTATAAATAATCAAATCAAGTCTTAGTTATCACTCCTGGTTGTCAATAAAGCCAGGAAAATGAACAATCCAGAACATCATGAAACATTCCAGAATATACAAAAAGTTAAGATGAGGACAAAATTTGGACCTCTTACTGTATCTCTGTTGAAGCCGTGTGGATCCCATCTGGACCCCTTGTGGATCCCCTTGTGTACCCTTCCCTGCTAGCAGAGGTCTCGCATGACGTGCGAGACCTCTGCTAGAAAAAATACGAAAAAATACGGTCAAAAAAATACGAGAAAATAGGGTCAAATTCCTGATTTGAAAAACTAAACTTAGAACAAAACATAATGAAGTCTATTCAATTAGTGGACAAAATGTGATGAAGTATTAATGGCTTCGCATAGCGTTATGTCTGTGAAAAATATAATGCCTGCCATCACAGTTATGTTATATTTTAGAAACTTGATTAAAATTACCAAATATCCTTACTTGTTGGTTATACTCTATAAGGGGTGGCACAGACTTTAAAAAGTATAGTCTTTTATTTTCTTGATTCTTTTTCTTTGCTTTCATGTCCTTCATTTTCTGTACATTTACGTCTAATGCAGTCTGTTCCTTCTCATGCACACTATACGCAAATTTTTAATGCAGTTTTCTTCAAACATGATGCTGAGTTTGTAAACATCAGAGTGTTCTCCATCGTCAGGATTCATTCCATTTTTTACTGTACACAGGCTTTTATAGAAGCACCTGCTAATGAACAACGACTCCTTTCACTAACAGCTTGGCATATATTATTTCATTTATGACAAAACAAACTCTTGTCTCTGAGCATCTTTATCGATAGAAAAGCAGGAATTTTAGACATCAAGGAACTGGAAAACGTTTTTATTTCAGTTAGATTTCGACTTTAGGAATATATTCATTTACCTGAGTTTCTTGTCACTTTCATGAACTGCCCCCTCCTTTTAACGTAGTCTTATGTTCTTTGCAGAAGTAAAAGATTTTTCCTTTTAAAGTGGAAACGTGAGTCCTTCCTGTTCAGGCGATGATTCAGGTGTGGTTCATTGCAAACTCAGACTGATATATTGATATACATAGGCAATGTGTATAAGAAAAGAACGAGAAATCCACCATATTAACATAGGTATACAGACTACGATGACTAGCACATTTTCACCACAAAGCCAATGTATCACCATGCAGAAAAGTAACTTTAAATTAACCTAATTCATTTAAAAGATCTATTGTTCTACAATTAAGGTAATTCCCTAGTATTGCATTGCGCATCCCTATGCCGCACGATTTTCGCTTCATCAGGGTGTGCACATGAGCGCGAGCACATACAAAACGTAAGAGATTTCCCTCAATCTAAGCTCGATGGTGAAATAAAATCTCCGTTTCTCTTAAATGAGCAGGTATTTGCCAAGAACAGTCTAATAAAGAACTTATATGAAGAAGAAAAAAAGTTTGATAGTGGAACACAATTGTTTTTTTGGAAAATAGTTCGCAACTGGGTGTATTTTGACCAAGGCGAGGACTTCAAGCTAACCACAGAACTGTCCGAAAGAGTGCGATATTCCGCAACTAAGCAATCAAAAAGAGCTTAAATGAAGCAATATTGCTTATGTCAATGAATGAAGCTTTGCTTTCAAGATAAAACTTTGCATCTTTCAAGTAGCCAAAACTTAATTCTGTATCAAGGTGATTCAAATTTTTAATGCGCAACCAGTAAAAATACCCTATTTTAACACCCCACTGACGCGTAAACAAGCACGGTGACCCCATATTTTTATTGCATTTTTTTAATGTTCATATCAGGAATGTTAATAATTATGCTAAGTTTCAAAAAAAGTTTGATAGCGGAACAATTTCAAGGGAATTACCTTAATTATTTAATTAATTAATTCTCATGATGGTAACCATTAACCCAATTTAAGTCTGAACAATGAACTGCCAAAAAAAGAGACTGCATCAGAGTTTTTTCAGTAACCTATTAGTCATGCTTATTGGAACTGTCACCGTTAACTCTCATAGTGCAGCTGCGACTAGTCAAGCCTCTACTAGTGCGACCACAGCCATAAATTTTATTTTACTCACAACACTATGAATTCATATATTTCTTTACATTTTGCTCTGATTAAAGAGACTTCATCATGTTATGTTCTGAGTTTAATTTTAAATCAAGACCCATTATTTTTTGGAAGAAAAAAATAGTGCATCGAGATGAAGGTTCAGAGGGGGGTTTAGATAAGGTCCAGATGGGATCCAAAAGGAGATCCAAAAGTAGCTCCTGATTGAAGAATTCATGTCGTGTACTGACCCAAAAAATTATGATAATTATTTAAAATTACCGGTATATTTAAAAATTGGTTCATGCTTAGCATCCGTATATCGAGTCATGGATGTACGCGAGAAGTTTGAAGAACACAAAAGAAGTGTAAGAGTTGCTTGAGGCGATAGCTGAGAGCAACTCTAGCCTCTTGAGTACTTTCCATTAAACTTCCTAAGTGCATTGTACGCACAGGTAAAGGCATGAACCAATAATTCTTTTATCACATGGCGACAACAACTTGGGCGCTGAAACATGTTTTATTTCTGATTAACCACAAGTTCTCACGATGCACGGTCACGTGAACGAAAACAACGGTCTTGAACATCCTAACACAACACAATCAGTTAACCAACAGTTGAACGAAAACATTTAACCTGGTCTCTAAAATTGTCAATGAAAAATTCGCTTCATTAAATTATTAGCTTATTATTAAAATTATGATGAAAATGCGGCCAAACACAGTACAAATATTCAATGAAAATGAAGACAAACAAAGTCAAAATACTCACGTTGAAGTAAACATCTTTGCCAGGCAAAAGTCAAAGTCGAAGTAGGGTTTGGATTGTTCAGAATAATCTTCACATTGTCGAAGTGTAAACAAAAGAACTTGCACATAAACTCGACGGAAATTTTGCAGCTGCAATGAAACTGCACACATCATTGCACACGCCATTTTATTGAGCACGGCCGTGGGTACATAAAGATTTTCTTAATGATTTTTATTCACGGATTAGAATAGCACATGTTAATATGTTATAAATAAAATTAAATAATCAGTGAGACAATTTAACATGTGTGGAAACTGAGAAATACATTCAGCAACTCTCCACTATATTAGACTGCATACTCCTAAGTTGTTGGACCCAGTAAAATAATAAACATTGGGCAGCTACAGTTTTCATTTTAATATTCCGAGGCATTAATGAACATGCAAAATTCCTCTCTACAGAAAATCTATAAATATTTAAAATGTGTTATAACATAAAAACTGAAAACAAGTTGTTCAAAGCAAAATATTATAATCTAACATCCCATGAAATGTTGCTAATTATAATCAAACAAAAGAAAGTATCACAACATATATTATACTTGCATATATTATGTTCTTATTTGAATCTCTAGTATGCATACTATAACAAATTAGTATTATTACATGTAGTTGTACAATGGAGTACTGAAATATAAAGTAAACAAGACTCTTGTAGCTCTGCTAGTCATGTACCATCTTGTTGCATCTGTGTTCTTAAATCTAGTACAGTAGCTGATCAACAGATAAATTCAGTCAACACTAGGTGATAATGTTATGGACACAAAGCAATAATTTATAGTGAATAAAATCTTCTATTTAGTTTTTGTATTCCTTGAAGAAGTTCTTTAATGTTCCGGAGTCGTATTTCTTAATCACTATTGTCTTTATTTCCTGGGCAACATTGCTAAAGTAGCCATTTCATGGAAATATTCCACTAATATATGTAGCTAGAGTACTTGAAATCCAATTTGTGATCACCAGTTACATTGTCAACTTGAACAACTTGTAACTACCAATAATTCTGGAAGTCTAAAATGTCTAAAATGAGAAAAATGCTCAGAAAGTTACAGTTAGATCAATGACTGTCACACATAGCAACATGAAAGTTAAAAACAAGCACGATGTTATTCAACACGCAGTTGCAACGTCGACACATTCCATGAATGACGTTTTTATGTATTCAATACTCGCTTAAAATCAAGCGCTTCAATAACACAAAAAGGCAATATATTTTCTACTAAATAAAGAGTAGAATATTCATACGATTTTCAGTACATTGACATTTCAACAGTTTTTAGCTAATAAACATAAGTTGCGTGATTCGACACTTGGCCGAGTGGGAGTTTGGGTCTGGTCGCCTACAAAAAACAAGAAGATCATAGATCTTTTAACCGCGCTTTGAAAGTTAAACTGTTTTCTTAGCACTACAAATGCAAAGCAGGGCACTTCCAAGGCAGAAGGCAGTCCTTTTTTTGTCAAAAAGAATCTATTCAATGTTTCTCACCAAATTTCATATGTTGTCGTGGCGCAGTCGAGTAGGCGTTCGCCTGCCAGGATAGAGGTTGTGAGTTCGAATCCTGTGGAAGTTGAATTTTGTTTCCTTTTCTTTTTCTTATTGCCGAATCGAAGTGAAACCAGTGGATCCGTCTCTTGAATCTTTTAATTCGGAGGTAATTTATTTTCTTCTTTGTACGGTATCTTGGATATTAAAAAGTATTCTATTTCACATCACTCTCATTCACATTCAGTTGAATTAAGGCATGGGAATAACGATAGGCTAGCGGCCTAAGCCAAGCTGGAACAGCTTGGCTTAGGAAGAAGTGTGGCCGGCGACACGCCCCGAACAATTGGGTGGGGGGGGGGGGGGGTGGGCCGTTCCCCACTTCTCGTTCCGCCAGGAAAACTGAGTGAGAATGAAGCAATCAGTCTTCTCGCTATTTATTGGCAAGCTAGTGCTTAGCCAGTGTAAATTGCTTGCATTCCGGCAGAGAGAATGTATTATTTGTGCATATTCCAACTTTGCATATGATTAAGAGTGTTATGAATAGTATTCTATTTCACATCACTCTCATTCACATTCAGTTGAATTAAGGCATGGGAATAACGATAGGCTAGCGCTCCTTTCGCCACCTGTTCCCTCTTTTTCTCCAGGAGATCGCATCCAACCCAAGCTTTCAGTACTCTCTTTCGATGGGGTTTCCATTCCCTATACCCCATACCCAACTCCCCAATCTCCATTGCCCCACAAAAGCGAGGGGGAGTAAAATAAACAAACTATTCCCCATCGTCATGTTATTTTATTGACCTTAGTCAGAGTTTTGCAATGCGTCTATTCTGTCTACAAGGGAGTAGACAGACATTGTTCTATTCAATTGTTCTGTCCATCGTGTACCCTTTTAAGGGGATTTGTTACGGGAAAGGCGCAGACAAACCGTTTCAATTGATTTGTGTCTTTCCATGGTGTCAACACATCTCCGGTAGATTCTGCAAGCCTAGCAGAGGCCCCACTAGGATTCAGGACCTTAGCTAGCTGTAAATAATATAGCGCTGTATGGCGCCTGGACCAGCCAACATGTTCCATTATTTCAGAAAGATCTGCACCAGTCAACGCCAAGGTGATCGCACAGCCTGATCTAAAGCCATGTAAAGTCTCCCCTTCGTCAGCTTTCATATCCTTAAGGTAGAATTTCAATCGAGCTTCCGCCGTCGCTGAAGTGAAAGGTGCATCTCGGACCCCTTTATCACTGGTGGTTGGTCGAAACAGGTATCCCTTTGTCAGGTCTATCCCAATCTGCCTCGCAATGTCCATGTAAACCTCAATTCCCCGAATAGGGCAGATAATCGTTTGTGGGTTACGCCGGATTCCAAAGACATTTTGGTCCCCATCCCTCAATGTTTTCCCCCATATGTGGTTGAACAAGAAGCCGTCGTCATTAGGAAATCTAAGAATTTCTGCTGTCTTAACCTGGCCCAAATCCCCTGGTCGATCTCCACTAAAGAAAACTGTTTTAAGGTAGGCTTGATCCCTAGCTATAATAAAACGTTCAATATTATTCTCCACACTTACAAGTGATCTTTGTAAGTGTTCTGCCAGGCGCGTGAGCTTGTCTACAAAGAAGGGTGTGGCCTGCTTGGGTGTGACCCTCGCCTGCAATTGCTCAGCCGTCACTAGGCGAAGGTAGTCTTTGATTTGCTTATCTGATGCTGGATTGCCAAGCCCCAAACGCTTGTCCCATTCACCATTTCTCCCATTTGCATGAAAGATAGCTCTTAGCTTTCCTATATAGGAATCAACCGTTTTGTATGACAGCCGCATGGGACAATCACAAGAGTGTTTTCCCTTCTGGCCAAGAAACTCACATCCCATACGGTGGACCTGTGTCTTTCCATTTTTGTCTTTATAAACCAGAAAACGACAAAGATCACGAGGAGTAACCGTGGCAAGAGTAACGTGGCCGGGCAAAGAGTAGAGAAATTGCTCTAATTCTTTTTGGAGGGAATCTTTTTGCTTCGAATAGCTCGTCGCCTTGTCAAAATGAAATAGCTGTTTGATACGTGCATCAATATCATCCAATTCAACCTGCACGCTTCCAGGTCCTGGACCTTGCGTGATTTTGCGATTATAACCACACTGCTGGCAAAAACGGAAATTAAAATCGTTGGCGTGCTGACAGATCGGACATCTCACAGAGGCTATGAACAATTTCGCCACTACAGGTAGTTCCTATAATCGAGAAAGTGAGAACAAAGACAAAGTAATTAGAGTCTTATTATCTTCGTTTATTCAAATAGACTTCACCTTATATTACTATTAGCAAATCGATTAGGGGTATATCTCCTTGCCTTCTTTTACATATATATTTCGCTTCTCTTTCTTTATTTCTCTCACATTCCTAGTGTGCTATTACTATCGAAGATATAATCACAAGTTTTCTCTAGGAGTGTCATACTACTCTATGGGTTCACAGCAAAAGCCCATAGGTCCCCAGCAATCGGCCTGTCCTGTACCCAGCCATTCTGAGTTGGCATTACAAGCGGACCCACATCCCCAACAGAGGCTAGTTTTTGTGCTTTCCTTGCCTTGCCGATGATAATAGGCCACCAATACCTTCTTGGGTAAATATCTAGCACTATGAGCGTAAACGGGATTCTGGACCGTTCCATGAATCTCAACAAAGGTCCCACCAAAACTAACGGGGGAAAGACGTAAGGGCGTGACATTATAGCTTCATGCTTTGACAGGTCTTGTGCAAATAGATTCACACCAGAAGAGCCCGGAGAGTTGAATGGTGTGAAGTGTGGGAGACTTTTCCCTGACTTGTCTCTCATCGCGTTCGAGTCTAATGACATTAGGTGGACTGAATGTCCAACCTCTCCTCCGAATTCCTTTTGGACGTAGCTCCAGAGATCATCAGAGAGTTTAGAATCTGCCGCTGAGAGGTAACGAGATGGCGCGTCAGCCGGATTCTCGGCCGAGGGGATATACGACAGGTGAAGTAAGACATTAAGTCGTGATGTTGTGAAAAACAATGTCTTCAAAGCACCATTAAGTTGCGAGCTCCTTCCTGAATTATTGTTCCAGGCGCTAACCACAACTTTATTGTCAACTTGCGCATCCACCCTGGCATTCCGAAATTGTTCGGCAAACGAATTTAACACCTTATCTATGGCAACAGCTTCCTTCGTAGTGATGTCCCACTGACACTCCTCACCTAACCAGTAGTCAGACACTTCGCTTTTAAATGGTGCGATGACATGTCCCCCCCAACCCGAGTTGGAGGCATCGGTGGCTATAGCGATACTAAAATGCCGCTCCTCTCTCCACGGCAGGGGGTCATCCCACTGCTCTAGAAAAAGCCAGTGACTTACTTCCTCTCTCAGTTTCCCTGTCAAAGGGACAGACTTGTCTGGCCTCATCAGACCTGTAGAAATCGCCCTATTCATCTCTCTTGTGAAAAGTTTCGCAGCTGGAACGGCCAGGCTAAACGAAACGCACTTTCCTGCAAGGCGTTGCAGAGTTTTCACTCTGATGAAAGGATGAGCCAATATCTCATTCAGGAATAAAATAAAGTTTGCCTTCTTCTCCGGTTTCAGATGAAAAACCTCTCTTTCTGAATCGGAGAGAAAACCAAGATAAGGCACCACCTAGGGACAAGAAAAGACTTTGCCAAGCCAAGGAAGTACCCAAGCCTTACCAAGTGATAAGCCACAAGAAATACGGCCGACTCTGCTGCCGCCCGGTGACGAACATCATCATTGGGCAGAGAGTGGTATTCTCCTTGATCCAGGGAAATCTGCAACTCCCCATTGTGCCGGTCATCGATGTACAATGAGCATGGAATCCCGATGGATCTGAAGAAATTCGATGCCAATAGCCCTGTAGTGTGGTAAACATACGGGGAGATTTTCCATCCAAAAGGGAGTGTATTATAGGTAAAATACCACCCTCCCCATTGAATACCAAAGAAGGTGCGGCTCTTCTCGGTAAGCAGGATATGGTCATACCCTGACTTATCGTCCAGGACGGTCTGGTAACCATCTTTCCGTACGTAGCGCGGGAGATTGACGATGGTATCTAAAGTGAAAGGCATATCGCACATCCACAAGTTCAAGTATCTCGCATCGTGACATAGCCTCGGCTTAGTCGGCTCAACGGTCAGCGGCAATACTATATGCGGAGGGTTGACCACACCCACTTTACCGACCACCGATATAGCGCCACATTTAACCCGGTTTATTAAGGTGCTCTGCACGAATCGTCGAAATGGCTTGCACGACACGTTGTTTCTGAATGTGTTAGCTGGTGGTCTGTCCGAGTTATAATTTCTCCCCTTAAATTGTCCATTAAAGTGGCGAAAAAAGGCTTCAAGTGACACTTTTTCACGAATCCAGGTTAAAACCTCGTCTTGGCGCGAGAAGGGGGATCGCCGCGCGATCTCCTCCCAGTAGAGATAGTTCTCATGTAGCTCCCCTGCTTTGAAGTTATCTGGGTCACGAAAGACTAGGTCAGCCAGGCTACCACAGACTTCCCCTCTCTCAACTCGCGCCGCCTTATGCACATTAGCCGTTATCCCATTGGCCTCAGCAAGGTTTCCTGATAAGTCTATCCACGTGACAGATTTCTTGTTTTCGGGATGACACAAGGGGTCCATTGTACGATCAAAGTCATTGCCTTTTTCCCAAGGCCAAGCCAGATTCTAAAGTAGGAAACAAGGCAAGCATTAAGCTATGTTGAAACTTACAATTTTGGGTTCAAAATTGGATAGACTTTAATTCCCCGCCAAGTCACCAATGAGATAACAGCTTTGACCTAGACGCATTGCTAGGAGAATTTTACATAAGTAAGTTCCTTTTCAAAACTGTCACCCCAGTGTAACCAAACCAAAGACTAATAATCATTTAGTCATTTTCCTTCGAACCCACATTTATTTATTCACTTTATTAGACACCAGTATTATTGTGATCATTTTATTCACCATATGACTCACAGAATATCAGTCATTTTTCTTTTTACTATCCTTTCCATCGACGTTTTTTGCACGCAAAGGGCAATTCGCCTTGAAGTGGCCAAGGCCATTACACTCAAAACATCTTACACCTGTACTCTGCCTACGCAATGGCCTTCTATAATAAGGAGAATTGTTTACACGAGATCTAGGCATAGAATTGGATGCTTTATAATACTTTGCCACTTTCGCCTCAATGTCTAGCACTTTCTCGTGATCCTTATCACCTATTAGACGAGTTACAAGCGAATGAAATTGGGCCCGAGGTTTCTCTATGTTATTTCTCGCTGTCTGGTAGGCTAATCTATAATAGTTTGCTTTGTCATGACGCTTGTCGTTCGCTTTGTTATGTAGAGACTCCATCATCTCGAGAACATCGTGCTTACTAAACTCAGATAGAGGCCTTGCCATATATGTCAAAATCTTTTTGACCAGTGCTTCAACAGACGTCTCAGTCACTTCTTCCAAGGACTGTCTCAGAGATTTAATCTCCTCTTTTAAGTTCTACGAGAGAAAACAAATTCGAATCATGTTCAGTCCATTCTAAGGTCATCAATCATTATTAAGCCAACAGAGAAGGTCTATAGAATTTGATCACAAAAGTGAAATCCTTCTTTTGTGCATCCTTTTGTTGACTTCTTTTCCTTTTCAGCAAAAATTAGCTGAAGCAGAACAAAGGCTTATAATCTTCCTTTTGTTCAACCCTCTTTGTTGATTCATTTCTCGTGTAAACGACATTAGCATAAAATACATTTATTCTTCGATTCTTCGATATCTTTGTGTTGGCATCAACCAACTTACTAAACAAAGCACACTTTCTGCTTTTTTTTTTTTTCGCTTGTATCAGCGTTCGGCCAAAGAAGAATCGAACGATTATTTTACAAACCAAGCATATTCCTGCTTGTTCCCGCTCGTAAGCAGCATTCAGTCGAAACCGAACCATCATTTTATGAACCAAGCATATTCGTGCTCGTTCCCGCTCGTAATCAGCATTCGACCGAAGTCGAACCATCATTTTGCGAACCAAGCATATTCCTGCTTGTCCCCGCTCGTAATCAGCATTCGACCGAAGTCGAACCATCATTTTACGAACCAAGCATATTCCTGCTTGTTCCCGCTCGTAATCAGCATTCGACCGAAGTCGAACCATCATTTTACGAACCAAGCATATTCCTGCTTGTTCCCGCTCGTAATCAGCATTCGACCGAAGTCGAACCATCATTTTACGAACCAAGCAATCTGCGTTCACATTGATAGAGGTTCATCATCAGTTCCGTTTTGGGTTCAAGTAGTTCCGGCGGTTCCCGGTCTACGGAAAATAAAAGAAAAGAAAGAAAGTATATCAGTCGCTAGTATCACCAGATAATCACCTCAAGTTGTTGATTTTCTACAGCCGGTGCATCTGCAGCCGGTGCATTTGGAGCTGGCGCCGGTGCCGGTGCTGGTACTGGTACTGGTGCTGGAGCAGGTGCCAGTGCTGGTGCCAGTGCTGGTATTACCGGCGCATTTGGTATTGGATGTTGGACGTCCCGTTCTGCCATACGTACTGGACTGTTCGGGGCGTGTTGTAAACCAGAGAAAGAGAGAACCGCTTCTCGTTCCGCCAGGAAAACTGAGTGAGAATGAAGCAATCAGTCTTCTCGCTATTTATTGGCAAGCTAGTGCTTAGCCAGTGTAAATTGCTTGCATTCCGGCAGAGAGAATGTATTATTTGTGCATATTCCAACTTTGCATATGATTAAGAGTGTTATGAATAGTATTTCTGTCACACGGCCGATTAACCGAGCTGATCTGCATTTGATTTAATACAGCAATGCAAATGATTTACAGTTTTGTTGACCGTAGCCCGGGTTTACATTTCATCTGCTATCAGGTTGATGCAAGTTTGTATTTAGGCAGATTTTTTGACATAGTCAAGATTTGTATTTTGCAAAATGGTAAATAAAACATCGTTTTATGTAGCGAAAAAGAAAAATTACCCATTGGAAACAATAGAGATTGCGTGATTCAAAGTTGGCTCAGTGCCTGGATTAAAAGAAATTTTATTTCACATTCTTTGCATAGCGTGGTTGCGTTATTGGTAATCGGAGATTTTGTTTATCTGTAGCTCGAAGGAGAATATATATTTGCATATGTTCAAAGGGTTTTGACGAGCGCCGAGGTTTTATTTTTCTCCCAGAAAACTCCACCATTGCTTCTGGCGAAATAAACACGATCTTATTTATCACCGTAAGGGCATTACAGTAAATACGGTTTTATTTATCACCGTGAGCCCATTCCATGGCTGACGCCAGACGTTCCTTTAGCGCACTGAATATTCCCTTCGAAAGTGAACATGCAAGCAAAACGAAAATAAAGCTTGACTCTAGATAATTTCAGCCTTAGTAGCCAGCAACAGGTCCTAAATTACATTATTTATCCTTGCAAATGTCCTTGTGGTAATATTTCAACAGCTTTTTTTTCGGCGAATAAACATTACCGGTTGCGTGATTCAAAGTTTGGCCGAGCAGAGAGCTGGTTCAGCTCTCCGACATGACAAAAATAAAAAAAACAAGAAGATCATAGATCTTAAAACCGCGCTTACAAAGATTTAACCGTTTTCTTAACCCTACATTCGCAAAGTAGTGCACATTCCAACGCTGTCCTTGATGATTCATTCATTTCTGTACTCACTACATCACTTATTGCACTATCGCTCTCAGCCGTTGTGAAATCTCTGATGATGTATTGGTCTTAATATGGAAGTGTCACGCTATTAATACTGCTATCAATAAACAGCTTCCTTCCTTAACTTGTAAAAGTCAAAATTTAATTTGTTTGTGTTATGAGTAAAGGACAAACTAAGTAATAAGTAGTAGTCACGCCAGTCAGACAATCAGAGGTTTACGCTAATATAAACGCTGCAAGTTCTGGCAAGATCTAGTTTACCTCAGCAGATAATTATTTCTCCTTTGAATCTCTTAACTCGCTTCGATCAAACAGCCAAAGAATTCATTTCAATCTCATAAATCCGTAAGACATTTACGCAAAATTGCAAACAAACTAAAAACCATCGCTTCTCTGGCATAGTAAACACAACCTTATTGTCACGCAGCGAAAGTGAAAGCTGCAATATCCTTATTCAAGGCCATCTGTAGTATGGTGGTGGGGAATTTCCCTACCAGTAACGTAATCATTGCATGTTTTGACACGTCCTTTGCTTAGCTTGCAAATATTTCATTTTCCTTCCGATCTCTGAACTCGCTTCAATAACAGAGCTCGACGATTCACTTCTTTTGACTAAAAATACAAGAAATACTCGGAAAACTAAAAAGATTTCCTCGTAGCGAAATAAACCTGCAAAGTAAACAAGATCTTATCTGTCACGTAGCGAAAGTGAAAGTTGCAAGGTCAACGCATTCCACGGCTGTCGTAATACCTTTTAGCGTATTTATTAATCCGTTCGAGTCGAACGCTTTGACAATACCAGAGGAAAATACATTTAACAAGTAGTAGTCACGCCAGTCACACAATCAGAGGTTTACGCTACCACGGTAAATTTAGAATGGTAGTCTTGATCATTGATATGAACGCTGCAAGTTCTGGCAAGCCTTTGTTTACTTCAGCAAATAATTACTTTTCTTTTGAATCTCTTACCTCCATTCGATCAAACAGCCAAAGAATTCACTGCCGTTTCATAAATCCGTCACGAATCCACGTAAAATTGCAACTAAACTAAAAACTGGCACTTCTGACGTGGCAAACGCGATCTTATTTGCCACCCAGCGAAAGTAAAAGCTGCAACGTCATGATTTACGGCTATCTGTAGTAGGTGGTTATTTCCCTACCGGTGACGTAATCCTTACATGTTCTTTGCTTGACTTGCAAGGATTTCATTTTCCTTCCGATCTCTAAACTTGTTTCAATAAAAGAGCTCGACAATTCTGTTCTCTTGTTTAAAACTGCGAAAAATACTCAGAAAACTTGAGGGCCACGCTCCTGGCGAAATAAACTTGCAAAGTAAACAAGATCTTATCTGTCACGTAGCGAAAGTGAAATTAGCAAGGTCAACACATTCCATGGCTGACGTAATACCTTTTCAGCGTATTTAATATTTCGTTCGAATGAAAAGCTTCCAAAACACTAAAAGAAAATATATTTTACACACAATAAAGAAAACAATATTCGTAACACTGTCCGTGTATGCACGTTTCAAAAGCTTTTGGCGAATAAACATCTCTGGTTGCGTGATTCACGGCTATCTTTGGTACGGCCGAGTGGAGATCTAGGCCTCTCGACACAAAAATAAAAAATAAAAAAAATAAACCAAGGGTAGATTATGAACCACGCTCGGCCCATGGCCGCGCGGTTAAAAAATAAACCCCGTGCAGAGCAAGAACCGCGCTCGGCCCATGGCCGCGCGGTTAACAAGAAGATCTTTCAGATCTTGTAACCGCGCTTTTAAAATATTGAACTGTTTTCTTAGCACCACAGTCGCAAAGCAGTGCACATTCTTTTACAACCCAGCCGTTATAATAAGTTCCTCAGTGTCATAACTCATGCGGCTGTGGCGCAGTGGGGTAGGCGATTGCCTCCCAATCGAAAGGTCGTGAGTTCGAATCCCGCAGGTGACTAAACTTTTTTTTATTTTGTTTTTGTTTTTTTTTTTTGTTTGCTTATTAACAGATATACAGAAAACGTTCACCGAAACAGAGCGTCTGCTTTTCCAATACGTAAAAGAAAATTTACCAAAACAGTGTTTGCTTTCCGATGAAATATCATATTAAGTACATCGATCTCGAAATCAAAGTATGTTAGCACTTATTTAGCACTTAAATTTACACTCCAGAGTTAATTCTCTGTTCCACCATTTGTGTTTATAGTGCTACGCGGCACAACATTCATATGTACCCTTACTTTCTCTTCGCCGCGATTCAACACCTAAATCGTCCCCGACTTTCTCTGTCCGACCTCGTAGCTCAGTCGGCAGAGTAACGGTAGATCTAATCCGGAGGTCGTGGGTTCGATTCCCACCGAGGTCAAAAGATTTTTCTTTACCTCGTGTGGTTCCCTGATCCCCTTTACTAGGGCTAACGACCAGGGGGTTATTCATGGGTTTATTTAGCACTTAAATTTACACTCCAGAGTTAATTCTCTGTTCCACCATTTGTGTTTATAGTGCTACGCGGCACAACATTCATATGTACCCTTACTTTCTCTTCGCCGCGATTCAACACCTAAATCGTCCCCGACTTTCTCTGTCCGACCTCGTAGCTCAGTCGGCAGAGTAACGGTAGATCTAATCCGGAGGTCGTGGGTTCGATTCCCACCGAGGTCAAAAGATTTTTTCTTTACCTCGTGTGGTTCCCTGATCCCCTTTACTAGGGCTAACGACCAGGGGGTTATTCATGGGTTTATTTAGCACTTAAATTTACACTCCAGAGTTAATTCTCTGTTCCACCATTTATGTTAGCCTTGGTCGAGCACTAATAAGTTATCACAAGTGTCAGATAGGATTGCGAAGGGCAAATGATGAACACTTTCCCTTGGCTTAAAATCGAATCGAGGAGAATGACCCTTGAAATCTTTCCTTTCTAATCGTATGTAAGCCTAAATGCGACTTGTGTCCTGGTGTTACGTTCAGGTCAATCATACAGAGCGCTACTTATAAACAGCTACGCTATTAATAAACAGCTTTCTTCCTTAAAAGTCAAATTTTAATTTGTTTGTGCTATAAGTATAAGTAAAGGACAAGCGAAGTCAGACAATCCGAGGTTTCCGCTATCCACGGCTAATTTTAGAGCATAAACGCTGCAAGTTCTGTCTTGTTTACCTCAGCAAATTTAATTTTCCTTCGAATAATCTCTTTACTCGCTTCGATGAAACGGCCATTCCTAAACCCACACGAAATACTCGCAAAATTGCAAATAAATTAATGACTGTCGCTTCTGGCGAAATAAACTTGCAAAAAAGTAAGCACGATCGTACTCACGTAGCCAAAGTGAAAGCTGCATTCCATAACTAGCGTAATACAATTTTTTAGTATATCTACGAATCCAACGCTTCGATAAAACGAAAAGAAAATACATTTTACATATATTAAAGAAAACAATATCCGTAACATTTTCCGTGTATTAATGCTCCAATATCCGTGACATTTTCCGTGTACATGTATTTATGTTTCAACAACTTTCGGGAATAAACATTACAGATTGCGTGATTCAAAGTTCGCCGAGTGGAGGTCTGCGTCTGGTGACCGACAAAAAAAAAAAATAATAAAATAAAAAAAATAAACAACGGGTAAAACATGAACCGCGCTCGGCCCATGGCCGCGCGGTTAAAAAAAAAAAATAATAATAATAATAATTAAACCCCGTGCAGAGCAAGAACCGCGCTCGGCCCATGGCCGCGCGGTTAATTAGTTTTTTGTATGTGTGCATTTTTTCGTTCTCACGTGCGTTTTTTATTTTCCAGTTACGTAATATGTTAATTTTGGCTAGTTTTTAAGGTGCGGCAGTTTTAAGTTTCGTGTGTTGTTTATCCAGCTCTGGAGTTTTAGAGGTCTTACCGTTTGTTAATCGAACGTGGCAGTTATTCGTGTGGTTATATGTTTCAGATAAGTTTAGGGACACTGTGAAATTTGTACAACATTTACTGAGAAGATGTTATTATAGTTCGCGTTACAAAGGTTTAGATTTTTTTTTTGAAGTTCTATAGCGATCGGCTATAGTCTGGTTTTCTAGAGTTTTTGTCCGAAGCTTAGCAACCAGGCATTGAATTCAGATTGGGAACACTGGATACCGGAAGTCTGAAAACTAGAACCCAGGCCTATTACCAGAAGATTCATGGACGCCTTCTTACGAACGAGGCGGCGTGTCTTGGTCGCTGGTTTGAGTGAATAAGTTCTTCAAAATGATCAATGTCTTGGATATTTTTGCATCTGAGGATGGTAGGCAGTTTGTTTCTCGCTTATATGTAGCAATTTTCTAATTTTATGCTGGAAAATGCTCCAAGGATGCGGAGGATGCGGAAGTAGGCGAATTATGCGGATTCGCAGCACCGCATGCTGTCAGATGCTGAGGTATATGGTATTGATACATAGAGGATATTACATGACCGCGCGTGGATATGAATTTTATCTTCGAGTGTTCAACTCGATATCTCACGAGTGAGCGCAGCGAACGAGTGAGATGTCGAGTTGAACACGAGAAGATAAAATTCATATCCACAAGCGAGCATGTAATATTCTGTTTATTACATAAACATACTAATGAAGACGTTTTTGACGATTTTCCGAAGATTTCCGACCACTTTCCGAAGATTTCCGAAGGTAAGGCGAACGTTTCCGAACATTTTCGGAGATTTTCCGAAGATTACAGAAGATTTCCGAAGATTTCCGAGGATGCACCGATGATGTTTCGATCATACAGTAACATATCTAAGTACTTTTTAAGGGATTAAGGAACCATAGCAATAGCGATCATTTTAGTAGCTATGGTAACCATAACGACGGTGATCTCTTCACGTGTGAAGATAACATGCTATCTTCACGTGTGAAGATATGAAGTTTTCGCGGGAAAGCTCACTTGGTATTTCACTGGTGTTTATGTAATAAACTGTATTTCATGGCAGTTTTGTTGTAGTCCACAGTTTGTTGTCAGGTTGTACATATATTTTGATAAATTGAGCTCGACTTTTTTTTGGAAACATAAAGTTAGATCCAATGATCTAGTTATTGTATTTTTTATTAAAATATAAACATCATTTGAGGTTTTATGCTAGGGTTATTTGTGTAAAGTATGCTGAAGAGTTGTGTTGTAAACGTTTTTTTTCATGCAAGAATAACAGCTCAGTCTGTGTTCATAAATAGAGGTAATTAAGTAAGCGAAAAACACAATATAACTAAGTTGTATAACTATAACAATATTTTAAGTTTTATGGAATAAGTTCGGTAGCATTGGTTTTAAGAGTAGATGTATTTTCTATAAGTATTACAGATGGAATGATGTTAAGAGTTGTTTTGTAACACAGTAACACAACAGTGACACAATGCAATATACTAGTCTGCCTGTGATTAACAGTGCCTCAAATGCCAAACATGTCTGAGTTGTATTGTATAATTTGAATTATGGCTTTTATGAAAGGTTGTGTTGTTTGATCGTGGTTGTTTTGTAATTTAGTGTTTTGGTTTAACTACAGAATACAGGGCCACTTTTTTACAGATGCATCATTCGAGTGGCTTGGCGGCTCGCCAGTCGTGTTGACTGACGAGCTGCCGAGCCACTATATTATATACCTTTCTTGTTCTTACACTCAGTGCGACTGGCGAGCCGTCGAACCGCCGAGCCACAAAATTATATACCTTCCTTGTTCTTTAAACACTGAATGCAACTGGCAAGCCGTTGAGCCGCTAAGCCACAAAATTATATACCTTCCTCGTTCTTTAACACTCAATGCAACTGGCGAGCCACCGAGCCACTGAGCGACAAAATTATGTACCTTACTTGTTGTTTAAACACTTAACGTTGACTGGTGAGCCGCCGAGCCACTTCAGATAAAAGACTTAAAAAGTGGCCCTGTATTCTGTAGTTGCTCCAGTGTTTTAATTGTTAGTTAAGTCGAAGACAGTATGAATGCAAATTATTTTGAATAAAATGGGGTTATCGTGGACATGTTTTGCAGTTACATGTAACACAACTAGGAAACAGATGAGAAGCAGAAGTTCTCTGGTAAACTCTCACATAGCATGTGAGTTGGGAATTTCATTATGAATTTCAGTTTGAAGTTTTAAAAGTCAACATGATAGAAGTTGAAGAATCATAGTTACATGAAGTGCTGAAGATTCATACAATGTATAGTATATTTTCTCCATTAAATGCTTGTTGTGTTTAATGCAAACTTGGCTTTTGTTGACATAATGTGAATTGGATCATAATAGCTTGAATATGAAATCTTTGAGGGTCTTATTTAGAAATCTACTGTGGATACCTGGTGTTTATCTAAGACATACATTGTAGCATTTAATTGAGAAAATATGGTACTGGTATTACAGTATATTTAACTTGAGACAGATGATTTAAAAGTGAATTAATACTTAACAACAGTAGGCCCTTTGTATGATCTGGTTACATGTACATGGTATGGATTAAATTATGCTGGGATGCAAATAATGAAGTGGGACTTCCAAAACAAAGGAAATCGTATCAGTTCAGACCTACTTTCCTTTGTTTGAAGTGCTGCTTTGTTATTTGTGTAGTAGCATAACTTATTATGTACCATGTCACCGGATTTTGCAAATGGCATATTATATAGCATAGACAAGTGGCTAAAAAATAGGGTTGTCTGTAAAATGTTTTTTTTTTTTGTTAGATGCAATTTGAAATGTGAACAGCAGACATTCTTTGTTTATATTAAGTGTTAAGCAATATAAATTGTTTCTGCTTTATCCAAGAATTAATGCCTATTTTTCATTAATTTCATTTATGATGTCATTGTTGGCCTTATACTGCAGGTGGAGGGGAAGTTTCTTCAATACTGCAGCTGTAAATTGCTCAGAGGTGTAGTGGTGTTTGTCATAATTAAAAAGGGTCAGGAAAACTTTTGTGAACATTGTCATTGTCTGGAGGGTGCCATCAGGCCTAAGAACACACAAGTTACAAACGTATCCATGTTTGATTTCATCTGGTTTGAAGTATTGCTGACAACAAGGACATTTGCTTGAAGGATCCAATTTCTTGTTTCTGCATTTTGAATTGGGGCAGCTGTGATAGATTATGATGTTTTGAATACCAACAATTGTTCCACTCAGGAATTAGTCGTCATCATCTTCACTGTCATCACTCTGTACAATGTGGAGGTCAGCAGTTGTTGAATTATATTAATTAAAATGGTATGTATAAGTACCTAGTTGCTTTCAAGATTCAAGGAAAACTGCATGTCAATAATAAGGTACCTTGATTGTTGTTGAGGAAAGAACAGCCTTACTCTTGTACGTTGTAGTTTGTACACTTGTAAGGATTATAGTGTCTCCCTTTGACACTGGAAGGTCTGCCTTTTCTTTCCACAGGGAAACTTGCATTTTTCCTGTTGTGTCCCTTACATGGATCTTCTTGAGGGTTAAAGTGTTGTTTTTCACCTTGCAAGGTGGTTCTACCTAAAGATGAAGGTGAGAATTAGTTACTGTAAATACTGACAAGAGTTATTTCATATCTAATTAGTAGTGGATGTGTGATGTTGTTATTTGTGTCTAGTTTATGCTATTTTGAATCACTTATAACTTGTAGTTTTATTCAGTAGTAGACATGTTTCCAAATTGTTGGAGAGAGAATACTTTGATTTGTACTATTAAAAGGGAAGCAGAACTAAGTTATAAGATCCTGTTGGCTATTTGCTTATGATAAAATGAAATTTAGAAGAGTTAGATGGCTGAGGGGAGAAGTTACAGGGCTTAATTGAAGGAAGTGTTATTGAGTTGTCTGCGAGAAGTGGATTTTGCTGCGAAGTGAGTAAGTTTTCATTGAGAGGTGACCACTTGGCAAGGAATCAGGGAAGTTGTTTGACAAGTACATTATTAACAGAGTAAACTAGGACTTGTCCTGGGTAAAAAAATGTGGAGCCAAATGTAGTTACCCCAAGGCCAAACTGGAATTAATATTTTTTGTGCTGTGAATTTAGAGTGACCTGTTTTGTCCAGGTATAGTTTAACAATATGTTTATGTTTTATTACAGTGCATAATGAGAAATAATGTCAAACATGGGCGAGGTTTCTATTTATACTTAGCAGATTAATTGGATTAAATTACCTTTGTGACTTTTCCTTCAATTGATATTTTTCTTTTCTTAGGAAGAAGGGAAGCCTCTGCAATTGAAGTTAGTGGAAGTTCTTGTTGTTGTAGAACTGCTTGTTGGAGAATATCTAATTTAATTGCAAAGTTTGGAATGATGAAGACAACAGACTTGTTATTTACTAGTAGTGTTGCTTTTCCATCCCTCTCGGATATAATATAGTTGGAAATCATGAGGCAGTTTTGTTTTGTAAAATATTGTTATGCCAGTGTTTCACTGTAAATAGTGCATTCCATCACACATGTGTTGTCTGACAGCAGAGTTGTCGCAACATACTTTGATGTTTCGGTTGTATCTTGAAAGATAACCTTTACTTCTGTGAGAACTTTGACTTGAACTGGTGTACTGATTGGTTTGTCTTTAGTATATTTCTCTGATTTAGTCAAAAATGCAGATAATTCTTGGAAAGTAGCCATCTTCAAATAAAATACAAAGGAAAAATAGTTAATAAATTATGAATCTGTAAGGTTAATGTTACTGGATGGTACATGCAGGTATATCCCTTTTGATTTTTAATACTTCATATAGTTGTGTCAACAATGACTTTGCAGTATAAGTGTTTGTAAAATCATATGCAATTATGTCAAAAAGTATCATGATTAATAACATTTTAATAACTTTTGGTTGATGAAAGTTTGTAGCGCTTGAGTGCACAGAATACAGAGGTCATGTGATTAAGTTAGCAATTGTTTTTTAATTCCTTTTCTTCATTTTTTTCCGAAACAGATATATATGACCTCTAGGAATGGTTGCTTTCAACATTATTTTTGTATACATAAGTGTAGCTTTATATAAACTGCAATGTAGTTGATATTGTTTGGAAGATTGCCAATAGTGGTGGTATATGTAATTCATGATACTAAGTTTCTAAGGCGTTCCATTTCAATTTTCACTTTCTTTGAAGTTCTGATTGCTTTTTCAGTGAAGTCTGTTAATGCTAGACCTGTTAATGACTTCACACGACTTAATGCAACATAAGCTTGACCTGGCTTGGTGCATTTAAGTCCCAAATCTATGACGATATGGGATACTGTCATTCCTTGACTTTTATGAATAGTAATAGCCCATGAGGGTAGAAGAGGTAGTTGAGTTCTTTGTATTTCTGTACCTTCTTTACCCAAAAATTTTGTGGTAAATGGTTTTATCAACACTGAATTTTGCTCTGAAGTTTGAAGAACTTTTGCCACGTTTGGATTATCAAATTTGATGTAAACACCAAAGGGCATTTTCTTGTTTTGAGACCACACAATGCTGTCAATTGTTCCCTGAGCTCCATTGACAAGACCCTCTGTAGTCATTATGTTTCTAAGGAGCATAACTCTTGCACCAGCAACAAGTGAAAGTGTATGTGGTAGACCTCCACATTCGGAATCATCAGTTGGTACAAGGTTTTTTGGTACTATATCATTGTTAGTGGTAGTGTCTATTGCTTCAATAATGGTTACTTCTGAGGAGTTTGAAGCTGCAAGTTCATTTAATTTGGCAAAGTTGTATTGTCTGCACTGCTTTCGTGTTGGATATAATCTTAATGCATTGATGAATGGAGGTTTGTTGCAGTCTACTGATGTTCTTTGAGATAGTATGGTAATATCTTGGATTGATTGTTCTCCAGTTCACACTCGGTTAAGCAATGCAGCATAATTTGGATCCTCTAGTTGTCTGACATTTGTTGTTAAAAAGAATGGAACAATGTTTTTTATCCAGAGATTTGATATTCCGCTGAAATTTGTTTGGTCAAAGACATAGTGAGCAGCCACTGGTTGAAGTTGGTAAAAGTCACCAAAGGTAATAACTGAACAGTTTCCAAATATTCTAGACTGTTGGCCACATTTGATTTCTTGTAGTCTGTGATGTATACAGTGGAAGATATGATCGGATACCATACTAATTTCATCTATTATCAAATACTGTAGATCTAAATAAATGGTCTGAAGATGGTCTCGCTTGGCATTAGTAAGTGGTAAACAGTTGTTCATAACCTTAGATTTGGGATGCTGAACTGGTAGGTTAAAAGCACTGTGAAGAGTTTTTCCTCCAATTCCATATGCAGCACAACCTGTTGGTGATGTCAGCATAACTGAATTTGTTCTAGTTTCTCTGATTATAAGTTCTTTGATTATTTTTATGAGGTATGATTTTCCTGTGCCAGCTCCTCCGCTTATGAACAAATAAAGAGGTTTCGTGGGAGCCTTTTCACCTGAGTCACTTGGTGTTTTACATGATGTGATATGGTTGTTGATAACCTGTAAAATTTCCTTTTGTTCTTGTGTCAATGTTGCAATGGCATTTAGATATTCAGAATCTGTCATTGTAAAGATGGATAGGTTTGCCCAGTTCTCTTTTAGTGAAGAGTCAACAGGGTCAGTATCTTGGAAGATAACATTGTGTTGAGGAGCTTGTTGATTCTTCTTATCAATGTGGGAATGTTGTACTTCATTTTGAGTTGGTTGCAACAAATCATAATATTTTGGTGTTTGTTTTGCAGTGTTTTTAATGTTTTCTTCCATGTGTGTTGTATTTGGTGTTAGGGAGGGTGCAATGTCTATTTCGCCTGACTCCATGGATCTAATGATGTGTACTGCTTTGATTAACTCATCGTGAATGTTTGCTGCTGAACATGCACTGGCATCAAATTGACTGCGTTTCGCTATGAAGGCATCATAAGCATTGTTGTAAGGATAAATGAGTTCCTTTTCATTACGAAATGGCAAGAATGCATACAGTTTTGAGTAAAAATATTCATCAGTATCTGTATGCACAGACAGCTTTGGCATTCTCAGACAGGCAGATCTTTTACGCCTTGTTATTCTTTTTGTTGAGTTTAGGAGCTCAAAACACGGTTGCCTATGATTTGTATGTTGATTTGAACTGCATACGTTGTACCATGAAACAAATGTTGCAAGGCTCATTTGTCCCATTCACTTCCTTTTGGTCGAATTGAGTAGTAATCAGGTAATCCAGTTTGAAAAATATCTTCACTATCATCTTCTAGCTGTTGTCTTTCTGCATTTGATTTTAAAACTTTGTGTCTCTTGTCAGGTTTTCTACAGTTTAAGTATATTGTTTTCACTGATGATTCCACAAGAGGTAAGTTAATCATTCGATAAGCTACTTCTTGAGCTGATATTTCATGATGAGATAGTACAACTGAACCTATGCTTTCTCTGTGAGGAGTTTTCTGGAAGTGCATCTAGTGCTTTTGTGATTGCAAGTTTTAATCCTTGAGGTTCAGATTTGCAAATGTAGGTGCAAATGTACATAGCAACACCATAAACACCTTGGATTAGCTGTATGTCCATATTAGCTCTCCAGATTTTCAGTATGTCAGCGTTGTAAGCATTTATCATCCAATCTGATGGTGCACGTTTTGTTACATAAAACCTTGATGGGTTACCTTCATCTGCATTTGTTTTAATTCTTGTCACTGGTGCTGGTGGCTTAGGAAAGTCAAATCTACATCTGTTGTACTTTTTTAGGCATGTCTGTGTATGATGGTGTGTTTGCAGAGTTTCAATCAGTGTTTTGAGATTAAGATCAGAGTCATCAGGTATTGATGTTGATACATACTTGTCAATAAAATTTGGTGCAAGAAGGCATCCTTCTTTTTTTCTGTAGGTCTGGGCTGTCCCTTACCCACAAAAACATGTGGATGTGGGGACTACCTCTTAACTGAAATTCAATTCGTAAAAAGTAGTCTGTGATATCACCAAGTGGTTTCGACTTTCCATGTAGCAAGTACTTCAAAAGTGCTTGTTTTCTGCGGTTGAAGTGTTTTGCGACAAGCAGAGGGTTCTCTCTCATAAGTTTCCACTTCTCATCTGAGCTGAGATCAGCATAGTCTTTTTTGGGTGAAAGCATAGCATAAAGCTCTTGCCACTGTAGGTCAGCAGCTGATAATGTGATAAACCATGTTGGTGGTCCCAATGTTCTAATTCTCACAAGTAAATTTAAAAGTTCATTTCTCCAATATGCAGGAGTACCTCTAATGTTGCGCATGAATACATATGAGTCTTCAATTATATCTGCATTAATTTTTCCTCAAATCTTTCGCCTGGAGTTTGTGTTGTTTGCCACTTGAACAGATTGTTTTCATTCTTAGAGCAATTGATATGCAACTGCTTAATTTCCTTGCTTCATATATAGAATTAGCAAAGAACAAGTATGGGATGTCAGCAGAAAATCGTGTATCACAATTCATAAGTCGTGATTGAAAATATGCTAGGTCTGTTATTTTTTTATCCCTCTGTGATGTGAAGCCATTTACACCAAATGGGAAAAGCCAAGGAAATGCTAATTCTTCAAGTGGAGTGTCTAGTGACAAGCCTAATAAGTCAACTGGTTTGTTATTTGGTGAAGGAAGAGTATAAACTGGGTGACAATTTGTGGTTGTGTCTTGTTTGTCATTCAACATAGTAGGCTTACTAATGTTAGGGACAATCTTTTGATGTTGAGTAGTACTGCTCTCCAAAAACAGTTGTGGGATAGGCTGTTTGGTTGTTTCAAAATCTTTGTGCTTGTAATCAACAAACACATCTTTGTAAAGATGATTGTTTCTGTAGCCACTGTAATGCTTCATACACTTTTGAATAGGAAACTGGATAAGTTGCAGTTTTAGAATTGTTTTTAACCAGAATGACATCTGATTCGGTAGCAGGAATTGGTAAATTCTTCCACTGTTTTGGTACATCAATAGGAAAGTGTATAGCCTGACCTTTTTCTCCTAGTTGACCACCTGGTAATGTTACAATTGTCAAATATAAGTGGATTTGTGATATCAGTCGTTTCTCCATTATATTCAAATTTAATAATTCTACTGGGATTTCACCTGGCTCAAGTTTATTTTGGTATGCAAGAGCAGGAACTTCTTTTTTAGACAATGAAGAATTGCATTTACCACATAAAATAGTATTGTCCCCAGACTTTGATGGATAATTCTTTTCTTCATTGGGAAATAGTTTCTTTTTACAATAATTACAGTGATTTTTAGGGTACTGGCTGATAAATTTCTTAAAATTAGTTCTGTCTTCGGTGATATACATGGTATTTTTAAGATTTTCTTGTTTCTCTGAAATTTCAGTGTTACATTGTTTAATCTCTTTTACTGATTGTAAAACATTTGCTTTTTCATAGCATACAGCCTTCTCCTCTTTGCAAGTCTAAGCTCTCTTTGCTCTGGAGTTTCTTTTAGTTTCCTCTTTTGGTATTTAGTCATGTTTTGGCCTTTGTTCACCACTGTTGAAAATGATTCTTGTGTTTTAGGGGCAACAACTCCTGAAATGGGCATATTAACATCTGTTTTGTGAGGTGATATGTGTTCTGGTTGCGTTTGCGGCCTTGTTACACAAAGCACAAAGTGATTTGATCTCCATAATGCTGTGGTAGGAAGAACAGTTGATGTCCACATAATTGGTATAGAGTCACTGTTTGGAGAAAGGCCAGCAATTCTGGGATATACCAGTCTATTCAGTACTCTTCGCACTGTACTTGTTGTTGCAATTCGTACTTGTTCTGCTGGGTAAATGCTCATTACTGTTTTTTGAGAAACTGATGCTAGTGCAGCAAGGTGCCACATACCTACCCAAGAGTTTGGAGCTAGCGACTCTACAATAACAGCTTTGAAGACTTGAAATATATTTTGTATATCAGCCATATCAAGAAATGATGTATCTGCAGTACTTGAATAATGACTTAACCAAAAAAGTAGTTGGTTATCATTAGTATGAAACATTTCCTGGATGCTCAAGTAATGATGAGGGTGACATATGAGTTCTACAATAGCTCTAGCCCTCATTTCCAGGTGACAAGATTCAGATCCAAATAGAGCCAGACTAAATGATCTGAACAAACAGTTGCCATCACCTCCAATATTGACAGGACATAGATTTTGTGGTGCATCATGTGGGAATATAGTAAGTGCCACATTATCAATGGAGTATGAAAGGAATTGGGTGTTCAGTGGTGCAGCAGGTAAAGGTTGACTGTGATATAACTGTTCTTCAAGTCTTGCAGTAATTGCAATTGTCTCAAAATCAGCGAGTGCTGCAATTCTTAACCGATTGATAGATTCTTCAAAAAAATGCTCCCTGGTGTTTTCCATTCGCAATCACAAAAGCCAAGTGCAAAGAAAAAAGATTCTCTTACCTTTTAAGATCTCTATCTGTAAATGAACTGATCCTATTGTAAAAGAGAAAGGGCTCATTAATTTAAGTTCTCCAGACATATATCAGTTATTACAGTAAACACAGTTTCTTTTCACTTTGCCTTAGGGGTGGGGGCTATTCCATTACATCAGCTGTATAGGTAGGTATGTGCAAGCTCAAAAGGGTATAGGTTTTGCATTTTGGTCATTTTGGCCTCAATCTTGGCATGGTTTTTGCACTTGAGTCTTGAATACATACGGCTTTTAGAAGCTACTTTTAAATTCAGTGATAAGACCAGGAACTAAAGGTGTTCATAAGTTTAATATCAGTTTGAACTAGGAAACAGGGCAGCTCTGCAACAAACGATTGATCTTAAGGCACCAAAATTTTGGTTAGGTCGTAAATCACAAGTTTGACTTACACAGCAGAGTTGACCTTCATGTTTCAGGTGCATGAAATGAATGACGTTTTTGAAAACGATACTTTCTGTACACTGCATGTGAAATCCCTCGGAAGGGGAAACTCGTATATTTTTTTAACATTATAATTATATTCAAAGAAACTGTTTTATGCGAGGTTAAATAAAACTAAGAGACAAAAGCATTTGACGCTTAATTTTTCCATTTCTGTGTAACGCGCCGCATAATTCGAATGGATACCACGATTTGTTTTGTTGTCAGTGACGCAATTCTGTACTGAATCATTGCTCTGCTTTTGCCTGAATATTATGAGGCTGAAATACAAAGGCTATCGGGTTTTTTCATGAAAAGCAGTCCCTGAAATGTTTCGGTACCTCAAAATACTAATTTTCTTACGCCTCGGAAGCAAAGTTTTGTGTAGCACGTTAACTAAATTAAAGCCAAGAGACAAAAGCATTTGACGCTGAATTTTTCAGCTGCTGCGTATTTTTGCGGCGGAAAATGTCGACACCTACGATACCAAGAAAATCTTATAGAAAAGCCATATTGCAACAATATATTGTATCCTTCAAGTCCTTGTGCAATCGTGCCGCCTAGTCGAAGTTCGTGTTCTTTCCTCGTAAACAGCCACAGAAAAGGGGCGGGATTGTTTTCCTGACAAGTGTTCTGATTGGCCAAAATTATGCTAAAGTTGTGATCTTTATCACAAGGAAATAAATATATTTATTTCCCTAGTTCAGCAATGTTCCATGTTTCTCTATTTTTCGACGGCTATCTTGATAGAATACATCTTTTCAGTCTGAGCAAGAACCATTTGAGTAACAAATCATTTTTATCTGTATGACGTTTAAGTGCCTTTTCTTTCTGTGACACGAAATTAAATTTACTCGCTTAATCCAAGTGCGTGTTCTTTTCTCGTAAACAGCCACAGAAAAGGGGCAGGATTGTTTTCATGAGAAGTGTTCTGATTGGCCAAAATGATGTCGCCGCAGTTGCGATCTTTATCACAACGAAATAAATAACTCTGTTTCCTAAATTCAGGGATATTCCATGTTTCGGTTTTCTCAACGGCCATCTAGGTAGAATACATCTGTTCAGGCTGAGTTAGAACCATTTAAGTAACCAATTATTTCTATCTGTATGACGTTTTAAGTTCCTTTTGCTTCCGTGACGCGAAATTAAATTACCTTTCAACAAGTTATTTCGATCATGTTTACCTTGTGAATTACAAGCATTTCTAGCTGATAACATTCATACTCATTATAACTCGAACTCGAACTCGAGTCCAAACTCGAGGAATTATTTCTCCCCAATAAATGATCACTCTGAAACGGAAAACAGTGCCATTTGTTTGTTTAACTAAAAACGAAACTAAGTGCTTCTAGCGGCTTAATACCGCATTACTGGACAAATCGCGTGCTTATTTTGTGGCGACGAATGAATTTCCCTCTTATTTACATTAGCAATTACGAACTTTACTCTGATTGGATATTACCTCCACTATGTAAATAGTTCACCCCTGAACTGAAAACAATACCGTTTCGTTTCTGAGGAAACGAAACAAAAAGATCCTAGAAAACAAAATTGCCCAAACATTTTCCTTTCCTATTTCAATTTCTAGCTCATTACCTTTGTCACAGAGCATAAGTTTTGTCAAAGCTGGAATGCATAATTCAAAGATTTTTAAAAACACCGCTTTTATTGCAAAACACTCCTACGAACTAGGGCAGGTTATTCCCGAAGAATATTAAAATGAAATTCAACAGAAACAAAATTAATTTTTAAATAACCTTAAAGGGTTTGTATAGTTCTTCACTGGTACTAACTTTATTTTAATTCGCTACGTCTTGGAGTTGTGAAATACATGTTTAAAAAATGTCAATATTTGCTTTTCTGTAGCGATAAATTGCTGGCAATTGAGGCTTGACCTTTGACCTTACCTTGTTTTGTGAAGTAAAGGTTTGATGAATCTAAAACTGTGTCATATTAACGACCATAAGAAGTAGTTTAATCACACCAGTTTTCATCGAAATCGGTTGTTTTCATTTTCATGCCTCTGGTCGGCTCACTGTGACAAATGCACTTAAATTAAACGGATGCAGAATGTATACTCAAAACCTCAACAATTTGTGCAGACACTCGCACACACATACTGAAGCCAGTCGAGACAAACAAACTATGTTTCGAAAGCAGCTCAATTGTATGACAAAATTTTTAAAATTCACCTGTCATTATTCCTTGTTAAATCAATAATTGCCTCAAAAAATAGGCCAAAACATCTGATAAAGAAGTGGCTATTTCTTTACAGTCTTTACATAGTACATCTAACTTCAGAGTGCCGCAGAATTGTTTTGAAAAACGTATTGCTAAAAATAGAAACGTCTCCACACGTGAGAAAAAATGTTTTTGAACGGGCTTGTATTATTTTTTCACAGTAAACGTTTTTCGGTGTAAATAAAAATTGAACTATTGAAACTTTTGTCACACAAAAAACCACAACTTTCACGACTGGATCGAAAAGTGTAAAACATGACCTACGATCTATTGCGGAAATGTAAACATGAAACACATGTAAACATGTCAATTGTCATTGCGTGTTCGGGTGTCTCGAAAACTAAGACCTCGAAAATTAAGACCTCGAAAACTAAGACCCCGTTCGAAGTTAAAAAATACAACGTGTAAGGCCTCCTTACGTTTGACACCTTTACCAGCAATATAGTCTTCCGGCCTATTTTAACGGTTTAATAAAACCCGCATCCCCCATCCCGTCCTTCGCCCCCCCCCCCCCCACCTCCCTCCATTCCGGACCGCTAGCGAAACCCAGGGGGCGGTGGAGGGGTACAGCATCGCAGTTATAATTAGAAGTGTGGAGTGTTGTTATGCAAAGCAACGGAGTCGTAAGGAAAATACTGATTTTGTTATGACTCTGTCGCGTATTATCCAGTGAAGACTAGATTTTTGTAGTCACAAGCATTATTTTCGTATGAAGCTGTAATCTGTTGATTCTTCACTTCTGCTTGAATGGATATTGCATTCTTTTCCCATCGCTTTTTTTGTTATCTTATAAAAACAACACAACCGATATGGAATCGAACACTCTGGTAAGGAAATAATGGTTCAGTGAAATAGAACCCGTCTCCCTTTTTGAATGTCGCTTTATAGTGTCCACAATTAGTTGTTTAAGCTAAATGCTCTGACACTTAAACTAAGTTCATTAATTCAATTGCAGTAAACCAATTGAAGGAAACAATAGCTTATAACATGCATTTAGTTTAATGAAACCTCACAGCTATACGACAATATAACAATTTTTCAAAAACAACATCAACAACAAAAATGTCCATAACAATGTTGGAGTCACAGCATGTCTCCGGCACAGTTGAGATAAACCGCTAATAACGAACTCTTACGCGTCGTGTTAATGTTGTGTTTGGACTTAACACTTTGTCCATTTCGTTTTTTTGTGCCACCGTAATAGGAGTTATGGGCTCCTGATGATAACAAGTATAAACAAAAGAAGAAAAGCTGAGCCAAGAACAAAATTAACCTAAACCGGCATAAACAACGAGAAAATAATTACCGGCAACAAAAACGGCTAACACAACACTTCTATGGTAACCTCACAGTATTTAAAACCCTTCTAATGATTAGTTTTTTGTCTTAAATCTTTTTTTCAGCTGAGAATCTCACAACATTTTTCAAAATTTGGAGCACGACAAAGTTAAAACAGTAAAAAAAGTGAGCATTTAACTGAACCTATGCTCTTACAATGTATGAAAAGTGAAATATGTGTTCATCTGAACATTTTGCTTAATTGGATCGTAGTGTCGCTTTGGATGTAATTTTCCCATGCCAACACGTTTCCTGTCAACGCCAGTAATAGCGTGTCATAAAAATAAATCCAAACTGCATGGCTTAGAAAATTTAAAATGTTTACTACATTCAAATTTTCTTTACACTATTAAAATTTCACTTTCAGTAATTCAGCGTTCCACTTGAAGCAATTTCATGTGTGCATCCTTTAAGGCCTCCCTAACTTTAGTTGGGATCTCCAAATATGACAAGTCGAAATAGGGAAATCGACTTGTAACACAGGTACTCTTTACACAGTAAAACCTCTTTGTGAATTTTGCAGATGGCTGCTTCTCACTCGTTTTTTTTGGGTTGGGGTACATCCATCTCTCCTCATGAGACAGGACAATACCGTACGGTATTACTTTCTCGCGACGTGGAAACTCTGTACGGCACTGCCGACACTCTGTCGCTTTGGCCTGATCTGATAAGAAACATACGATGAGGGGCTTGTCGTTGTGATGGACTGCACTGTAAGGACCATGGGAGGATGTGCCTTGTTGGCTGTTCGTGCTGTCATCGCTTTTCTCCCGGCCGCCAAGGGTTTCGGTGGCTATTGCCTTTCTTGCCCGCAGCATTTTTTTCTGGCTCCACAAGGTTACTTTTGAAAGGCTTGTGGCGGCAAGAGGATTTCAAAAGAAAATCAATGTGCTCCTTCAACAAGTTTGCTCTTTCTGCAACGCAAAGACTGTGTTTGCACAGGCCATTGTATTTGTTACAAGGGCATTTGCAAATGACGTGGTCGTGATGAACTAAACACTCGTACATGCCTGATTTAGCGTCTTTTGCAGCCACAAGATACTTTGTCTTAGGGTCTGTGGGATTCATGGAGGGCATTCTTTGAACGGAATTGGGGCAGTTCAGCAATTTCTCTGTTTCCTTTACGACAGTCGTCACAAGACCTACTGAAAGACCTGGAAGGGAATAGATTGATTGGATATCTCTAGAGAATTCCTTCCTAACTTGTTCTGTGTCTTCCTTTCCGTGCTGTTTATCTAATGAGATAACCTTCTTTTTTACGACATCTTCTATCGTAAGTTCATTGAACTTTCGAGTGTATTCCAATCGTTTCTCTACAGGCCACTCGAACCATACTTCAGGATTAACTGACAAGTAATGTTTTCGAGGGGTCTTCGTTTTCTTAGGGATTGCGATTGCGATTGTATCTGATTTTTGTTTATGTTATAAAGAGAACGGCATTCAAGGCATATAATACCATAACCGAATCAACATGAGACTTTCAGACGATTTTGTTAAATCGTTAAAATAGGGCGGAAGACCCAAAATGGCTATTACTGGTAAAGGTGTCAAAGGTAAGGAGGCTTTACACGTTGTACCGGTATTTTTTAATTTCGAACGGGGTTTTAGTTTTCGAGGTCTTAGTTTTCGAGACACCCTTGCGTGTTCTCTGGTATGTTATTCCTTTGAAGTTGTACGAGAGCATTTGCCGCTGCTTCTTCTTTCTGAGCTGATGATTCAGGCTCAGACGTAGTGCTTTCCAGCCCTGGCCGGGTACAAACATGCCACAATAGTTACTTTCTTCATTTCCTTCACGGGATGTTGCACAATCCGTTGTCGATCCACCGCACAATGTTTGGTTGTTTAATTCGGCTTGCAGACGAACTGCCATTCTAAAATCACTTTCTTCTTCTGCGGACAGAAATGGTGAACCGGAAAAAAGTAGAAGACGAACTTGCAGTTGATGGACTACGTCTAGGAAATCTAATAGCATATTCGTCCTCTAAAATGTGTTTTTTCGGGTTCACAAATCTTTCTTTGGCGTACAGTCGCTGTGATTTTAATTCATGTTCTTCAACCGCAACTTTTAATAAATTCATGTCTATGTCTTGGGGGCAGTTTTCCGTTGCATTTTTTCTGAAGTAGCGCAAGGTGTTTATTGAGAAGCGCCCAGTTTTTTACTCCATTAACAATGTATCTATCTGGATTAGAGGCGATAATATCAGCCTCAATTTTTCTAGCAAACGAATCCTCAACTGTTTAGTAAGCTCTAAGTTTGCTGTTGTAGTCGCTTTGGAGATTTGCTAATTCAGCCTCGCATTTAGTCACTTGCTGTGATAGATTTCGTCTTACAGCTTTGTCATTAGGATGCTTGTCAATGACTCCACACAGCATGGCGGATGTACATTCATCTCCATCACAGTTTCTTTTGGTGTGTCCCACCTTGAAGTGACATTTCCCACACATAGAAAGAGAACCGGAATTATGAAACGCTGCTCTAGATAACTCCCTTTCAAAGTTGTCCTTTTGGACTTTTGGATGTTCTAAAGCCATAGTTGCGCCTTCAACGCCTGCACGTTTTTTTGACAACATACGATCTACAGGTGTGTCTTGTTGTGGGATGGCTTCCATTTCTTTGTCAAAAAGAGCCTATGGCTCGGGATTTTCAAAATTAAGTTGTTTCTTTCGAGGGTCCTTCACCTCGGCGCTGTTGTTCTTCCCGGTACACGTACTAGTACTCACTCTCATTTCTTGACGCTTATTGGAAATCATCTCAGGTGTAGACTTCGGCTGCCACAAAATGTTAACTTTCAACCGGTGAAAAGTCGCTCCTGGTACTGTAACAGCACATCGTAAAGCGTCCATAAATGAGTCATTGGCATGTAGATTAATCAAGGTGTTTTTGTCGTCGGCATACTGCACTTGAAGTTCGGAGTCGGGGATGTATCTCAAGCATTGGATTTTACCTCGCACTACTTCCATAAGTTCTTCAAAAGATTGAATGTTTTCATCCGTTAAAATAACCTCGCATCTTTCTCGAAAAAAGAGACGTTGTAAAAGACTTTCAACTGAAGCATGTTAACAATTTGACATTCAAACTACCAGCTGAGAAGTAACTCGACTAAAACATACATTTTAGCGGGAACTCGCGGTAGCCGAACACTGATGACGTCAATACTGCGAGATGTTTCCAATGGAAACAAGCGCTGTTACCAATGACAACATCAGGGTCTTAACGGTAAAACTTGGGGGCCAAACTTGCCTCGCGCCACGCTCAATCGGGAAGCGTAGTAAATAAAGTTCTCATTTATTTATTTACTCAAGTTATTCTTAGACACCGTCCACGTCAATCCGTCACGAAAACGGAGCTTTTCAAAAACGCTCAAACGTCGGTGGGATCGGATTCTTTACCTTTACCCACTCAAGTTATTCTTAGACATGACACCCAACCATTTCCGCGGATGACTTTACCCCACGCGTTGCGTGGATGCTTTCGTGAATATCTGGCCCTATACAAAATTTCTTTTCTGCGTGGTTCAAGCGTCACTAAAATTTTTTGCTTCCTGTGGCAAACCTCTAGACACGGTCACGCGGTCAAATTAGCCACAATGCATCTTGCATCAGTGAGGTGAGGTATACAGGAGAGGAAAACTTTTCATGGAAAAATCAACTAAACGTAATCACATTTGCACAACGTTGAGCTTTAATTATACTTGGTAAACATAAAAATGTGTAATTCGTGTGCAAAACAGCAAACACAAAGGCTGTAGATCACTAATTAATTTTCTTGGTCCTCTGTTGCGCTCTCTTCTTTCTTTCCCGATTTCCTCTCTGCCTTCTTATTACTTCTGCTCCGACTTCTCCGGCCTCCCCTGCATTTCTTTTGAGGGTAATTTTTATATTTGACATTGTAACGACTCTTCGCCAAACATTTGGTGGCGGCGACATCACACTTGCACAGACGATGGCGACATTTGCCCCGCCATCTGTAGTAGGAAGCTGGTTCTAAAGTTAAAAAAAGGACAGATAAATCTTATTGTTGATACTATATCAGATAAAAGATCTCAGCACGACACATTAAGGTTTACAAACTCAACCCTGAAAAGGCTGACGGATTTGCAACTCACCGCACTTCCCTCTCGTAGTAGTGGAATATGCCAAAATATACACTGCGATCTTGAACGGGCACAGTTTGGACTTTTGGAGTTTACTGTAGCAGTCGTCATGAACCTTGCAGCATCTGAAAACGAAATAGAGTAGTGATGAACATCTTTTTCCCGTGTGGAGGAATGGATGGGGGAGGGTAAAAGTCTTGAAGGCCTACCGGTGGCTTGTCATTCATAACACATTCTCGAGTGCGATTCGACAGGATTTTGTCATTGTGTGTTTATACGCCTCAAGTTAGATCAAAACAAGTGGACAGGTTATATATCAAGGCTAATTAAATTAGCGTTGATATATAAGTGGTCCACGTCTTTCAACGTGACTATGATTTGAAATAGAGCCAAAATATCGTAACAATCTTTTTGCATCAGTTGTAATAAGCCAAAACTTGGTTTGCAATAATGTTAACAATTCTTGGGACTCGTCTTGTTTATGCTACTAGCTCAATATATAAATGATATATGGCTTAGGGATTAAAAACGCAGTTCAGTGACATCAAGACGATCTATTTTCCAAGTTGAGGCGATCAATTTAGATGTAGACGATCGATTTTCCAAGTTTAGTGGCTCATTGCCATTTTTTCAGGACTCATATTTGTTTTCCTCGACTTCGAATTTTCAAATCTCGTTTCGTGTTTTTTTGTCACAATATCTGCTTGGTATTATATCGCTTTGCAAAACTTGACATACATTTTTATTACCTTCGTTATATCTTTCAATGTTTGACCTACGTATTATGTTTTTCAACATGTTTTCACAATAGGTATTTTGTTGTCCGGAACAGAACGCTATACTAGGCATTTGATCATAACGGAAATACATATTTACCGGTCCAGTTCATCGACAGGTCTGCCTTTCCCACCAAGTCCACAGTAGCAGCCATAACCATTGTAATCAAGAGGATTCCTACCGGTAGCGCGGTAAATTAATACCGCAAAGGAAATAAAGTCTCTCTTGGACGCATCGGCACTGCCTTCTTTTGCAACGACTGACAAACATAAAGTGGAACTTGTAAATTCTTAATTATACTCGGGTTGGTGCGATTACCTACACTAGCCAAAAATATCACATAGAATTGCTCAACCAACATTACTGGCATTTTCAGTCTCATTTCGGACAAATTTCGGACACTTAACATAAACATGGCTGAAGTAAATTTACGGCTACAAAACACAAACTAAACTGGAGTAAGATGATTGTATGTAACACTCTCTAGATTTATGAAATTTCAGTACAAGGAAGGGAAGACGGGAAGGAGGTTATTTATGATTACCTCTGTGGGTTACTTATTACCTTACCTTCGTCGCCGGATTCTGCTATCGCTTCCTGCACAGCATCGTTCCACAAGACCATCAGCATCAAGAAAATCAGCTTGATCGACATGGTAAAACTACAACAGAAGTAATCTTTGACGAATAGTTTTTTTTTTCATACATTTTACTGTGTCAGTAACATCATCACATCATCATCGAGTTTAAAAGCAAACGACGCAGTAGCATTTTCTGTTATGTCAAGTGATAACTTTGATTTTCACTAGTTATAAATTTGATAATTTCATGTTCAATTAGGACAGTCTGTGTTTAGAGGTATAAAACAAATACTTCCTGTTACACGAAGAGAATCCGATTGAGTGTTAATTAATAGGCAGTCGATCTGACATACGTTATCTTGTAAATATGTTGTAAGACTTTCATGTACTCGTCACTTGTACCACATTCCGCAAGATCAGGATATTGCAGAGGAACCCAGTTAAAACGCTGATAGAAAAACTGTGTCGAGATGCCTTAAAATGGACACCATAAGGACGCGCCGAAGTGTCCATATTTGGGTGTCTGTATTGAGCGACTGTCAGAATAAATGTCAGAAACATTTTTTCGACGTAGACTGAAAAATAAACTCTAAAACTAAAACAACGATGCTAAATTCAATACTTAATGCAGAAATTTACACTCATTTAAATAGCTAACTATCTCGCACTCAAATTCAGTTTCATGTTCTCTTATCAGTTTCAAACGCGGCAACGTAATCATAGCAAGGGGACAAATGGCCATCGACGCGTAATGGAAACATCCAGGCCACAGATATGTGTTCTTAAAGCGAGGTAAACTTTGCACGAGGGCGTCTCATTCTGAGCACTGAAAAGTGCCGTTGTTCTTATTAATCGTATCCTTATTGATGACTAATATGGAAGGAAGTGAAAACGCTTTTTCCGTCGGGACAAACAAAATTATCCGTGATAGGCGAGTGTCCGTACAATGGGATTCCATTGTATTGCAATATGCCATGACAAGGCTAACCGAGTCATAGGAGATGCGTATAGCTATTAGAAAAGCATTACACCTACACTCCGTTAGATTAAAAATCATTATCCAAAACTACCCTATGGGTGTGGAAGGATGATGACGGCATCCACGTCAAAACTGGGTAATAAATTGCCACGTAACTCGGGCTGAAGAACGATAATTTAAACAATATTCTCCATCACGCTTTTATCCAGTTTTTGTGGCGAAAGCACGGTGAAAAACTTCTTGCAACTAGTATTTGGATTGCACAGCCATAATCAAATTCAGAATTCACAATCAAGAATGGTTCGTTTTACAATTGTTGATAGAAACGAAATAAGCGAATAAGAGAACAAAGAGAATAATCACCAGAACAACAGGCAAAGTTTTCCTTCGTCAGACTTCTAATCTCCGGCTTCTTTATCTCCGGCGTTATGTCGCAGCGGAACCTTCGGAGGGCAAAAAACGTTTCCAACATTATTTGCTCAGTAAAAACAATCAAAACGAAAATGAAACAAGAGCTAACCAACCTGCCACAAAAGGAACCTTGTTCTGTTGTGTATCCTTGAGTAAAGATTCAAGTGATATAAACGCTTTGCCTTGAAATGACGTTTTTACCGCAAGGAATAATTTGTCGGCTGCAAGTTTGTGATTCCATTGGTCGTTTTAAGACTTACCTGATTTGTGACGTTTGTAGCTGGCAATGGTCTAAATAATTAAATTGGCAATTAAATCTATAACGAGATGGGATTCAATGGTGTTACCTGCAACCATCATTTCAAAAATCCATTAGCGAATTAAAAATTATTTGTTTGTAAATGATTAAATAGTGGTAAGAAATAAACTGTGAAGTGCACCACTATCTCCTTGATCTAACCACGCCAATCTGACAAAAAAAGAGAGGATGAGGGCAAGAGAGTTAATCCCCCATATAGACCTTATTCTAAATGCAGTCCCGCTCAAGTTATTTTTGGATACGGTATCCAGTTCTCCAGCGGATAATATTGCCGTGTGCGTTGCTTAAATGTTTTCGTGGAGGATGAAAATCGTGTAAAGTTCACTTGGGCTGTCCACGGGCACAAAATTCGTACTTTAGTGTCTTCTATTTGTAGACAGTTCTAGGATTTCTGAAGCCGGAGTACTATAAAAATAACTTAAGAGGAGCTACCTTAGAAATAAAGCCGTTAAGGGGGATTAAGTCTTGCCATTATCAGTTAAAGAGAACCATTACCGAGTTTTTAATAATTTAATAGTCGGTAATTGTACACTTCGTTCACTTTCAAAGGCCGATTTACACAACGGTAAATTTTTGCAACGGTTTCGATGTAAATCGTACTCGTACTAAAACAAAGCCCGGCATGGATAAATTTTGTGTATAAACGACTTTTTCTCTCATCCATGGCGAGTCGGCATTTAATTTTTCTCCGATTGCCTATTCAGTGTCGCTTACACAACGAAATTTATCCTCGCCGGACAATGTTTTGGGGTCCGCGTGTCATACATATAGAAGCGGTGCCAAACGTTACTCGTCGAGTAAGTAAGAACCGTTTTCGCACGTTATATTTCACCTTCCAGACTACGCGAAGTCATCTGTTAAATGCAGATGCTTTGAGATTTTTTCGCCCAGTCTGGAACGAGGAAATGGATTACCTGTGATAGACGAGTAGCATTTTAAACAACTCATGCGTAGAGCACGTGATATGTTTTGTTAAATTGCCTGACGAAGAATTCTTAAAGAGGTCTTGGAATCGGAAAGACTTTCTTTCTGGATAAGCTGTTTCTTTCGAAATACGTTATAATGTAATCAAATATTGTTAAGTTTGTATCAGTTGCGGAATGAAGAGAACCATCGATACAGCAAGCCCCGGTGGTCAGTAAGGCCCGTTTACAAATTGCATCTAATATGTCTGTAAATGGTTACACAATAGGTAGTTATACACTTCGTTGATTCACTAACAAGAGAGTGTTTTAAGAGTCCCTGCCCATAAATATGGAACATAAGTCGGCAAGGGTCGAAAATTCGATTTCGCTCACATTCTTATGGTAGGTAGGCTAGGGCATGACAAAAACTACTGGATAGTTTTTTTGGCAAAATATTCTTTTATTTCAAAGAAATACGAAATTACCAAATCCCGATAAAATCGTCATTTGACGGGCCATTTTATTAAACAACTTTGAGGGCCTCGCATGCAAAACCACATCATTTTTCCGTCTTTAAAGCACTCAAATATTTTTGTGCAATGTTTAAATATGTACTGGGTTGTTTTGGGGAAATGCTGCGTTACTTTTTGGTTGCAAAATAATAAAATTTCGCAGACATGTATTTCATTCACTTAAAAGTACTTCGTAAAAATAATTGATTTTCACCATGTGTGAAACCTTCAAATGGATTAAGCTTCTGATGGTTGAATCGCAGAAGGATGATCTACAGATTCCTGTAAATATTTCTTTGGGCAAATGATTGTGAGCGACGCGAGAGCTTCTCAAAGTACGTTAAAAATGCAAATATCTGCCATGCGTCATCGAATTTAGCATGCGCCACATGTCTTGACCTATAAATAGACATGGAGCTCAGAATTTCGACATGTTCTTACCTTATTTGCTGTAAAAGGCTGTTTCAAAAGCGGATTTGACGTGTTTCCCTCACCATTCGTCGCATTTTAAGCGGTTAAGTTTGCTTCTGTTTACACAACGTTCGATGTACATTGCCAAGCTCGCAAGCGTGTCGGCGCTCACAGTACAATGTTACTGCGTTCGTCATTTGCTCGTCACGCAATGCTGTCACGGCATCTCGTTTTAGCGGGTAGAGGTAAATAATAAAAAATAAAATAATAATGATAATAATATTAATAATGCTACTACTAATAATAATGATGATGATGATGATGATGTCGAAGAAAACAAATATAAATATTATGTAAAATTCGTATTCATATTTTGTATAGAGCACTCTTAGGATAAGTGAAACAATCTATTCAGTGTTTATCCGTTTATATATCTGACCATATTTGCAAAAATTATGCCCGCAGACAGCTCAAAGACAGACCCAGCTCGGATCACCCCCCCCCCCCCCCAAAAAAAAAAAAAAAAAAAAAACCTGGCTAGCAGATTGGCCCGTCACCCATGTACCTGGGTGCCAAATCAACGCAGAACCAACAGCAATACAGTCAATATCAAGATTATTTGACACCGGAAACTGGACGTCTAGCTAAGCGAAGGTGTCAGTAAAAGACTATAAAATGTTTTAAAAGCAAGCAACCGGAACGATGATCCTGCTCGTATACGTTGGATCAATAGTGATCTAATCGGCTTCACAAATAAAATGAAGAATATAAAGGCAGAAACCGACACAACGTAGAATGTTTTTTAGAACGTGTACTATATTTCGGCTGGCCAAACCAGCCTTCTTCAGGTAAAATGGAAAATTTTGCATCGGGGCGTGTTTTTATGTAGCATATTACCGGAAATACGTAAAATAATTGACAGTGTAAATTACAGATAAACATATGAAGAAATAAAATAGTAAATAAATAAAGTAAAGTAAAAGGAAACGATTAAAATGTTTCTTCGCGGATGTTCAGACCATCAGGAACAATTGTTCTGCCTTTTTGGATTAAAAAAGCCTCCCTGGCCTTACGGATGGAGTCTCGGTTAGAAGAGATTTTTTCGATGGGTATTAGTTGCATGTCGTTAGCAGTGTGGTTAGTAGAGGACAGGAAATGTTTTGCGGCTGTAGTAGGTTTAGATTTGGTGTTAGGGTTATCTATGGTACGGCGGTGTTCATTAAAACGGTCTTTTAAACGTCGTTTAGTCTCTACTATGTATTGTAAATTACAGCGGTTACATTGAATTATGTAGATGAGATTCTTAGTGTCACAGGTAAGGTTAGATTTTATGGGACGCGTTTCACAAACCAAAGACGTCAACAAACCTAAACGTATACCATTTATAACTACATTTAATCCATCACTCCCTCACATCTCTAACATCATCAAAAAAATTACAATTTGTTGCTCTCTTCAAACCGTTGCAAAAACGTTTTTCAGCATTTACCTCTAGTAGCCTTCAGGCGCTCCCCCAACCTTCGTGACTTACTTGTCACAGCTAAACTCTCTTCTAACTCTGCCAAACCCCAACTTCCTTCTGGTTCCTTCCGTTGTGGCAGAAACTGCGCTACTTGCCCCTACAATGATTTCTCACGGCCTCACTACATATACTTTCTTTTCCACCGGTGAAACGCGTCCCATAAAATCTAACCTTACCTGTGACACTAAGAATCTCATCTACATAATTCAATGTAACCGCTGTAATTTACAATACATAGGAGAGACTAAACGACGTTTAAAAGACCGTTTTAATGAACACCGCCGTACCATAGATAACCCTAACACCAAATCTAAACCTACTACAGCCGCAGAACATTTCCTGTCCTCTACTAACCACACTGCTAACGACATGCAACTAATACCCATCGAAAAAATCTCTTCTAACCGAGACTCCATCCGTAAGGCCAGGGAGGCTTTTTTAATCCAAAAAGGCAGAACAATTGTTCCTGATGGTCTGAACATCCGCGAAGAAACATTTTAATCGTTTCCTTTTACTTTACTTTATTTATTTACTATTTTATTTCCTCATATGTTTATCTGTAATTTACACTGTCAATTATTTTACGTATTTCCGGTAATATGCTACATAAAAACACGCCCCGATGCAAAATTTTCCATTGTACCTGAAGAAGGCTGGTTTGGCCAGCCGAAATATAGTACACGTTCTAAAAAACATTCTACGTTGTGTCGGTTTCTGCCTTTATATTCTTCAGTAAAAGACACCCTCACTTCCCCCCAGCAAACCACCAGCAGATGATAAAGTGCCTGAACTCACCACAATTTTAAACAATTGCTATCAAAAAATTGCAGATCAAAGAAGCAAGAACTAGCCGAAATAAAAATTACGAAATCACAACGTGACCATTTGTGAGAAAAAGACTAAATTTAATTAGTAGTTACCTGAATAGGCAAACCCTTGCCATGCCACAATATTTGGCGCCTTTTGTTTGCTTAGTTGCGGGGTATTGGTATGTGTATTAGTTCTGTTTTGTGACAGAAAATGGAGGGCTGTTGATCTTTTAAAGTTATTGTTGGTAGAGTTTGTGGTTGTAACCCTAAGGATCAGAAGCGGAATTCTGAAATTGTTCCGTTACTTTCGTGCAATTGGGCAGTAATTAGTAGTAGTAGTCCCACCACGCGCTAATTCTTCCCGGTCTGGTCCAGTATCTCCTTTGTCTTTCGTCAGTGGCTGCCCTTACCCAGCTCTTTGTTGTTATGGCGGAATCGCACAAAACGCTTCAGGCAAAAATTTGCGACATTTTGGTGACTTCGGACGCGCAAAAAAAGACCGCGGACCTGTTTTTTTTTTTTTTTTTGGGTGGGGGTGGGGGGGGGCGGTGGTGTAAGGATTTGTCGTGTCAAAAAAACGTGTGGGAGCGCGTGGGGAGTACGAGCACGAGCAAGACCGAGGTAACGGTACGATCGTGTTGCAAAAAAAGCAATTTGAGAAAAACAACTTTGCCAAAGGCGCTAAAATCCTCCGACTGTCGCGAAAGAATTCGGAGACAAATTCAGCCAAGTTATAAAAAATCTTAGGTCTTCGTTAAGTGTTTGCATTGTTTGGTTTTCTGGAAGTTGGGAAATTTAGAGACTCGGGTGAATTTTCGGATTGAGTTCGCAATGTTTGAGAAAAGTAACCAAGAAAAATCGGCACTGCGCGAAAAGACCTAGGTACGAGTCTAGGGTCACAGTGTTACGCAATGCAGGTAGATGATGAAAACAGGAGACGACTCGGGAGACAAAGGTAAACTAGTCATTCTTTCTTTTCCTTTATTTACCCTTTTCCTACTCAACAAGATTGTGTGCTCCAAGTGGTTGCGTATCAGATTAGAAATTACCCTAACCCTACCCCCTAAAATGGAACGACCGCATTGCGTGACGAACAAATAACGAACCGCGATTCACTGAGCAGCAATCGTTCAAATGCAATAGTATTTTGGTGTAGCGCAAGGCAAGCAACTATTTACAAATTACTTAGTCGTTGTTGACTTAGACACAATGGCGATCATATGCGCCAAAAGATAGTCAAAGATTCATGGTATTCGACCTCTAAATACGATGACAGTTGGTGATGTTCCACCAGACACCTTGTGTAAACAGAAGGAAACTTTGCTTTACCTCGACGAATGGTCAGAGAAACACGTTAAATTGGCTTTTGGACCTGCCATTTGCAGCAAATAAGGTTAGAACATTTCGAATTTATCAGCTCTGTGTCTATTTTAGCTTAATATACGTCAAGACATGTGGCGCATACTAAAATATGTGTCTAACCCGTGAATTGAAATTAGACTACGGAAGGTTGAATATTTGCATTTTTAAGGTACTTTGAAAAGCTCTCGCGTCGCTCACAATCATTTGCCCAAAGAAATTTTTACAGGGTTCTGAAGACCATCCTTTTACGATTCAACCACCAGAAGCGTAATCCATTTGAAAGTTTCGCACATGGTGAAAATCAATTATTCTTACGAAGTACTTTTAAGTGAATGAAATACATGTCTGCGAAATTTTATTATTTTGCAACCACAAAATAACGCAGCATTTCCCCAAATCAACCCATTACATATTTAAACATTGCACAAAAATATTTGATTGTTTTAAAGACGGAAAAATGATGTGGTTTTGCATGCGAGGCTCTCAAATTTGTTTAATAAAATGGCGCGTCAAATGACGATTTTAACAGAATTTGGTAATTAGCAAATTTCTTTGAAATGAAAGAATATTTTGCCAAAAAAAATATCCAGTAGTTTTTGTCATGCCTTAGTCTATCTACCGTAAGAATATGAGCGGAATCGAATTTTTGACCCTTGTCGCGAAATTAAGAGTTTGTCTGATTTTTACAGGTAGGCACTCTTAAAAAGAAAAAAAACATCAAATTTGCTTCGTGAACTACAGGATTCTTCTAGCTGTTTAACGCAATGTCCATGACCATGGCTTAAATCCTTTTACTCGGCTACAAGACTGTTAAAAAAATTAATGCGCAGCAACGAACGTCAAATTTCCTTAACAAATCCTAAACCACGCATTATCAGCCAACCCAAAGGGGTCGTCTGCGCGCGGATCGTTCTAGCGCTCTTTGTTTGAACACAAACCCCTACAAACCGTATATATTTTGAAAGCTGAATAATCATGCTTACAGCTTATTCCCTTTAAAAAGTAAAAAACTTGAATGCGCTTAAAAAATGAGGAGGTTTTTGCAAAACTAACTGTTTTCATTCATTAACTTCCACGCCCACCAAAAATAAACGGAAGAAAACGATTAATGCGGCTTTCATTTCTTCACACGTTTGCCTAAAAAACCGTGTCTCAGATTTCTGAAATGTGCCTTCGTTTGTTTTTTTAACAAGCAAATATGTTTGGGGATGAGAAATTATTGTCACCCCCCGTGGAAAATTGGCTATAACTTTGGAATGAAAAGAAAAATCAAAATTCGCAGACACGGTTTTGTAGGTTAGCTATCTGACAACAATTTGGCCAAATTTCAGCCAAATTGGTCCAGGGGCTGCCGACTTGGAGTTCAAAATGCATGCACCACTCGCCCAAATTTTCATTTCGAGAAACAAGGAAAAATAGAATTTCGACCGTAATGAGATTAGCGGCACCTAGGCGTCAGGCAAATTAAGTGTTGATCGATTAAAGAAGGTATCAGTTTTCTTGAACAATGATAGTTTGACAGGTAACAAGAAACAGACAAATTTTCGCGGCGGTGGGAAACCAGAGAAATTGTCTCATTGAGAAAAAGCCGCTTCCAAGCCCGGGCCAACAAATTATTCCTTCGCTCGTATCCGGTTCATGACTTGCGATTTCTTCCAACCATTCGTCTTGGTTGTAGAACGAACCTTTGTCGCTCGAAGCAAGTTCTGTTGCCACTTCAGAGTTAAAAGCTTTCTTCCTTTTCTTTGCTCTTGGCTTCGACGAAGAAAAGGGACACGATCTTTTTTTCTTTTTCGAAGACATTCATACAAGACGAGACTTTGAGAACTTCCAAGATGGCGAATCGCGTGTGTTTTGTGAAACACAAACACGCATCATGTGCTTAGCTGTCACGTAGTCTCTCCTTATTTGACAACGCGATGACAAGAGCTGTCGGCGGCTAATTAGAGCAATTAAGATAGCAAAATTGTTTTCCCTTGATAACTTCGCGTACGAATAACATTTTTTGGTGTTTTTTTTTTTAAACGAAAGCTATTCCTAAGATCTATCGAATGATATAAAAATTCAAAATTATGCAAAACGGTCAATTTTGGGGAACTGCAGTTTGTGCAAGTGTCCTACTGTCCTGATATCCAGCGATATCAAGTCACTGACCAGATATGGCCATGTCAGTTTCAAGTAAAGTAATTTTCCCGTGGGTCACATTGAACGAACGTGTTAAAAATGAAATGTGAAGCTCGCAATTAAAAATGAAGTGTTTGTTTGTGTTGCTAAAGGGCATCCAAACTTTCACGCAAAAACTGAACTGGTGCGTGAGGTTTGCCGACAGTCCTGAAATTTCCTCTTTCTAAAATGGACCCGTAGTTTCAAGCCGAATTTCTCACTAAATTTGGACTTGGAAAATTCTGAAAAAGAAACCCCCTACAAATGAATTATAACAATGACTGATGAGGAACTTGCTTGTTTTCTTTTTCGGTGTACCATCATCTGCATTCTGCTACACAGTCTTTTCATCATTCTGTAGATGTTCCAAAACTCGACCAGTAAATCGATGGATACTGCTAGCCTTAAATTGTTTGCTTTTCCTCGAGAGCATCTACTCGACAGTTTCAGTATCAGTATTGGAATGACTAACAAACCGCGGAGAATTACATCAGTCACTTAAATCCCGAGATACAATACAATACAAAATGGCGGTCACGCTTTACCATAGCTCCAAGGTTGTCAGAAGTTTCCTACTTTTAGGCTTGGTTTAAACGCATGTAAATATCATCCGTAATACAGCTAATTTACAATTAATGTATAAAATTTTAAGATTTAAATTTGGTGTATGATGTAAATTTCAATACATTTGTAGTTCTTTCTTTTTTTAGCAAAAGTTAACTTCGGTTATTATGTAGGTGTCCACTATTAGTAGAGGGGACTTCTCCCTGGGACTTTCCCCTCAGCTACATTCCTTTTGTGACACAATAATAAAGTTATTCTTATGATTACGATTATTATAAGTATCCTTCTCATCGGTACATTGCTTTGTTTGTATCAGAAACGCTAAATTCCGCAATTGAGGGTGATATTTGTCTCCGGACTCTTGCTAGCGACTTCATCTTCAAGCTGGCGGCTTCTGGCAGTTTTTGTAGACTCAAGGGTTCCTGGAGTTGAAACAGAGCTTTGTTACTATGCACACTCGGTGGCTATTAGACAGATACTTTTACTTTTACTCTCTGGTGATGTTGAACTAAACCATCATCAGAGCTGACGGAGGGCCACTGCCACTCCCAGACAGGATGTAGAGTAGGAGAGTAATCCCACTCAAGTTATTCTTAGACAGCGTCCACACTACCCCGGAGAAATCTGAAAACGAAGCTTTATTTCTACGGATAGGTCTTCCGTCCACACTAACCGTCACGAAACCGGAGCTTTTCGAAAACGCTCTTCAAACAGGACGAATTTGAAAACGTCAGCTTTGCGTTTACACATAGACGGGAAGTATTACAAAACGCAGCTTTTCGAAAACGATGGCGTCAGGATAAACATGTGATTTCCCTGAACGAGTTTTCCTCAAACACAAATCCAAAATGACCGGTGGTTGTCGCGTTTCAACAACAACAACAACAACCTTTAAATGAAATATATTTGTACTGCGGAGAAAGATATGAAGACATGATTGATCATCGCAAGTATGAACACAACTTAAGCACCTTGATAGCTCAGTTGGTAGAGCGCTGCACCGGTATCGTAGAGGTCATGGGTTCGAATCCCATTCAGGCCTGAATTTTTTTAGGCTTTGATTTCAAAGCTGCGAAACTGCGATGATCAATCATGTCTTCATATCTTTCTTCGCAGTTCAAATATATGATCTTTCATATATTCATTTGATTTCTTTATCATCTACAGGTATATTGCGAACTCACAATGTGACCAGCTTCCAGTTGGTTTGATAGTTCAGTTGGTAGAGCACTGCACCGGTATCGCAGACTTCATCGGTGCGAATTCCGTTCAGGCCTGAATTTTTTTCA
>OZ026595.1:35347133-35359633 GCA_964020085.1 Micromussa lordhowensis
TCATTGAAGGCTGTAGCCTGACAGCCGAAAGCTTGAAGTTTTTTAATTGTACATAGTCAGTGAGCGTTTTTATAATATTTATGAAGTTTCATTTTTGTTATCTTTTCTTATTACATTCCACTTTTTTCTGATAGGATCCCAATTTTGGAGAGGAAACTGGCAGCAAAGAAGAGCCAGCTGTCTTACCTAAGAAGGGGTAAGGGAAAAAAGAAAAAAAATCCAGAACCGACGATATTCTGGACAGGTTAAGGAGGATTGTATCCGATCCCATAGAGGAGGAGGAGGAGGAGGAGGAGGAGGAGGAGGAGGAGGAGGAGGAGGAGGAGGAGGAGATCACAGAAATTGGCTTAGCAGGGCCATCTCACCAGCAAACAAGTGCAGGTACAACAGCCCCTTGTAGCAGCAGCTGACTGTTCCACACAACAAACAGTCGAAGAAGAAGCTGTGAAAATTCTTAAGGCCATATTTAAGGGCTCCATTTGTCGGCAGTGAATGTAAATTACCAGCAGCAGCTTGTGCATCTTGTTACGCCGTCATTGGTTGTGTTCATTGCTTAGAGCAATAGATTGAATCAAGCAGTTCTCTTTCCAAGTGCCCACTGTGCCGTACCACTGCAGATTATGCCCTTGTACCCCTGGTACGTGAGATTGCCAATATTTTGGGACAATCAGTCCCTAGAGCTTCTGGATATGACGGAGGTAGTGACACCGACACCGTTCCATACGGTCGTGTAGATAAATGAACGGTATCATTCAGACGATGACTTTAAAGTCCTTCCCCCAATGTTGTAGAACGGCTTTGGCTCTATTTCCAGAGTTCAGGACTGTGAACTGAAGAGTCACGCGTTTTTTCAGATTTTAATTATTGGATGAGGTTTTTCTGATATCCAGAATTATCAAGGTCGAGGTAAGGGTTATCACCCGAAGCCGAAGGCTGAGGCTGATAACCCTTACCGAGACCTTGATTATATTCTGTATATCACAAAAACCGAATCTAATAATTGTTTTATGATACATTGAACGAACGCAAAAACTTGGAAGTCATGTTTCTGCCTCTTCACTGACGGCAAGCAACACGAATCGCGCGAAGTTGACATGATTACCCTTGGAAATCACGCAGTGCGGTCATACATGACATGATTACTCGTAACCTTGACATGATTATTGTATAATCTGCAGTTATGACGTCACGAGCGCTGATTTCGAAAATCCACTTTAGGCTTTCGGCCAATCAGAAAAGAGTTAGAGAGTTGAATGCATAATAAAGTGCAAATAAATGTTGACTGCTTGTTAATCAGTTAAGTTGGTCGGTTTGTTAGTTTACAGTGCAAAAAGCAATCAAGTTCTTCCAGATTTGCTAGCTTTGAAATTCCGGTAATTGCATCACGTTTTAGGTAGATTAAACTTGTTTTGTAAGCTTTCCTCAGTGAGAAGGAATACAGAGTTAACTATCGTACGAGAATGAGCATAATGTATTAACTTCATTTACTTATGTAAATCCTGCGGGACTGCGGCGTGTAAACCATATACATTCAACATGAAATCCTAGCAGAAGAAGGGACTAGTTCGTATTATTAGAGACCTTTAGCATCAGGCAAACCGCAAACCGCAGTTAAGCGTTTGCAGTTTCGCGTTGCCAAGATTTCAAACTTTAGCAAGGCGTTCAGTTCAGTTCAGTTCATTTTTATTTAGGCAAAATATAATACAATACAAGGATATATATGGAAATTGTAATGTTGCAAGGGAGCCCAGAAGAAACCAGAAGGCTTTATGAAGCCTTGGCTCCCCAGTCTCAAAGAAATCAGCAATTTAAAATGAAATTCGCGGAGTGATACGTTAAAAATAGTAACTAAACAGAGACTGAGTTAAGTTATGAATTCAGTAACAAAATAGACAAAAAAAATTAATTTTGGATTGGAACAGAATACTTTCTTTTGTTAATACAGCAGAAAAGAACATAAAATTGATTTGAACTACGCGTTCATTGTTTATGGCTGCCATGTTGTTTTCATCAAGTCGAAGTGTATCACTTTAATCGCCCAAAAATCAGCAATAATTCATTGATTCGAGATAAAAAATCCAACAAACACATCGCAAACAGATATAAAAAGCTAGTTCATACCTTTAAACGCGAGGCTGTATAATTTTTTGTGGCAAAAAACCTTGCCGTAAATCACTTACCGCTGGAAGCCCTTCCTGCGGTTCAAACGCGAACTGCAAACTGAAAACGTGACCGCAAGGCCGTGGTCACGTGACATTTTGCGGTTTGCGTTTCCCATAAAAAACCCGATGCTAAAGGTAATTGTTACGAAAAGACTGCAAGCACCAGTTATTAGGATTTTTGCACGTTTGCTGTGATCCTTTTGGGCAGCGGCATTCGATCCGTGGCGTCAGGAACAGGAATAATTAGTATTGAGCTTGATATTTTGCATTAAAGTGCCCATATCGTCAAATTATTTCTTTTCTTATCTGATTCTATATATCACCCAATGAACTTCTGCGAAAGAAAAATTCGATTTCGATAAAATGCAATCTTTTTTAGAAGTTTTAAAATCGTTTAAATTTGCCGTTATTTTGGTCCACCATTCGCACCAGTCTTCCCTTCGTTTTGAATGAGTTGTGACGTAGATTAAGGAACACGTGACTTCAGGCTTGACTCATCTCGCTTGTTTTACCTCTGTAAATGTAAGTTAGTAGCTCAAACAAAATGCTGGAAAGGAGAATTTTGGATGGACTACGAAGCTAAATTTACAGACGTAAAACAAGTGAGATAAGTCAAGCCTGAACTCACACGTTCCTGAATCTACGTCACAATTCTGAGCATGTCGATGATGTGATCAGCGGCAAGGGTCGACCGCAAGAAAATTAGCCTGCGAGCAAGCTCTCCATTCGGGTCTCACGCGAGATTTATTTGGGGAGATTTATTTTGGGCGCAAGCGGCCGCGAGAGGATTGGGGCGGGGGCGTGCTAGGGAGATCTTGCAGCCATGACTGAAGAATTTTCATTTCTACTTCGCCTGGGCGAAGCGATATCATGACATGCATCAATCAATTTTCGCGGCGAATGTAGAAATGTGCTGAGGTGGAAACGTGTGAACTTGAAGAAAGTCGGGCGAAGAAGAAATGCTCTTTTTCCCTCGGTAAAGGATTTCTGTCGATTCTGTCGTTCCTTTAAAGTTCAGTACGGAGAAAATTTGTTTCAACCTTCAAAGCAAAAAGGCTCGATTAATATTGCTCTCGCAAAGCAGTGTGAAGATATAGGATTGACATTGAAACAGTGCGAAGGAAAATCGGACCGAGTTTGTAGAAGAAAGATCAAAGCGCTGTCTTCCCACATCGGTGTTTTCGCCTGAACGAAGTCCCGTGAACAAAAAGGTTCCGGAAAAAAACTGCTGTAATCTCTGCGGGTCAAAGACGGAAAAGGAGGAGAGGACGAAGAGTTTGGAGACAAGCGAAAGAGGTGAATAATTTTTCCCTCCTTCAACTGCGGCGAAAACAAGATGATCGCGGTGCCCTTTCAAGTGAATTTTGAATACAGATCGCAGATTTAAAGCAGCTGCCTGGACTTAAGGAAACAAAAATGGTTAATGTCCAGTATTAGTTTGAAGGTGAATTCAGCTTTTAGCACGATAGGCAAAGCCACGGCCGATAAAATAACTGCAAAACTTGTAGGGAAAAAATCACGCTTTCGCTTTTGCGTGAATAATTAATTCGAACATGCAGTACTGCGCAAATTACGTCTGAAATTTTGAACATTTTTGTGCTCTTAGATAAGTTTTTCGCCTCATCTTGAATGAAAATTTATTGTTATTTAACTTCCAGTTACGTTTCTTTCATTTGCTTGGCACGCTGAATTCCTGCATATTTAATTTACGGCGACCCCGCGGTTTGTTTGTTTGGTGTATTCGCTCCCCTCAAATATTTTTTTGGAGTCTTGTTTAGCTTCTACAGAACTCCTTAGGATAGAACTAAGTTGGTACTATATTTACACAGTTGAAAAACGATTTATCTCAAAATAATTGCCATGTTTTTTTTGTACAACTTTCATCTTTCTCTCGCTGTGCTGAATTTTCTGTCGGGCGACGAAAGGATTTTCCGATTTCTTCTTTTTGAGTTGGTTTTACTTCTGTTTTTCTCCTATATTTTCTGGTGTTTTCTTGAATGTTATCTGTTATGGTAAAAGAATGAGAATTCTGTGGTACAATGTATTCGGTTTCGTCTTGTCCTCAGAAGTAAAGAAATTAACTCGTTTTTGCGTATTCAATTTTGTCGCCGTTTGCCACGCAGCAAAGAAAAAAATAATTTCTCGTTTCTTATAAATTCTAAGCATCAAGTTGAGTTCTTTTTGCCGATATTGTTTAGTATTTTGGCTTGAAATAAACGAAATCGTTAAACCTGATCTTGTGTCTGTGGTTACTGCGCATATGGTTTATTTTTGAGCTTTCGCTCGCTCTGAAATATTTCAAAAAAACGCTAGGAAATGTACCCTGCAAGCAGTTGGATTCTCCTACGCCAAACGAGAGAGAAAGAGGAGAAACCAACTGCTCGCAGGGTAGGAAACCTGTGGTGGGTCACGGAAAGTTTGATGCAGGAGTCAATGGGTTAACGGACAAATTACCAAAACACAAGCTTTCGCACTGTTTAGCAGCTCTTTCGGCACCACAAAAGATTGGAAGATTAAACTTTTCCCATATCCTGTGGGAAGTACAGCAAGAGCGTCATGATTTAAAACCAAACTTTTCACTGCTGTAACTTGCCGTTCTTTCAGTTGGAACTGAACGTTTGCTGTGGCCTGAAATTTCCTCACAACCTCCGGTTTGATTGACAAGCTCCTGACAGATTTTAAACTTCCGGTGAAATTTAATCCACCACGCTATTTCCGGGGTGGAAATGAAAATTCCTCAGTCATGGCGGCAAGCTCTCCTTACGCTCCCGCCCCAATTCTCTCGCGGCCGCTCTTGAGTCCCGCCCCAATCCTCCCGCCGCCGCTCGCCGCTCGCGCCCAAAATAAATCTCGTGTGAGAACCAAATAGACACATTGCTCGCAGGCTACAAGAAAATAGGATTTTCAAGTTTTTAAAACTTCATTAAAAAAATCGCTTTTTATCCAAATCGAAAGAGTTTTTCTCAGAAGTTCATTGCATGAAACATAGAATCAGATGGGAAAATAAAAATTTTGATGATATGGGCACTTTAACAGTCAAGGTGTCAAATTTCTAGTGATGTTAATAAATGACGAGACTGCAGCGGCCATGAAAGACCCATCTCCATTTGTAACGTTGCTGTAAATATCGTCGAAAGAGGGATTATTCTGTGTAAATTATGTTTCACGTTGATTGATGGGTACGTCACTGCTTGCCAGGGGATCTACTCCAAACGAAGAATTGAGGTGTTATGGTGCCTTCAGCATCAGTGTACATTTGAATAGCATCCTCGACACTTGGAACCAGAGCTGGATTTACTGGGTGTACTCTACACATCTTTTGCGCAACTATATCTGGAATTCGAGCGCTGTTTTCTGTAAAACAAAAAGAAAAAAGAGCACAAAGAAAGAGAGAAAACGGGTTATAAATAGTAAACAGATATGACTTCGAACTCAAAAATCTTAGTAGTTGATAAGACGCGTGACGGTCAAGAAACCCGTAAAGCATCTGTGACACATACGTGATGAGTATAATGATGGTTTACTGGAAGAACTGACATAAAGCAATTATTTCTTGGAAAAAATTGTCCTCAGTTTAGAACTGCTTTACTTAAAACGAAAGCGATAGCTGCCAGCCGAAAAGTCGAAACAAGGAAAGGTAAAAAAAGTCGACTTTTTTCGACTTTGTATAAAAAGGCAAAAAGCTGAAGAAACTCGAGAAATTTTTCCTTTCTCGCTTTTTTGTGATTAGTGAGATATAAATATTACTCAAGAAAGTTGGTTCACTTTATATCGAAGACAAATCCTAAAAATGTCCCGCTTTTTATGAGAAAAGGGGGCATTTTTCTTAGGTTTTCATAACGGCGGGTCGAAGTTAAAAAAAGGATATCCTTGTTTTGTTTTGAGTGTAATATACAAATAAAGACCTTCATTTTAAGGCATTTTATTTTCGTAGTCCGCGTTTTTCGTTAAAAGTAGAATTGCCGGAACCGACCACTGATTTAAATCCTTAACTCCTTCATACTTTTCTGGCAATATTGGATAGCATGGAACCGCTTCGGCAAGTGCTTGTTCATCTATCCAAGCCGTCAAAATTTCTTGCTCGGCAACAGCCAATTCTTGCTTAGTCGCCGCGACTTTGAAAATAGTGCTGGTGGCGGACTGGGATCGACAATTCTTGCGCCGCTCTGATTGGTTCGTTGTCATGTCATGTCGATGATGTTCACAATTGTTTATAGAGAAACACAACATTTTAACGACATGGACATAACGACATAAGAAAGAGATCAGCTTTGTACTCTGTCGTTATGCTCATGTCGTTCAGCAACAATTTCTGTCGTGCAAATCGGCCTTCAGTAAGAGCCGTTTAATGTCTTTAATGCAAATGCTTTGAGATTTATCACCTCAGTTTTTAACAAGAAATAAACGAGTAGCACTGGAAATAATTCACGTGTTGAGCGAGAAATAAATGTTTTGTTAATTTGCCTGACGAAGAGGAATACCTATAAAGAGATCTTGAAAGGCTTTCTATTTTTTTCTGGATAAGCTGTTTCTCTCGGAATCCGTTAAAAAGTACTCAAATATTGTTAGGTTGTATCACCGCGGAATGAAGAGGACGATCGATACAACAAGAGGCAGTTGTCAGTCAAATCCATTAGCAAATTGCATCTGATCTGTCTCATGGTTTTACATGACACTTCGTTGATTCTATAATAAGAGGGCGTTCTATAAGAAAATAAAATTAAAACTTGCTTCGTGAACTTCAGGATTCTTGCTGTTGAACGCAATGTAAATGACCACAGTTTAATTAGCTTAACCGCCACAAGTCAGTCAATAATGTGGGCTTACCTAGACAATACTCGGAGCACTTAACGCCACATTAGAGATCCTCGTAAACCATACTTGACACTGCCATTAGACCTTCCGGGAAGGTACAGAGAAATTTCGAAAACTGATGTTTGTATAAGCGTTCCGTACTGTCCTATAAAGCCTGACCTGATTCAAGTAAAGTAATTTTTCCGTGATTCACATTGAAAGGAGGTTTAAAAATGAAATATTAAGCTCGAAATTAAATATTGAGTGTTTGTTTGCGGGGTTAAAAGGCGTCTAAACTTCCCGCCAAAACTGAACTGGTGCGTGATATTTGCCGACAGTCCCGAAACTGATTTTTCTTTAAAAAAGTTGTGAAAAGTAGTGTCTTAACATTCTTGTTACAATTCGATGATAAAAATAGTGTTTCAGCGACCCTGTTTGAATTTGAAGCACTTACAGCCAAAATTAAGGGGTTTTAGTAGTTTGAGCCATGTCATGAAGATTACTTGTTCATCAATGATTGGGCATTCGTCCGACACCAATATTGTGATCTTTTTAAAAAAATATATCTTTTTCCAACAATACTTTCAATTGTCACATTTATCACCTCAGTTTGGGTGTGATTTCTTGTGGTCTTTTTATTCTTTTCCACAATCATGGGTAACAAATATTTCTCTTTTTATATTCATAATACTAATGGAAATAAAAAAAACTCTGAAAAAAGTGCACAATAATAAAGAAGTGGAAGTATTGGTCCGTCAAAGTATAACTGCAGGAAACTGTTACCAGGCACCCTAAGTTTTCACGGAGCATTTTAAGGTGGAGCTTATTTAGCCGGTTACCAGTTTACCACTCGTTACTTTAGTAAGATTGGTTCTCTCCGCCGGGATTTTGCCATAGGGAGGCCATATGCCGTGTATTTTTTAGCGTTGTCTTTGAAAGATGGGATCCTCAAATCCGAGTGCCATAAAATAAGATGCTTACTAACCCATGATAACTTGATCGTCAGTACTGTCGTCAGGACAATATTCCCCTCGCCCTCGCTTGTACGTAACTTTGTTCAACGGTGTCCTTTTAGTTTAGATACTAGAAATGCACACGTAATAGAGTCAGTCTTGTATAGGGCTTGTGTAAGGACGAAGGGCTTAATAATTATTTTGTTCCAAAAGGGGGCTTTCTAGGAAGGGGACTTATTTGCAAGCGGGGGCTTTAACACTGAGAATTTTTACAACAAGTTTTACATTAAATCGTGGTTGTTGCTTAATGTTTCGCCGGTCTGCTAATTTAAATAATTAGCACGAAGAAAAAATAGACAGACAGTCTTGCCCGCGGGCTACACAGCCTCTGCTCATAAAAACATTTTGTATATACAAAATTAACTCTGTTAACGACTCAATAATAACATACATACAAATTCCTAACTCCGGTCAAAACTTTGCAGACGACAGTTCATTGGTTGAGTGCCGATGTTTGTCACAACTGTTGTAATCTCTGACCAGTTTTTTAAGTTATAGCTGTTCTCAATACGATTAACAGTTACTGAACTTGAAGAAGAATGGGACTTGAAGTACCGCAATAACACTTCTTTAAACTTAGGTAGTCTCCAAGTGTAAAGAAAAGGATGAATGAGCGGCGAAACGTAAAGTAAAATGCCTGACACGGCATAGGCATACGTCAAAGCTTTTAAATTACATGCGCTGCAAGACAAGGCCAAAATCAATGTCACACACCAGGGAAGATAACACATTACGAACACACTAAGAACTAGAAATACAAGTTTGAACACCTTGCGTTCCCGCTTCTCGAAAACTTTAGCTTGCTCGCCGTTAATGACACAGGAGTTAAGTTCTCTTGATGTTCGTCGCATCTCAACAACAATTCTGGTGTTGAGATAAGTCATGCAGGTACATGGAATAACAATGTGAACTGCAAAGAGTGTTCCGCCTGAGATGATTTTCTCCAGGGAAGCGGCGATACATCCAACTACCATGGAATACGCCCAGATGCAAGCGACAGTGATGTACGCTCGATTCTTTGTTACGGTAGTGGCGTACTTCAAAGGTGTCACTGTTGCTAGAAATCGGTCAACTGTCAAGGCCAACAGATGCAATATTGAAACAAGTCCTATAAATCCATTAACGGACAGGAAAATCGTGAACGAAAATGGAAACCTCTTTGCGATAAAACTGCCGATCCAGTAATAAGCCGTCAATGGCGTCTGCACAGCTCCAACAACGAAATCAGATAGCGCAAGACTCGTAAGCAGAATGTACGACGGCGAACGCAGGTTCTTGTTTGGGTCTTTATAAAAAGCGGAAATCACGAGTAAATTGCCTAAAATAGTTATCGGTGCGAAGAAGAGAACTGCCACCGCTGCGGTCACCGAGCCGAAATAATAATCGAAACCAAGCTGGAGTCGTATTGCTTCAACCACATCGTGAAACGTAGCTTCCCAAACACTCTTTGAACCTGGAAGAATCACCATGCTCTTCTGGAAGAATAACGGGGATACGTTTGTGTAATCTGAAAAGAGAAACCTATGAAGTTTGATTAGAATTTTACGTGTGACGCTTAAAAGGTCGTGATATGATACGAAGTAACTTCTTGTAACGAAATGGAGACCTAAACTGTCACGCTGTCACGGTAGCTGTTCACAAAGAAATTCATTTGAGCTCCACGTTTGATTTGAATAACTCTGACATGTACGATCCTGTTAGGCAAATAGAAATAGAACTTTTAATCAGTGATTTGATGTTATTCACACACGCCTCAGTCATTGCCATTTCAATGTTTTGCTTCAAAGATTTCAAAACTCGAAGGAACTACATACTGTAAGGGCAAATATTTTTACGTATGAGGTGGTGACTACACTTTAACAATCGGGTCTTTTGGAAAAAGAAATACAAGGGATTCAGTCAGGCGTTACACTAATTAATTAAAAGCGAAACGTCGGCTAGTAGATAAAGAATGGATAACCAAACCAAAACACTGGAGAAAAACTGTTTCCATGTCTGTCATCAACTTACTTTGTTAGAAATCTTGGATGACTAAGGAAAACACCGAATTAACGAAATCACTTGACTTTTTAAAGGCAACATACAAAGCGAAGCAGGTTAATATAGCAACCACTTCAAATGTGGAGACAATAAAAATCTTTTAAAATGTCGTCGTTTCTCTTTCAAATCAACCGTCTCCAAAGTAACTGTAGCACAATGCAACGCGAGGTGGCGATTTTAAACTCTTTCATACGATCCGACCAAAAGATGTGCAATCGTACGTTTTAGGGTTAAGTCTGTGATTGACAGATGAAACAGTTGATTCCAGCCGAGTATAGCCAGCGTAGCAGCCGTTTCCATTCCTTTTCTAGGCGGAGAGATCGTACAGGCGAGACTGAGAGCAAGCGAGGGAGCGAAGGAGCACGCCTGGGGTGAGCAAAAAATTGGGGACAAGTGGGGAGGGGGTGAGTTCGCAGTTTCGTTCCCTTTGCGTGCTTTTTAGAAACCCCTGATAGCTAGTTGAGTATTGCGCCAGATGCCCCTAACACTGCGTCGTTTGATTTGCGCGTTTTGTTATGAGTGATAAAATAAATGAAACCCTCCAACCTGTCAACTCTCAGGGATTCTGAAAAGAAGAATTTATCATTCTACAAAATAGCCCATTTCCGAGTTGCCTTTTGCCACTGTGTTAAAACGAGTCTTCTTGAAAACCATACGTATGTAAATGTTTCCATCTGCAGGTTCTTGTTCATGTAAATCAAACTCATTTTCATAAGAATGGTTCTGCACGAAGAACAATATTCGAATTGCATTATCCAATGATCCAGTTTTTAAAAATGAGAGTTATACTAATTTAATAGCAATATCAGGCAATTGAAGTCAGTTCATATTTTTTCTATATCGAGAGTACCGCTGTGGCCTTAAGAGTCTGTCCACGAGAGGACCAGGCAGACGTGACACATGCCATCTCACCGATTTCTCTCTAACTTTCACAGGTGATTAAGGTCATTAAGTTATTCAATACCCCAAAGTAGTTTGGTTTCCCGGTCAATCCCTGGGGTATTAGGGCTTTCACATCAAAACCTAGGGATAACACCCCGAAATTAGCTCTAAAATTCCACTTTCAACAAAGATTCCAGCGAATTTTAATCGAATTTCATCCAGCAATTCTTTAAACCTTAGGCAATGAAATGTGTAAAGTCGGAGTGATTTGAAATTATTCTCGCCAATGTGGAGCATTTGAAAATTAACCATGTCACGCAACAATTTTAAGAAACTGCAAATTAGGCTTTTCTAAATTGCAAATAGATACAATGGGCAACATTGTATGTCAAAAAAACCCTATCATATAGCTATGTTTCTGGCGAAAAAAATTTTGGGCCTCTGAAATATTCGTGATCACATTCCTATGAAGTACGTGACAGTCCAAGTTAATAGACCTTTTTACCGATACGGCGGCCATCTTGAATTATATTGTTTTGACTGAGAAATTATGGGCTGCCGAGGGGGCAATCGCTGGAAAATTTATCGTATACACAGCTTTCAGGATAAATTTTTACTGCTTGTCTCTCATATTCCATAACAAATATTACAAGCGTTACATCTTTCCGTCACGATATTTGGCAGTTGTTCCTATGGTTATCGAAAAATTATTGTTAAAAGTTATCACGCCACAGTATTCTTTTTAATTATTTCTCATCTGCCCCCTGGGCATCCCATAATTTCCTCGGAATTCAAGATGGCCGCCGTATCGGTAAAAAGGTCTAATCAGTGTCCCCAATTTGCTTTTTTTTTTTGAGCTCTAAAAACCTAAAGAGATATTTATCTGCATAGCTAAGGAGTTTAATCACTTATAAATTCTATGATATTGATATGATTAACTGACAGTTGTTAGTAAATCTAATGAAACCGATGCATTTTGAGTCGGAAGTTGACAGTTGTATGCAAAGTGTGTCTGGTATATTTTCGATATATTTTTGCCATATTTTGTTACTTTCCACACTTATTAAATGCATTTTCAAACTTTGAATGCACTCGAAGTAATTTCCTCACAGAGGAAACAGCAGCCTTGCTCTGAAATGTAGGTGTGTTTCCCGCGACGTCTAGGGAAAGCTTGTGGGTATAAAAACTCACAATAATATTCAGAGACTTCAAAATTGACTGAAATCAATTCTTCGACTTTTTCTGAAGGCAAATTTCCCCTGAAAATGTTCGGGGTCAATTGAATAAAAAATTTGCAAAATTATATGAAATTCGAATTGGAAGTAGTCGTGACTACAAAGCGTGACTAATTTGTTTATTCACGGTTTTCACAAAAAAACATGTCTGTGGCACGGAAACTGATTAAACTATATTCAACCACAGACGTAAAAAAACTATGAAGAGCTATGAAACTGATTTTTGATCATACGGACTAAAGCTACATTTGAAAGCGATTGCATTCATAGAAACGAAACGTGACAATTGGGCCGTGTATTCAGTTTGCATATTGCATAATATTACGACTAAAATTAAATTCCACAACTTTTGCAGATAATAAACAACGAGTAAT
>OZ026595.1:35369633-35452133 GCA_964020085.1 Micromussa lordhowensis
AACAATCTTTGTTCATGTTTGATCACGAAACATTTCCCGAGTGGACAGGGTTTAATGTCTATTATCTCGCAATTTTTAAGGTAGGATCACATTTTCCATTACAGTACAGTAAAATCTGCACTCAGTGGACCCCATATTAAAACTCTCAAAACCTATTTATGAAACGAACACGGCTGTACTAAGCAGACAGCTTTGTTATCTTGGGTGTCCATAATAACAATACTTGTGGTTTCCCTGAGAATTTTAAATTTCCGAGTTTTTTCACCGCATGATGCCAAGATGACCGCGTCAAAGCGGTCACGCATGTTAAGGAAAAAAGCTCGATCAGTGATTTTTAGAAGTTTGAACAGTTAATGAATAAAGAGAAGAATTTCTGCTAATGTTTACTGGTTTATGCGGCTGAACTATCAGATGTAACTTCCAGATGTTTTCATTGTTTTCCGTCCTACATATTTATGCCCTTCCGCTGGACTCAAAATAAGCACTTATCTAAATATGTCTAAGATTTGGACGGATAACTCTAACACGGAATACCGCACAGACCTGCAGAGACTCGCACAAGTAGATTTCAATGTCTGCCAGATAAATACATAAAGCCGCTCTTTTTACTTTTTCTCGCTACATTAAACATTGCCAACGTTACGTTTTTTATTACTTAGCTTTATTCATTGTTTTGCATCATGTGCGTATTTGTTTAAGGTGCGAATGACGAACTCATTCTCTCTCCCTCTATCTATCTGTGTGTGTGTGTGCGCGTGTGGTCTCTATGTTCACTTTTAGCGCTTTTTGCCGCAACTGACAGCACTTGTCAATCACGATAGTAGGCTGACCGTCCAGTCTCGGACGATTAAAGGTCACAATCGCACTGGTAAAATTTGGGTGTAGTACGTCGTGTGTCCCTCTCTCTCTAAGTCGTTGATAAAATTAACCAAAAAAGGTCAACGAAGCATGTAAGGGAAGTAATGGATTTCGAAAGGTCGCTATTTGTGCGTGGTGAGTCGTGGGACTTAATACCAACTGTTGATAGTCTGAATGAACACTTCACGTGTAAGTACATGTACTCCGTTTATTTCTTTGTATCAATGTTTAGGCTTTCACGGGGAAGGAGCTGAAGACCGGGCATAGCTGTATATTTCACTCGATGTATTTGTCCTCTATAGTGGTCGTATAAACTACCAGTAAATAAGTAAGACTTTTTTTGTAAGAAAAAAATCTGTCATCTTGCAAGCATCTTGACTTTAAATGTACTTAGCTGATCGCTACTGAGATATATTTTTGACTGATGAGAGAACAATCTTCCAGTCAATTTCAAAATACCCCTCCTAGTCAGGGAAGAGCCTGGGGTACCCCCAGAAAAATTGGGTGGGGTCTGCGGCCAGCTTTCCAAAACCCTTGCTCTATTTTCTGACCAAGATCTGCCACTTTCCCTAACCTATTTATGACTTGATAATTTTTCTTGTCTTAAAATTAGTCAACTAGTTCAGACTGATTTCAAGGCATTTTGAAGGGCTCTAGTTAATGTTGTTATCGATAATGATGAATAAGTATATTCTTGTAAAAAGCAACATACCCATTTCAAGAGACTATCTCAGAACTTTTTCCAAAAGAAAGCGGTAATATTACACAGACTAATCACGGCCGTCATTCTATTATCTGGTGAAGCGAGATAACCATTTTGCGCGTTAAACCTTCGCAGCCCCGACGTGGATAACACTTCACTGACACTTGTTATGATGGGCATGATACTGATTACTCGGGGTGTACATTTACTTCAGGTTATGGGCAAGTTGATACTGTGACTATTTCAAGGCCCAAGGTGAGTGTCAAAATAAATGTACCAAATATTATATACACAAATAAGATGCATGATTCACTAAGCATTTAAGATAATTACAATATCAAGAGTTAAAAATTTCTCTGTCATCGTCACAGAACTCATTCCCAGCGCATCCGCAGCTCAGTGTGTCCGAGTTTCGTTTTTCATTTTTATTTTCGTTTTTTATTTTATTTTCGTTTTTCATTTTTTTTTTCGTTTTTCATTTTTATTTTCGAAGTAGTCAAATCGCATTGCGGCAAACAGTTGTCAATTAAGTACAGCTTTGTTCTAAACTTGTTTATTCTGCACTTCGGAAAATACCATAATATTTTTTGTTTGTCTACCCAAATTTTGCATAAGCATTGTTTCTAGCTTCTCTTTGGACTTACAATGGTCCCAAGAGAAAACACAATACCTAATCAAAATTTTGGGTACACAAACAAAGAATATTATGGTATTTTCCGAATTGGCTAATTGAACCCATATACAAGTTAGCTTTCACGCTTACAAATCATGAATTTGCAGGCCATGCGACAGGAAACCTGGATTGCAGTTGTGTCATTTTGTACCTCTGACGGAGCACGCCTTACCTTTCAAAATAGAAGTCATTCGGTACGTGGTGATATCCATTGTTTTTCTATGGTGCTTATCTACCAATAGTAATGTGTTACCTACTACAAAATCTAAAACTCTGCATAGTTTGGTTTCCCGCAGATGTCTTATATTTGTACAATTTGTTAAATAGAGCAATTTTAAAACCTATTTTAATTCCTATCCAGGAAATACGCTGCTTCGAGGGAACATTTATTTTCATTGACTTCTATAGACCAAGTGTGATATCCAATCCTATAAACACCAAAGGATACTGCGATTATAGGTGACCACGCTTCTTCACTTTTAGTTTTTATTTGTTTTTGTTCTCTTTTTGTCTGTTTTGTTTTGTTTTGTTCCGTTTGGAGTTGAGTTTTTAACAGTTACTAGAGCGGTTTCCAATTGAGTGGTACTTACCAATTACACTACTCAACTAATCTCAAACCATAGTAAACCCAAAATCAAAGTAATTGTCTGATTACTTTCGACACTCAGTTGAAAGGCGTTCTAACATGAACAAAACAAGTGCATTAATGACTGATATCAGGAGTTTATCCTGCTAATTTATAAGTTAAAGTCTGATTTTTTACGAGTAGTTATATAGTTGGCGGTTCCAGGACACTTTTCCAAATCCATATCAAACACAAAATCCATATCAAACACAGAATCCAAGGTCAAACAAAACCCAAGGTCAAATATGAAATTAAATAAATAGATTAATCCTTTAACCAATACTGAAAATAAAAATTTAAACTAAAGATATAAACAATACTAAAACCAAAACCCAAGGTCAAATATGAAATTAAATAAATAGATTAATCCTTTAACCAATACTGAAAATAAAAATTTAAACTAAAGATATAAACAATACTAAAACCAAAACCCAAGGTCAAATATGAAATTAAATAAATAGATTAATCCTTTAACCAATACTGAAAATAAAAATTTAAACTAAAGATATAAACAATACTAAAACCAAATCCACAAAATCCAATACCAAGGTCAAACATGGAAAACATAAATAGGAGTTAGAACCAAAACCTAAACCCGGGACATAGGTTTGGTAATAAAACCTTCTATCATTATTGGGACCAATACTGAAATTAATACTGGGACCAATTTAAATGAAAATTAAATATGAAAACTTATAATAACCATAAACGTACCATTGCTGAACCTCTGCAATAGCATCAATATATATCATAACAGTTTATAGAAGTTGATTGAAATTCTTCCAAGGGGTATATAAGAGAAATTATTTTTGTTTGATATTTTTATGACCATATGCATAACTTGTCATACCATCATCATTCAAATATCTTTTATCATCAAAACAGCTTAGTGATACTTTGTTTATCTCATAACTACCAAGCTCATGATTTTCACTTCTGATTGTTTTCATTTTATGACTCATTTGTTCAGCATTGAAAAGTGTATTCTTATAGTTTTCATGCATAATGTCTTTTTTGATAACATTCTTTTTTATTCCTTTTGCTGTCTTACCACCTTTTTGATTATCTTTCATATAACTATACATTTTAGATCGCAGACCTATGAATTCACAACTAGGAATTCCAGCAGCTTCATCCTTAAACTTTCCAATTACTTTTTTATTTATCTTATCAAAATATGGTGAGTTTTCAGGGTAATCACTATTGTCAAATTTGTCTTTATCATTCCAAAAGTCTTGGTATACATCTTCAGCTTCAATTTCATATGTCAGACTGTCTGTATCAGTGAATAGTAGTTTAGCTTTGTCTCCATATTTCTTTTTGATATATTTATAATGAAAATCATACATTAAAGTCTTACTAAGATCTAAGATACACATTCCAACATATGCTGGTCGATTGAGAGTAATAGATTCCTTAATCTTATGAACTGCTACTAGATTTTCATTAAAGATCTTACTGCTGACATAAGTTGGTTTACTTGCTAACTTTAATAGTTTCTTTTCATCAGTTACTAATCTTACATCAACTCTTTTTCTAATGTTTTCCATTGTTTTACCAAATACACTGTTATTCATCAACTTGAAGAAATCTTTCTCAAAAGCATTTTTAGCACTTTTTCTTTTTTCAGTATTGAAATCAATATATTGCTTCAACCAATCTGATAAACTAGCATTCTACTTGTTTGCTGACGATACAAATCTATTATATGCTAATAAAAATCTTCGAACTCTGGAGCTCGTTGTTAACCTTGAATTACATAAAGTTTGTGAATGGCTAACAGCTAACAAGCTAACGCTGAACGTTAAGAAGTCGAACTTCATTATCTTCCATCCTCATCAAAAGAAAATTGACTATCAAGTTAATCTTCAAATATTTGATAATGATTCCAAAACCTATTTGCCTTTAGAACAAAAGTCGTATGTCAAGTATTTAGGTGTGTTAATTGATTCTAATCTCAGCTGGAAATATCATATTGGACACATCACTTCAAAGATAAGCAAAACAATTGGCATCATCGCTAGACTAAGATATTATGTACCCACAAGCGTACTGTTAACAATCTATCGATCTTTGATATTCCCTTATCTGTCCTACGGCATTGTTGTGTGGGGCCATGCTGCACAAACTTACATCAATCAAATTCTGGTCTTACAAAAGCGTGCCCTTCGCCTTATATACTTTGCATCTTATAGGTCACACGCCATTCCTCTTTTTGTCTCCTCCAATACTATTCCAGTAAATATGCTTTATTTCAAATCTATTTCAATACTAATGCATGACGTTTTCAACAAGCTAACTCCATGTAATATTTCTAATCTTTTTAATTGCTCAAATGACATGCATAATTATAATACAAGGTTTTCTTTAGCAGGCAATTATCATATAAAGTATGCTAGATGTAACCAACAATTAAAATCTTTTTCAAGACAAGGGGCCAAAATATGGAATAGCATCCCCCAAGAATTACGTAAATTACCGAAGTGTGTATTTAAGAAAAATATACAAAACCGACTTTTACAAGCTTTAATGGAGGAGGACGATTATGTTGGCACATCTTTTCTAATCGATAAATTTCAAAATAAATACTCAAAATAGCTTTGTCTAATTGCGATTTCTATTTCATCCATTTATTCATTTACCTACTTATTTATTTATTTATTTATTTATTTGCTAGACGTGCATTTGTTTCATCTCTTTACTGGTATGTAACACTAACATTTGATTTACTCTTTAAACAGTCTTACTCGCTACCCGCCTAGATTAGCCTCAGCTATTTGCGGGTTAGCGTTGTTTTTGTAAAATTTTGTTGATTTAATAATAAACTTGACTTGACTGACTTGACTTGAACTTGACTTGACCAAGGAGATTGATTAAATTCGAGAACTCTATGACCTTTAGTCAATTTCAATTTCAAACCAAGATCAATATATAACTGAAGGTTTCTGTAATGAAGAACGTATTTATTTTTATTGCTGAGTGTTGGTATTAGTTTTTGTACAAGACCAACTGATGTATTATATTTGTCTGAAATATTTTTACAATAATCTGATAACATGTCTTTTGTTACTTTAACCTTTTCTGGTCCCAATGGATAATCATTATGTAAGTCATGCAGTTCTTTTGGATATTCTAAATCAACTTCTAATATCAAACCTTTTTTACTATCTTCTTTATATTTACTAAGATCTAATTTATCAATATGTTCTCGCTTCATCCATTTGAATCCACCTGTTGGTAAATTTTGACTCATAGCCCAACCATACAAGTTATTAGCATCAAGATACGTGATATATTTTGAGGGCGCCTTCTCATCATATTCTTTCATGTATTTATTGTTTGCTTTACCATAACGATTGGCTATATAACTAATTCCACCACGCAAGCCTTTTTCAATGAACTGAAACATATCAATATCTGTCATCAATTCAAGTTTAATATCTGTCATCTTCAACATAGCATCCCAAGACAAACCAGGTGATGTAAAATAATGGCATGGATCTAATTTATAATATTCTAAACATGTTTTCCTAAAGTTTTCAAATACATCAGTCAACAATAAAATATCTGATGATAAGTACAAGTTATGGTACTCTCCCATATTCTCTAAATTAAAAGTTTTCCAAACATTTTGAGCATGTTTATAGTCTTCATCTGATATATGTTTATCATTCATTATACTATAAAATTCTTCTTTTGGAGGTAGTTGTTCATTAAACGTATCAAAACTATCCATAAAATCATATGGGTATACTCCTTTTCTAATCATTAGATCAAGCTCTTCACCTTCAAATATTTCAGTTGTATATTTTAAATTGTCACTGTTTGGACTCATACAATCTTTGTCGACATTTTTACAATTTACACATTTTCCACATGCAATACTACTTTTGTGTTGCACTATCTTACCTTTATCATTAACATATCGTTTCAAACACTTTCCTGGATTGCATGTTTCACATTTTCCACATTTTGTTAAGTTGCTAACTAATTTTTCAAGACTGAATCCCATAAATTGGAAACTATCAATAAATGTTAGATGATTTCCAAGCATGAATGCCATATACTTCTCCATATTGTTTGGGATTGCATTTATGTTCATTTGACATTTTTCACCTTTCTTATTTGTGTATGCATGATTCTTAACTATAGCTCCAATCTCTTGCATTATAAAATGACTATTATAACCTCTTAGATTATGGAAGATAACAGGTATTTTCAATTGCTCAGGATTCACTCTTAGTTTTAGATTACATTCTTGATGAGCTGAGCCTCTATAATTACCAGTTATATGACAATGGTCTCGAACTCTAATATCTTCATCAGTATACTTTTTATTACAAATATAACATTCTTCAGCTTTCTTAAATTTCTCTTCATCTTTCTTTGTCATTTTCAAAGGTTTGTTGAATTCTTTTTTCATAACATTTTTACAATATTTGACTTCTTTTAACATTTGCTCCATGAATTTATAAACAGCTTTTTCACCTCTATATATTTTAACATCTTTTGAATATTTGTCATCATAACAACAAACAACTTTGTATCCAAATCCACAGTCAGTATGCTTTTGATAAGCATTTGTGTATGATTGATTATCATGTGGTTGACAATTGGATATTTTTTCTGTTATAGCTTCGAAATCAGCATAAATCACGAATGGCACTTGTTGTTGTTTATGGAAATTATTGAATTGTAATATATTTTTACCCTTCTCAGGCATTTTTACTGCTTGTGTTCCATTTACTGCGATACAATTATCTTTATGATTATTCAATACTTTTTCAGAGCTGAAACATTGGAGACAAAACATACAGAAATGCTTCCGATGTTCATGCTTCGTTTTTTGAAACATGAATCTATTGAAATCTTTTATCAGAACATAATGTTTATTTCCATTTTCAGTTATTAATAATAATTCCAAGTGATTTTCATATTTTTCTTTTGACACATAGATTGGATATGGTTGTTTATTTTCATAACCAAATACATTGATATTAATCTCATTTTGCTTTTCAATTTTATTGTACTGCTTGGTTGTCACAGGGAATTCAATTCCAGAATAATCTAAATTTTTAATATATTCCTTGTCTGATTTTTTAATTCGTTCTGAATGCACATCCTGTGGATTTAAATGTCTGATATGACACCATCTGAAGCATTCATTGTCTTCGTTTTTCATATTAATTAATCCCTTTCCGCTATTTCTCAGTTCTTGTGGAAGTTCAATATATGATGATCCTTTCATTGGTTCATATTGTACAAAATTAATATAATGATTGTCAACTGATTCAACAGTCCAACCAGAACCTTCAGATATCCATACAGCTACTGAGTTCAATATTTGTTGTTCTGATAATTGTAGTGATTCATAGATTTCTGTGTTGTTGATTATAGTTTGTGGTTTGCTATTGAAATATGCTGATTTATGAATTATTTCTTCACCTGACATTTTTGTAAATGTTACCTTGAGTGTTTCAACTGCTTTCAAACCTTTCTTTGATTCAATAATATTTTTGATATGATTTTCAATAGCTTTTCTTGTGTTTTTCAACTGTTCCAAGGGATCTTTGTTGTTTTTAATGTTGATTTCATAAGACTTTGTATATCCTTTGAGAGCTTTATCCACTTGCTCTATCTTGGTTCTTGGCAATGGTATCGGTTTCTTGGTTCTTAGCAATGGTATCGGTTTGTAATCATCTCTAAATTCCAATGGTGGTTCAATTATGTTATCTTCATAATCCTGTACCATCTGCTTTACACTCTTACGAGGTGTTGGGATTGGTTGCTGTTGTAGCAACTTTTTTACTTCCAAATTCTGTTTGATCAGCAAGTTGATTAATTGAGATTTGGTAAGATCGCGGAGGCTGTGGGTGTTCATACTATATGTTGACATAATTTTCTATGTAATATTACTAACGTGCCAAATCTTTAAGCCTTAATAAATTTGAATTTTTTATTTACTAATATATAAAGATATATTATATAATCTATATGATAATGACGAAAATTATTATCAACAAATGCGTTTTTTCTGCACATCCAATATATGATCTTTATGCTGCATCTGAAGATGGAAACTTCATTAATATCATTAAAAAAGTGCCCCACAAAGGGAAAAGGCAACACAATGGTTACTTATCATGTATGGTGAGAAAACATGGTCAACATGGTCAGAAAGCGTATTATGTCCATCGTTTTACATGGGAATGTTTTAACGGCGCCATACCAGAAGGAAAAGTGATCGATCGTATCAATAATGACAAGGAGGATAATCGCTTATGCAATTTACAACTTATAACACAACAAAATAATTGCAAGAAGTCAGCAAAGGATCGAGATTATACATTCGTTGCTAATAATCATGAAAATCGAAAATGCATTAAAGCAATCAACCAAAATACAAATGAAGTTTCATACTATTACAGTATGTATTCGATTAATCAACACCTTAGGATAAATGCGGGTATTGTTAAAATGGTGTCTGAAGGTCTCAATAATTGTAAATCAGGTATATCAAAGAAAGATGGTTGTTCTTATACATTTCAATATATCAAACAAGATGAATTACCTTCTGACTACAAGAAATCAGCAAATATACGACCAAAAATGTCTGATGAAGATAGAAAAAAACATAACACGGAACATATAAAAAAATGGCAAAAGAAAGAATACAAATGCCAAAACTGTGATAAAATTATTAAAAACGGATCCAAGTATGTTCACAATAAAAAGTGTAAATAGCCAGAAACAATAATATTTTTGGCCATCATTAAAACAGCAAATATACAGCATATACTGTATTGATTTATACAGTATATGTTACTCAATTTTCTCTTATATCATTTTCATACATTTATTAAATCCTTCATTGGAATCCAGCTATTGAATTCATCACCATATCCCTTCCATTTAACTAAAGCTTGTTTCTTCTTATGATCCCTGCGAATGACCTTATCAATACGGAAAACATCCTGCTTGACTTTTAATGATTCAGGTTCATAAAAACTCCCTTCTATAGTCTCATCATTTAGATCCTTTATTTTGTATGTTATTGGATTAGTGTATTGAATCTTATCAACTGTAAATACTTCTTCAGTCCAATTTGGTGTATAACCTTTATCGAATACATTCCGTTTGTACTTAGATATTCGGACTTTATCACCTATTTTAAATTTTGGTTTCTGTTTTGATATTGCCATATCACCATATAGATTAAAGTAAACAGTTCCTTCATTCTTCTTATTGGATGCTTCTGTGGGCGTCATTTTGATGCTTGAATGTTTGGTATTATTATACTTTTTCAATATTTCAGGTAACATACACTGTATCGAGATATATTGTATTACCTTGAACAGTGAACTGCTTCCACATTTTGGATTTAATCGTTCTATTCCATCTTTCAACCACTGATGACTTTTCTTCATTCTCAGTTGAGTACATATGTATCCCATTTTTCTCTAATAGGTCCTTCACATGTTTGTTGTAATATTCTTTACCTTTATCAACCCATAAATACTGTGGTTTTCTACCTTCTTTTAATATTGTTTTAAATGCTTCAGCAACAGATTCACCTTTCTTATCCTTCAATGGTACAATCCAACCGTATTTACCGAAAACATCAATAATCATTAGAAGATATCGGTAACCTTTATTCCATTTACTGAACTGTTGCATTTCAACTAGATCACTTGCCCATATTTCATCAATATGATTTGTGATTACACGCCGCCGAGTGAAATTACGTTTTATGGGTGTATGTAATTCATCAGCTAATTTTTCTTGCCAGTTTTCTACACTCGGCGGCTTTTTGCGTTTTTTGACTTAGCACCCATACCCAATTTAGACTTGGTTGCTATAGCATTGCGAGCTATTGCATGTCCCCATTGTCTTTCTTTCCAAGGAATAGCATCCAAAGCCTTAACCATTTTACGATCTGCATCATTCTTACATTTTACTTGGTTACTTTTTGGTTTGTTTCCACAAACTGAGTAATCAACATCATGCTGCATGCTGACAGCATCTGTTCTTCCTGTTGGCTGTTGATATATCTCAAGTATCTGGCCAGTATTGGGATCATACTTCAGTTGCTCTTCAAGAGGATTACCGGGACCCGTATATCTGTGCCCTGGCATCACAAAACCTTTTTTGTGGGCAACTTTTAATATAGCCTTATGTATATCTATTGCACCACCAGTCGGTGATATATTTGATGCGAAACTGTCAAGGACTTGATCAAGATACTTATTTCCAACATTTTTTATCTTCTTCTTTGCATAATCTGATTTGATAGCTTTTGCAACACCCTTTCGAGCAAGGTAAGCCCCAGAATTGGCCAAACCTTTCAAAGCAATCTCACTAAGAGAATGACTATCATGAATATCAAACAAACTGCCCCCACCTAGTGAGGGCTCAATCAGTTTCCCTGATTCTTGATGAATTTAGTCTTTGTTATCCCGCATTTAGCACAAGTGCATTTCATCATAGTTCGACCATTTTTTGCTTTAACGTATCGTTCACTACCTGGAACACATTCAGTTTGTTTCTTCTGTTTTACGCAATATGATTTTACCATTGTATATGTTTATATGTTAGATATTTTTGAAATAATTCATGATGAATCTGTAATTGACACTTGTATCTGACATATCAAATTTAGAATTGTGTATTGTATCAAGAATGGATCTTCCCTTCTGTCTTTCAAGCAGATAGTACAGACACCAATACCCACACAACACTGAATCACGTTCTTGTATCTCATCCCCTGAATATACTAATTGTTTTCCACTTGTGGCCATATATTTACTAACCTCTGTTGGCATCATTAATCCAAATGAGTCGAAGTATTGACAAAATCTGTCAATGTTTCTATAACATACCCAATGTGTGCCAGGTCCGATATGGTCATCAAGATTGATTATCCCACATTCTTTGTTTTTGATTTGTTTTGGTAAAACATCTTTGCTGAAAACACCTCTAAAGTATTTTATCCCAAGTTGTTTCACCCAATTTTTCAGATCATAGTTGGATAATGGTTTATTTACAAAATGGCTCCAACCAATGGAATGTTGTTGAATGGACTGTTTGGACCTAGCAGAAGACCTTTTCCCTTTCTCTTTTTTTTTGGTGGGCTTTTTTTTTTTGTCCCATAACCGATTGGATTGTTCCAACTACCGAAAAAAGGTGGTGGTTGATATGGCATCAACATCATTGAACTGTTTTTACCTTTACCCTTTGTTGGAGGAACATATACAGGAATTGATCTTTTTGGTCTTGATTTTTCAACATGTAAACCTCTTCCAGTCAATGCATTCATTAGCATAGGAATCCCAATACTTGCAAGTAAAGTACCAAGGAAACCACGTGATTGTTTCAATGTTGGTTTCACAAAAACACTTGAACCTGATTGAAGAGCAGCAACTATTTCTTCTTTCTGTTTCTTTGATAGAAGATGTTTGTTTGCGATTAGTTTATCAATCTTATTCTGTGGTATGAGAAAACCACCTTTTTGTTTTTCAAATATTTTATCAATACCAAGACTTCCAAGAGCTGATAATGCTCCTGTTGCTAGTGCTGGGACTGCTTTGGATACAGCTGTGGTTGCATATGGTAATAGTTTTGTACCAAGAGATAACAAACTGCTCCACAAAGAACCACTATGTACAACAACCTTTCTGATTTGTGTTTTGGATATCTTGATGTCTGATCCATTACCCAATCTTTTTGCTTTATTTAATCTTGCTATCTGTCTATTGGTCAACATTAGCTGATCATTTCCATTTAATTCATGATTACTCAACCTGATTGTTATTGCTGAATTCTGTTTGTATGCATTAGCCAGCTTTTGCTTTTGTCCAGCTGACAGTTTTACTCTGTGTGGATGATAAGTTGTCATATATATATAATTAATTATACAATACAAATATGTATACAATGTGCCCTCCCGGTTATTACCATAATGGCTTTATGGCAACTCCTGAACTTGGGCACAGGATGTACGGTTACACATTGTTGGATTGCATTGTGGAGTCACGAGAGTGCTCAAACTGCGAGCAGTGAGCGAAGCAATATGCCAATAGTGAACACCTCTTACAAGGCTCTCCACCCAATCCATAGAGTGCTCAAACTGTGTAAACAGTGAGCGTAATAAATATTTATAAATAAATATTTATAAACAAATTATTTTAAATAGACCTCAAGATTAATTTCCCATCAGTCTTTCTCATTTCAACATCCTGTTCATGAAGGACAAGTGCATAAACCGAGTAGTCTGCAGTTGTACCACCACTTAGTGTATATTTGAAAGTCAGTTTGGTCATACCATCTTTGATATCTGTTGGTTGTTTTGTTAGATCAAAGTAAATAAATGGAAAAATGGAACCGAAATTAGACCTATTAATGAGAGTATCACCAGCATAATCACTGTTAGCATGAACATACTTTAGAACATCTCGGAAGACACGAGTTGGCTCTTCACTTGGTCTGTAATGAACCTCTGGATATTCTTTTCCATTCCCTACTTCGAGATAGCAACTGTTCAATGCTTTATCACCAACGCTGAAAGTGTTATATAAAAATTTATTTTGTTCCTGTGATTCAATATTTGCATCATTGATTATAAAAACGAAAACATGTCTGGGTTTGTTAATTGATGTTGAAATACGGAAGTTACCCGTCTGCTGTTTTGTTGAATCATATTTCTCAACCGTTTCACGAAGATAGGTCCACTTTCTTGTATCAAGGTATTTACTCATGTATAATGATTTTCCATCTGCATTGAAAACAATACGAGGGACTATAAGTTGAAATTTAGAAAGGACAACACGACAATTGTCTGTTGCCTGCCAGACAAGGCCGTTGTCACTCTCAAGTTCGATTTTTATCTTAATTTTGGAATTCGGAAGGAGTTCACCATGAAGGCTCTCAAAAAAACTATACCGATTAAGTGGTATTTCTGCATTCACTGTAGCACCAGCGTTCAGCAACAATTTTCTAGCAGCAAAACCTGAATTGTAATTTGCTTGAGCTGTTCTTTCTTCAGCATGTCTATTCGTGTCAATGTGAAAGAATTCATTTGTGCCTAATGACTTTTTTAATAACCCTGAGAATATTCCAGAAGATTTTTGATATTAATTGCATGATTAGCTTCCGAACATTCATATACATCAAGACCATTCATCTTAACAGTCAATTTTTTAATAAGAGAAAATGCTGAATTGACTATCCCATTATTATCATCAGCAACAACATTAGCTCCATCTGCTAGCTTTTTTAAATTGATGTCTACATTGAATCTAGCATGATACCAATCAAAAGGGGTTGATTCTCCACTATTGTCAACAGCAAAACGATAATTATCTTTTGTCTGATGAGCACCATTTGCTATATTTGATTTCAATGTTGTTTCAAGTTCAAAAACAACATCTTCATACCTTTCTATGAGTTTAGAGTTTCGATAATTTGTCATATATCATATGTTTAGATAAAATTTCTTCTTCTGAGTTTTCCACCTGAAAGTATCTGATTCACTCTTTGATTCACCTCCTCAGCAGTTAATTCTTTTGGTTTTAACAAACTTGGTGGGATTGATATATTTGGTTCCATCTGAACAGATGGAGTTTTTGTATTCTTATTACTTAGAAGCTTAACTATCTTATCACCAGCCTTCTTACCAACATATTCACCAGTTTTTGTGGCCGCTGTTGTAGCTGCACTTTTAGCTGCTGTTTTTGGAATGCTTTTAGCTGTTTTTCCAAATATTTTTTTTCCAACTGCCTTGAAGACATCAGTTATACCCTCACCATGAATATGTTTTGTCACAAACATATCTGAATCTGCATCATAACGTTTTTTGAATTCACACTGTCTCATATATTATAATATTATACTAAATATCTGTTGATCGAACAAACAGTTCAATGTACCAATCTATCCCATTCAAATCAATTGGAGTCCCAGATGAATCAGTAAGATAAAATCGAATTGAAGATATTGAATGCCCAGATACTGGACTATATGCAAGAAAACGAGGTTCGTAAGTAAATGGGAGGGATCTGACAAGATTTTCAACAGGAATAACTGCTATTGTGTTTGAAGATTGACCATCAACAATGCTTTCTGTTACCCTATCACAGTTGATATGTATCTCATCCACCCCTCTTGTAATATCAGGGAGATTTATTCCATACACTGTCTTTTCAACCTTTTTTGAATCAAAGCCAATCAGTTTTCTGAAATCAAAGTCTGTTAGATCTACTTGATAATTATCATCCAATTCAATGAGTACTCGATAAGTAGATAAAACAAAAAACAGATTTAAACCGTATACATCTTTCCCATCATTATCAGCGGCTTTCTTGACAAGATCTCCATTGTCTTTCATAGCCTTTTTGATGTATTCATCAATGTCATCATAGCTATACATACCATCAACAAATGTGATTGTTTTCCAATTTGCTCCTTTATCAGGACTGTATTTTATTTGATTGTTGCCATATGATTGTCTGATGTTATACCAGCTGTATGTCATTGATATAGTGCTTACAGCCATCTCATGCTTCTTGTCATATGATAGTTTAATAGTCTGATTAAATCTTGTGGTGAAGTCATGACTAAAACTTACACCTGACTTTTGTCTATTTTTTGATGCAAAACGTAACAAGAATTCACTCATATATTAATAGATTAGATATTTTTTTATATGTTAATAGATTAGATATTCTTTAATCAGATCACTCATTTGTTTGTTATTTATGATTTTCAGTTTGTTCAACTTATGCACTATATTTGAAAACTCTTCTCTGACAGCATTACTGTTGTTTCCAGCATACATAGACCCTCCAAGCAGCTCTAATCGTGAAAGTAAATCTTGCGGATCATTATAATAGAAAACGCCTGATCCAAGTTTTGAATACTTCTTGGATGTCCTGTGGATTGGTATTTCACTCAGTCTGTTAAGGTCATTGAACACAGTTCTTGCCAGTTGAGAGTAGTTCTTTCTGCTGTTGAATCGTTTTGTTAGAAGATCAAGTGTGTCAAAGTCAGCTTGTTTATCATACACCTTTTGACCGTTTTTATGAGCCACAACTTTCAGATGTCCATACAGTTTTGGAAGATCAATGACCAGACCACCATACTGTCCCTTTTGTGATATCTTATAGGCGTTTCTTTTTTTCTGTGTATAGAGGCCTGTACCAGTATGTGATACATATTTTAATGAAGCTAGTAAATCATCGATTGTTCCTCTGTATTTCTTCAGAGTTTGTAGTTCTATGTCATAAGATTTTTTGTCTTCATCTGATGTATTTTTCTGTCCTTTTTTTCTTTCAATTGTTTTAGCTAGTTCTGCAGCTTTTATTTTCTCTTCCGATAGTTTTTGTGGGAGCATTTGTGTCAAGTCCCCCGGTTTTGATAGTTTGTAATTATTTAATATAATTCTGTCGGTTTTGTTGAAATTGTTGTCAATATTAAGTATTGAAGGCTCTAGTTTTTCTTCAGGAAGTTCATCTTTTAATTCAATTGCTTTAGGAAGTTCATCTTTTAACACGATTGCTCTCAGATTTGTTTCTGTAAATTTGTTGATTCCTTCTGCTAAATCCTCTTGGTTTTTCTGTAATTGTTCAATGACTTTATCCTGTTTTTCATCAATGCTAGTTTTGATTTCTTTCTGAACTTCAATAGAAGGTTTCAATATTTCTGATGTATCATCATACATATCCTGTTTTTGTGTTTTATAAGTCTTGACGACTTTGCGGACTGCTTTCACCTTATTTCCAGCTTCAATTCCACTGGTAAGAAGTTTTTTCATTCGTTCAATATCCATATATGATTGGGTTAGATAAAAAAACTTATCTCAACTTATCTCAACTTATCTTAATTATCCAAACTTATCTAAACTTATCTAAACTTATCATATATGGAAATACCGAACTATGATAGTGGTGAAAGATCAGACAACGGTTTCAAACGATTACATGAATACATGCCGAAAAACACATTCAGGATGCTTTTAGCGGGTAATTCGGGATCGGGTAAAACCAATTTATTGAGTCATATTTTACAATCTCCATTGATCTATTATGATCAGATCCATTTGTATGCCAAAAATCTCGATCAGGATAAGTACACAAGTTTAATTGATAAGATGAATGGAATAAGTGAACATGTTGGTTACCCAGTTTTGATAGCAAGCAATGATGAAATAATACCTGTCGACCAGCTGCAAGATACCGATATGCAAAGAGTTGTTATATTTGATGATTATGTATGTGAAAAAGTACAGAAACCTCTGATAGACTATTTCATTCAAGGACGTCATAAAAACTGCTCTGTGATATATCTCACACAATCTTTTTATGGATGCCCTAAAGCAATCAGATTGAATTGAAGCCATTTCTGTTTGTATGACTTTCCATCCTCAAGAGAAAGAAATTTAATATCTCAAGAATTGGGAATTGATAAAGAAAAATATATTAGGGCAACCAAGAAACCATACTCTTTCTGTTATGTGGACAAACCGATGAAAACAGTGAAGAGAAACTTCTATGGAAATTTATAATATAATTATATATGGGAATATTCAATGACAATTCACAAAACGATCATCTCGGTCATTTAAAATTTTCCACTGAAATAGGACCACCAGGACCACGAGGACAAAGAGGATTAAAAGGACCAAAAGGACAACCTGGTGTTGGATATAAATTGACGCCTGATGGTAATTATAATATTGATGGAAAACGATTGACTAATGTTGGAGAACCAACTGGAGATAATGACGCTACAACAAAAGCTTATTTTGAATCTAAAAACTCTAAAAAAGCTGATAAAACTTATGTTGATTCAGAAATTTCTAAAGTAAAAGTTCATTCATCTCCAAATTATCATTTACAACAAAGTTTCACTTTTTATAAAGATTATGGTGATAAAGCAGAATTAACTAAATCAAACATTTCAATCACCAACCATACAAATCATTTGGATTTATTAGAGATATCTCGACAAGGTTTTAAAGATGGTTTTGCTTATTCTGATGTGAAATTGACAAACAATATTAATCCAGGTACTTATTCCATTCTTTTTGAAATTTTTGGTTATAATGGTTCCAATATCGTTACTGATGGTGACAGTGATCGTCTTTTATTTTATAATGTTGAAGGTGATCCAATAATATCTGATTTCAGTCATGATTGGTTTTCAAATTATGCTAAAGCGTATATAATTTTCAACAATTATAAAATAGATGTTGGCATCACTCTCCAATTTCGTTATTATGGCTCCAGCAACTCAAATTTCAAGTTTCTCTTTTTCAGCAGATGTGTTAAAGGAGTACAAAAGACTGGTTTTGATCACACCCTTTTTAATGTTCCTGATGTTCAAGATAATCATAAGATTCTCTATTTTGAGAATTTGAATCTCAATGTGTTAAGGCCCTAATAGTTGCATGACCGTGACACGTTGTGTTACCGAGTTAACAATTGACATGTAATACGAGATTTTGTATTTTGAGCTTTTCGTTTCAGTTCTGTCGTATTATCGGGAATATATTCGCATACAGTCTTTTCGCGAGGAGAATAAACGTACAAGTTGGAACCGTTTCAGCTACTTTGTCGTTCGTTTCGTTATTTTACGATTACTATCTTCAACCGACTGAAACATTTGGTCCTTCGAGCTGAACATTACACAGAAAAGTTACGGAGATCGAAAGAAATCGCAAGTTTGGGGGCGTTCCGTTTTGTACTGAATCGACTAAACGTGTATGGGTTGAAACTGAAAATTTCCTGTTAGATGCCGTCCGACGACGAAAAAGATATGGAATCCACCGAGGTAGAGGATCACGAATGCAGGCTTCGGGATTATAAACAAGGAAAGAGAATCGCAAAATCGCAAATGACGCGTCTCACTCATTAAGGTCAGGCCCTTTAAATATCACCACTTGAAGAGTGATGGCGCGTAAGTTAATAATTAATGTACGTTCCAACCGATCGTCACGAAATTTGGCAGAAAGCATGACTAGAATATTACCTAATCACTGTGCGAATTTGAGCGAAGACGGTTGAATGTAGCTTACACAACGTCGAATCCAAAGTCCACTTTCGGGTCAACGTGTTGATGAGAAATGGCGTCGGCTGCGAAGCGTCCGCGACCGGTCGTTTATACTGATGAACAGGTCCTAGAATTATTGGAACGTGAAGAAGATAGCAACGATGGGATGTCTTCAGATGAAGAAAGCGTTTTGGATCATCTCCTGCTAGATTCAGACGAGGATTCGAGGTAAGAGCGGTGTAAACTTCACTGCGTGTGTTAGTGCGTAAGTGACGCTAACCCACACACATGGTCTAAAATGCAATGAAATGACATTTTTATCTGCTTTTTTCGTTTGAATCTTGGCTTACTGCTTGGAAAAAGTGTGTAGATTAATATTTTAGTTTAGGGAGACCAATGTATTCGGAGGAAAAAGGTTTTTGGGGCAACAGAGCAAAAATATGTGATGGAATGTTTGCATCGCTGCTCGTAAACAAGGATCTCGGATTTCATTCTACGCAGTGATTTACTCTAAAAGGACGCCGACGCTCTGTAAATGGCTTTATGTTTCCCTCATTATGTTTTATATACGTTTAGTATTTTGAATTATAACTTCTCAGTATTTTTATGCGAAACTATGTTATTTTGACTTATAATTTTGGTAAAGTTATGAGAATTACTATATCCATCTTTGTTTACGACTGGAAATACAAATTCTACAACGAGTGAAATTGATTAGTTTGTCATGACCTTGTCGTGATAAAAATATCAAAGAATGAAATGATGGTTTCCTTGTAAATGATGTTTTGCTTGTAAATGATGTTTTCCTTGTAGTGAGGAAGAGATCAGTGATGGGGGTGGTGATGGTGATGTTGATGAACATGTGGCTGAGGAAGATGATGACCAAGATGTTGGAGATGAAGATGTTGGAGAGGTAGACGTTGGAGAGGTAGAAGTTGAAGAAGAAGAACTTGGAGAGGAGGACAGTAGTGAAGAAGATGATGGTGGTGATGACGTGCCTTCTGTTGCGGCTTCTGTTGCTCCTGCAGCTCCTCCCGCACGTGGTGGAAGACCTGTAGGCCCAGCGGCTGGTGGTACTGGTCGTCGTGTAGCTGCTGTCCCGGCTGCTCGCAGGCGTCGTCCAGTTGCACGACCTTCTGTCCCAGCTCTTAGTGGTGGTCCCTAACGTGGTCGTGGTCGTGGTCGTGGTCGTGGTCGTGGTCGTGGTCGTGGTCGTGGTGCTGGTCGTGGAGCTGGTCATGGAGCTGGTCGTGGTGCTGGTCGTGGTGCTGGTCGTGGTGCTGATCGTGGAGCTGGTCGTGGAGGGGCAAGACGTAACGCTGCTGCTCCTATGGCATTCCAAAGCTATGGCGACCCAGATACTCCAAATGTCCTTCCCCCGTTCGCACCCTCCCGCCCTGTAGGTATACATTTTGGTCGTCCGCATCTAAGGAACACGATGACCAAAGCTCTTGAATTTTTTCACCTGTTTTTTACTGAAGAAATGGTAAGTGAATTATGCACACACACAAACAGTTATGCTAACGAACATAGTATTGAAGGAAGTCATCAGTCGTACACCCAGTCAGATGGAAGTTGGAAGGATACGACTCCCGAGGAGATCAACAGGCTGGCCGCATTGTTGATTTATTTTGGTCTTGTCAAGGTAGGTGGTCATACTGATAAGTATTGGAGCACCAAGACCCTCTACTATGGTCTTTGGGCAAGGTCAATCATGTCCAGAACTAGATTTAGAGCCCTTATGGCTTTGTTACATGTGGTGGACCCAGGATCTGAGAATGCAGGTGATAAACTACGTAAGGTGGAGTCATTTATTGATTATTTCAAATCTAGGTGCCTTGCCTTGTATCAGCCAAGACAGCAACTGGCCATTGATGAGCGAATGGTGAAATCAAGGCATCGATCTGGCATCCGTCAGTACATAAAAGACAAACCCACAAAATGGGGGATCAAGCTGTGGGTTTTAGCAGACAGCTCAAACGGTTATACCATTGATTTCAACGTGTACATAGGGAAAGCTGCGGGGAGGGATGTAGGTGTAAATGGGCTTGGGTATGATGTTGTTGTTTGCCTAATGCAAAATTTCTTCAATCAGGGTTATCACTTGTACATTGATAACTTCTATACTTCAACTGCTCTTGTGAAGTATCTTTTTCAACAGGGAGTCCCTACTACAGGAACCATCAGGGAGAACAGTAGAGGATTCCCAGCAGATATGAAGAATGGAATTCAGTGGTCCAAGGCTTCAAATGTGCAGAGAGGTAGTATGCGTTGGGAGAGGGACCCACCAGTTCTAGCCTTACAGTGGTTTGATAACAAAGTTGTTTCCATGTTGACCACCATTGAGAATGCCAATGATTCTCTGCAGGTAAAACGGAAAACCAAGACAGCTGGTATTTGGAGTACCAAAGTGGTACAACAGCCCCAAGCCATAGCAACATACAATAAGTATATGAATGCTGTCGATAGATCGGATCAAATTTTAGCTGTCAACAACGTGTTGCGCAAATGCATGAGATGGTGGAAAACGTTGTTTTTCCACCTGATTGATATTGCTGTTGTCAACAGTTTTATACTTTTCAGGGAACACCAGCGTCATTTTCCAGACAATGAAGACCTCAAGAGGACAGCAGATTATTCCCTGGGCCATTTCCGAGAAGAGATTGTGAGACAGATCTGTGATTTTCCTGAAAAAGCTGACCAGCCCCCTGTGCTTTCTACACCCAAAGCAGTTGACCCAAATGAGTTTCAATCTCTTCACATGCCGGTTTTCACCGATGAGAGGAAAAACTGTGTGGTTTGCTATAAACATAACAAAGTCCAGAGGCAGGTGTTTTCAACTTGCAGTGCTCCTATGTGTGAGGGGAAATATATGCATGTCACCAAGGAGAAAAATTGCTTCCAGATTTTCCACAGCAGGGAGTATCAACATTGATGTTTTCATAGTTTGTTGTCTTGTACTAACAATTCTTCCACAGCAAAACAGGTAACGAAAAAAAAAACAAAAAAAAAAACAAAAAATATATAAAAAAATGTACCAAAAAAATTATTTTCATGTTGTGTTTTATTTTGAATATCGGACATTATCCATTACTCTTCCTATTTTCTACAGAGAGTGTTTACAAGCCTGGTCTTCAATGACGAATTCCGACTCGTCATCGTATGAAGGGATAATGAATCAAATTATTTGGAACAACAAGTATATTTTAAGCGAGGGGAAATCTATTTTTCAGTTGGCTTTCTATAATCTAGGAATTCTTAAGGTTGGTGACCTGGTTTCTAAGGAAGGTGTTTTTCTTAAAAGTGACAAAATTCTGAATTCCTTTTTTTCCCCTTGTTACTCCTTTTCCCTAATGGGTGTTTTTGATGCTATCCCAAAGGAATGGCATTCTATAATTAAAACAAACCCATTTTGTGCTCCCTCTCCCATGGATCAAACTTACTTTGAATTAAAAATTGTGGGTAAAGTGATTGACCTTTCCAATTTTACTTCGAAGTTCGTCTACAACGAATTCCGTTCGTTGAAGCAAACTCCTGCTACGGCGAAAGCTAAAATTATGAACAAGTACCCTTATCTTGCCATAGACTGGAAAAAGTTGTATTCTTTAGCTTTTGAAACTACGTTGGACACCAAACTAAGAGAATTTCAATATAAAATTTTAAACATGATTATTTTTACTAACAAAAAACTTCACCGGTTCAATTTGGTGGATTCCCCTTTATGTGCCTTTTGCAATGCAGAGGAAGAATCCCTGGAGCATTTATTATATTTCTGTAAGTCATCGAGTTTCTTTTGGAAAGAACTGTTATCTTGGATAGCAGTGGATGCCAATATTGTACTAAACGCTTCACTTTTGGATATTCTTTTTGGGAAATTTGACCTTGAGAAAGATTTTCTATTAGTGAATCATATTTTCTTGCTTGCTAAATACTTCATTTATAAGTGTAAGCTTCATAAAGTTATCCCATCGCTTTTAGTTTTCAAAGCTAAGTTAAAAGCAACCTATAAAGTAGAATTATATATTGCAAAAGAAAAGGGTATTTTACAAAACCATTACAAAAAGTGGGAAAACTTTCTTTCTTGGCTGTCTTGATGCCTTGCATAAAGATGTAGACGTACAATTTTTCTTTGTTTTTGAGCCTTTCTGTTTATTTATGTATTTTTTTCATATTAGTCACACCGATACACACTAGTAACAATACAAAATTCAAGTTTTGTATCTTGAATGTTGTAATCGGCTCGACCCAAAGTACCTAATTTTATTAACGTTAGGCAGTAAACGGATGTTAAGTGTAGTTTTGCAAATGTACGTAAGTGCAAGTAGTTTAGGTAGTTTGTTATTTTATTTTATTTATTTATTTTTTTTCTGTACTGTATTTTATTCTTTTTCTCTATTGCTATTGTAACATTATGTTTTCGTAAATGACAAAATGTAATTTAAAAAAAAAAATGAATTTAAAAAAAAAAAAATGTTGTGTTTTATTATACTCTATTAGTAAAAGTGTTGCTAGTAGTGGGGGGTGCTAACAACACTATTACTAGTAGTGGGGCATGCTAAGGGTTGGCATAGGTGGTAGGTTCATAGTGGAGGGGGGTGTAGGTAAGTACCCAGGGGCAGGGGGGGGACTTTCCCATCTCAATGGTTTTCCCATGTTTCTAATAGTGGAGCCTACCAAGGGATAGCAGGGGTGGGAGTGGGTTTCCTTTGTCTTTTTCTGTCAGTGGCCTGCCAAGAGACGGCAGGGGTGGAGGTGGGTCCTTTGGGGGGAGGGGCTCCCGCTCCAGTTATTTTCATTTTTTTCTTGTAGTAGGTTATATTTCCCCTTTTCCAGCTGTTGGACCTCCCAAGAGATGGTAGGGGTGTAGGAGGATACTCCTAGATGGACACACCCACTCAAAAAAAGATAACAAAAATTTCGATTTTTTCCTTTATTTTGTCATTTCATACATTTTTACTAGCGTGTAAATAAAATATTCTAAAAAATTCTATTTTCATTCTTTTTCAGCCAAAATTGCAGGATATGTTGCCCATATGACAAGGAACATTTTTGTTTTCAACTTTTCCTTATTGCCTTATACCACTTTGAAATTTGTTGGCTTTTGTCCGCATTTTTATGCTAATGTATGCTAATTTATCCTAATTAAATTAAGGTGTCAATCACTCGAGTGGCTCCTTTTGGACAATTTTTTTTTCCCTGAAAGCCTGTTCCATAACCTTTCAAATGAGATATGGCTTTCCACTCAAGGAGCTGTTAGAAAAAATTCAGGAACAACAAGAAGAGACCCTGATGGTAATGTCCCGTTTGGAAAAGGCCTATCACCATAAGGATGATACAAGTATGGCGGAGAAAGTTAGCGACGAAGCAGACGATCTGGTTGAACAAATCGATCGTGAAACCATGCCTGCTCGCTCACTGTTGGCTTCACTCACCAAACAGACCAAAGTCAAATCCCGTGCAAATTCCGTCGCAGATAGTGAAGCTTCGCAGAGAAGAAAAGAGAAAGAAAAGGCAGAAATGGAAGCGCGTTTACGGCGAGATCGGCTTGAATGGGAAATCGAACATAATCGCAAAGAATTAGAACGCCAGGAAAAGGAGCTTCAAGTGGTACATGAAGAAATAATCAAACGACGCAAGGAATTGGAAGATGAAGTGGATGAGCATTTTTTTCGAGAACAGGAATTTACTGAGGATTATCATCCGCTTCCCTCGCAACAGAATAAATCAATTGAAAATCCTCAGCAACAGCAAGAAAACAAGGCACCTCAGAAATCACCCGATAGCGTGCATGCAGTTGAAACACCATCACCGGAAATGCCGAAATCACACCATTCTATCAATGTCTCTGACGCCGGTTCCATCGCTAATAACTGTGAAATGCATGGGCAGTTGGAAAGAATCCGAATTCCAATTTTTTCAGGAAATAAGATGGACTTTCAACGCTGGAACGCGGCTTTCACAAGTTGTGTTGACATGACTTCATTATCGCCGCAATTCAAGATGTTACGCTTGGAGGCATGTCTAGCTGGAGAGGCCGCGAACACAATTAAAGGTTTAGGATACTCCTTGGAAGCATACGAGGCGGCCAAAACACGTTTATTTCGTAAGTATGGAGGAAGCCGAAGGCAAGTTCAGTCTCACATTGAAGAACTAAAAAGGCTCCAACCCATCCAGGAGAATAACGCCAAAGAACTGGAAACTTTCGCCGATGTCTTGGAACGTGCAGTAATTACGTTGAAAGAAAATGGCCGAAAATCGGACTTAGAAGGAGGAGCACTGCACACTGTGATCCTTGAGAAGATTCCTGAGCGTTTACTAGCCCAATATTATCGGTGGTTAGACGAAAACAAGCGTCCAGACTCGCTAGAGACGTTGAAAGACTGGGTTTCAGAAGAAGCTGCATATCAGATACAGGCCACCGAGATCAAGAACGGAATTTCAAACCAAGATCGCAATGAACAATCGTGGAATAGCAAACATCGTCATCCTAGAAGATTCCCTAGAAGCTATTTCAGCGACAAGAACGGAAGAGGCAATCAAAAGTGTTGTGTATGTACCGGGAACCACTCACTGTTGAAGTGTGAAGCATTTCAAAAACTTTCAGTTGACGAAAGATGGCAAACTGTCAAACGATTTGGTCTGTGCTTCCGTTGTTTGGGGGATAACCATCATGGCAAGTCCTGCCGAAGAAGCAAGCAATGTGGTATTAACGGATGTACAGGAACCCATCAAAGTCTCCTTCATCATGACAGAGCGCCACCTGCTCAATTTTGTCTGCGACCAGAAGCAGAACCGTACGTTCAACATTCGACCACGCCCCTTCAGCCAACGACCAACGCAAACGAGAGACCGAGAGAAACCTTGGAGGGGAATGGTACCAGGCAATCCGTTACCATGGAAACGTTTGGAAATCAAGAAGGACAACCAGAAGTAGCGTTGCGAACAGTACCGATCGTCTTAAAGAACGGAAACAGGAGAATTATGGTGAACTGTCTGTTAGATGAAGGAAGCGACACGACATATGTTAATGAAGATGTCATTAACGAACTCGGACTAACAGGCGAGAAAGAACCTATCACAGTCAAAGTAGCAAATGACCAAACCCTCCGCTTTATGTCAAGCTCATTTGAGATTGGCCTTGAGAGTACCGACGGCCGGGTAGATACGAAGATAACCGCCAAGACTTCAAACAAAATCTGCGGTGGTTTGAAAGCTGTTAACTGGGTCAAGATTCAAGACAGATGGAACCATCTAACCGGAATTCCGTTCCCAAGGCTCGCAAAAGGAAGTCGAATTGACGTACTTCTTGGAGCAGACCATTATGAACTGATGTATTCGATGAAAGAAGTGACTGGAGGCCCGAATGAACCCTGCGCAAGACTGTGCCCCTTAGGATGGACTGCCATTGGAAAGATTCAGAACCTGGACACAAAGGAGAGTCACTACACTGGCTTCCATCGCACATTTCGTCTGCAAATCGAAAGAAGAGAGCCTACTTTACCAGAGAGGGACACCTTAGAGCTAAACCACTTGCTGAAACGTTTTTGGGATCTTGAAAGCATTGGAATTATCCCAACCGGTCCGCAGCTGACACCGGAAGACAAGTTGGCATGGGATAAAGTCAATAAGTCTTTGAAATTTAATGGCCAACATTACGAAGTAGCCGTGCCGTGGAGAGATGAAAGACCACAACTACCGAATAATGTACCGATGGCAAGGAAAAGATTGGTGTCCACCGAGCGAAGATTAATGAAGGATAAAGAAGTAGCCGTGGCCTATCAACAGGTGATTGACGACTACTTGGATAAGAAGTATATTCGCCATGTTCCTGATGATGAGCGAACGCCCGAATGTCAGTGGCTCCTTCCCCATTTTCCAGTTGTGCGACCGGAGAAAGCAACATCCAAAGTGCGAATAGTTTTCGACGGTTCAGCGCCTTTTGAGGGGAAGAGTTTGAATACTGAAGCCCTAACCGGACCGAAACTTCAAAGTGACGTCTTTGACATCCTCGTGAAGTTTAGAAAGGAATGGGTGGCTCTCGTTGGAGACATCAGTCAAATGTACCACCAGCTTGTGTTATTTCCAGAAGACCGACCGATGCATCCTTTTCTTTGGAGAAACATGGAGATTAACAAAGAACCCGAAGTGTACAAGTTTCTTCGCTTCGTGTTTGGTGGCTGCTACTGCCCATTCTGTGTGCAATTTACTTGGCAGAAACATGCAGAAATCCACCAAGATTCGTACCCGTTGGCTGCAAGTGCAGTAAAGAATCATTGTTACATGGATGATCTCATGCCGTCCGTATATTCCATTAAGAAGGCCATAGAAACAAGACAGAGATGGGCGATAAAGCTGGATTCCACGTGAGAAAGTGGGTTTCGAATCTCACGGAAGTGTTAGCAGATGTTCTCGTAGAAGACCGTGCTTCTGAAGTCGATCAAGAGAAGAACTCATTGCCCGTAACAAAAACGCTTGGTGTGTCCTGGACCGCACGAGAAGACCAGTTCCTGTTTCATTATTCGCCTCCTTCAAAGGACTTTGAATTCACCAAGCGGAACGTCCTAAAGAAGACAGCAACGTTATTTGATCCACTTGGATTTCTCTCCCCGTTCGTGGTTAGAGCAAAACTGTTCATGCAGCAAGCGTGGGTGGACGCATTGGAGTGGGATGAAGTCCTGCCGTCTGAGCGAAGAGAACAATGGAAGATCTGGTTCGGCGAATTGCCCCTCCTTGAAGAAATCAAGATTCCTCATTGTTTAAAAGACACAAGTAGGGAAGAAAACTCTATCTCTCTGCACACCTTCTCCGACGCGTCAGAGAAAGCGTATGCCGCAGCAGTCTACAGTAGACACAAATTCGAGGATGGAAGTGTTACTACTCGTCTTATCGCATCCAAGACCCGTTTGGCTCCGTTGAAGACTGTGAGCATTCCTAGGCTTGAGCTTATGGGCGCTCTCATCGGTGTACGGCTGGCAGATCAAGTTTGTTCAGCACTCGAGATCCCGTCCAGCAATGTCACATACTGGGTGGACAGCCTGAATGTTGGCTATTGGATCAGGGGACAGAGCCGCGAATATAAACCCTTTGTTGCTCACCGCGTGGGCGAGATCCACGAAAAATCTAACCCTAACCAATGGCGTTACGTGCCAACAGATATGAATCCCGCAGATCTTGGAACCAGAGGGATGACTGCGCAACAGCTGACCGACAGTACAAAGTGGTGGAACGGGCCTGAATTCCTGTGCAACCCCGAGGCAGAGTGGCCTGAACGCAAGTTTAACAAACCGTCACGTGAAGCGCTATGCGAACGTAAACTAACATCCAGACCGATTGACGAGAGCGCAACAAGCTACAATGCCATTCAGCGCTTGGCCAGTGAACCCGAAGTTGAAGAATTAGAGTGGCGTTTAGGACCCTCCAGATATTCCAAGTGGTATCAAGTGAAACCCAAAGGACAGTTGGAGGTCGGACTATCATTGAAGAAGTTGGGTACAACGATTCGTCAGCAACTGTCGTAGGCCTGAAAATCAGAGAGTACATGGAGAGTTAACTCCACTAGAGCTCATGACCACCGAAATAGCAATCATCAGAGAAGCTCAAAATGAAACATACAGTGAAGAAATCGAGGCACTGGCGAAGAACAAACCTCTTCCGTGGAAATCCACCCTGCTCCCTTGCACTCCGATCCTTATCAACAGGATTCTACGTTCGAACACGAGGCTGCGGCACTCTGATGATCTCCCAGATGATGTCAAATTCCCTATTATTTTGCCAAAGAGGAATCACGTCACCCGACTAGTTGTGAAGTACCATCACGAAAGTGAAGGCCATCAGATGGGTGTGAACTACACCATAAATCATTTGCGGGAGAAGTATCTAGTTATCCATGTCCGCGAGGAGGTCAAACGGGTGAACAGGGAGTGTCGTGAATGTGCAAGGCATTTTAGAGTCCAGCCAGTCCAGCAACAAATGGCTCCATTGCCACAGATCCGTCTCCAGATGACAACAAAACCGTTCGCTAACTGTGCAGTTGACTTTGGAGGACCATACCTTACCGTTCAAGGGCGTGGACGATCTCGTGCCAAACGTTACCTGTGTTTGTTTTTGTGTTTGCAAACACACTGCTGCCATTTAGAGATGGCGACTTCATTGGATACCGGGGCGTTCCTCAACGCTTTCGTGCGAATGGCGGCAAGAAGAGGATGGCCGACGAAAATGCTGAGTGACAATGGAACAAATTTCGTGGGTGCCGAGAAAGAGATCAGGGACTTAGTCAGTCAACTAGACCATGATCAGCTCCAGCGTATGACGTCAAATCACGGTGTCACTTGGTATTGGAATCCTCTGGCTGCTCCCCATTTTGGAGGTGTATTTGAATCCATGATCAAATCGTCAAAGCGAGCAATTTATGCTGTTCTGAAAGATGCAGATATCAACGACGAAGAGTTACAGACAACATTCATTGGAGTCGAAAGTCTGATGAACTCAAGACTGCTGACCACTTTGAGTGACGATCCCAATGACGAGCCAGTGCTCACACCAAAACACTTTCTAATTGGTCAAATGGGTGGTGACTTCATTCCCGAAAGTGTGGACAGTACAGCATTTAATCCACGCAAACGCTGGAGGCGTGTGCAAGAATTAACTCGACGTGTGGGGACGTTGGATGAAAGAATACCTACCCCACATCGGCTCCCGTCAGAAGTGGTTCTTCCCTACGGAAAACCTTAAAATTGGTGATGTCGTAATAGTCATCGATCCATGTGCAGCTAGGAGAGAGTGGAAAGTTGGCCGTATTGAGCGCACTTATCCGGGCAGGGACCAGCTCGTGAGAGTTGTGGATGTACGAGTTGGGGACAAGGTTCTCAAGCGACCTGTTTCAAGAATTTCCCCATTGGAATTCTCAAATACTGATTAAAACCTGAGAACGTTGAACAGTGATTTAAATGTATTTTAATTTACTTGTATAGACGAATTGTAAGTTTCACTTTTCAATTCGGGAGGGAAAAATGTTAAGGCCCTAATAGTTGCATGACCGTGACACGTTGTGTTACCGAGTTAACAATTGACATGTAATACGAGATTTTGTATTTTGAGCTTTTCGTTTCAGTTCTGTCGTATTATCGGGAATATATTCGCATACAGTCTTTTCGCGAGGAGAATAAACGTACAAGTTGGAACCGTTTCAGCTACTTTGTCGTTCATTTCGTTATTTTACTATTACTATCTTCAACCGACTGAAACATTTGGTAATCTTATTGATGGTTTAGATGATCCTGTCCATCTGGATAGTGCTACTAATTAAAAAATATGTCGACACTGAAAATATTCGACAAGATATTGCTATTAATGATAAAGCTAGTAAATCATATGTGGATGGGGAAATAGGAAAAGTAAGTATAGATACCACACCATTGTTACCAAGAGACGGTAGTAGAAGCATGACCAGTGATTTAGACATGGATGACAATCATATTCTCTCTGTAAAAAATTTAAATGATTATAAGGTTGATGATGCTTATGAGGTTAGAGTTAGAGATTTGAAAAGCGTTGTCAACAAAGAATATCTGAATGAAAAATTTCTCAAAGTAGACAAAAATGGTAATTATTTTGATCTAAAACAAAATACTATCAAAAACTGTGAACCTTACTATGATGGACTTTTTGATGATAACAGTCTGGTTAGTAAAGCTTTTGTAGATGCTGAAATCGCCAAACAACCAAAAAATGTCCTTCTTTTAGATGGAAGTAAAGCTATGACTGGTGATCTAAATATGGGAGGAAATGCCATTACAAACATCAAGCCTTTTGTTGAAGATGACTCAAGTCAAGATCCTCAACATGCTCAATTAAATGATGTTATTAACTTTGGGTATTTCCATGCTCAAAGAGGGGAACTCACAAGAGAAATAAATGATGTTGCTTATGAAGCATTAAACAGAAAAAATCCAGATCCAATGGAAGACAATATTGATATGAACAATCACAGAATAAAAGGTCTAAGTGATGGTAATGAAAATGATGATGCTGTCAATATAAAACAATTGAATGAAGCAGAGGATAATCTTACAAAATATATTAATAATAAAATCACAGACAATAACACCAACATCAACTCCATCATTGACCAAAAGATAAAAGAATCTGAAGACAAATCAATAATTTCAACAGAAGGTGAAAATGTGTTCAAAAAAGTCATGGATGATGATTTGTTTAAAGAAGATGATGATGACATTCACAAAATTGGTGTTCAGAATAAAGATTTTCATTTGGTGAACAAAAAGACTTATGAATTCAAGATTGATTATGATTCAACTATTGGTTACTACAGCACCAGACTATCAATTGATGTTATATATTTACCAATCGGATCTTATACTATGGTTTATGAAATGTATGTGGATGATGGTATCACCATTGATGAAATAGATGCAGTCAGTGGCACTCTCTCAGTGGGAAAGATTAATTCTAAAATATATGGAATAAAGACACGAAGTATCATCAATTTTGCTAAAAATGTTATCCATTCTGGTTTTGATGATTTAGATATTGACATCAAATTAAAAAGTAAAACTGATCCCAAGACCACTATTTATGTGGTTGTATATGGTATCACAGGCATTCACTCTGATGTTCCAATACAAGTTTGGGATCGATTTTATTATTATGATCAAGATAAAGATGATATTAATTTTGAAACAAAAATTGATATGAACAATCACCAAATAATTGGAGTTGCTGATGGTAGTGGAAATAATGATGTAGTTAATGTCAAACAATTGAATGAACTTAAAACTGAAGTGTCCAAAATCAAGACTGACATAACAACTATCATTACAAATAATGGTCTTGTTTATTACACAAATGATTTAAAACATGACAATGAAAATACGGTTAAATTTAAACCATTTACTAACCACTCTTATTCAGTGAATAATAATTCAGAATTTTTTAGGATATCACTTGCTGGTTTTCATCATATCATTTACACAGATTTTTATAATTCTGGAGGGCTATTCTATGTTTATGATAATGGTAAGGAACGTAATTTATTTGGTTTTCGTTTGAATGATGTGTCAGATTGGACACCAATCACGATTAATATGGTTATTCCAATTTGTTTTGATAATGGTTCTAATCATACTGATTTGAAATTCTATATCACAGGTTCTAAGAAGCCTAATTTGGATGGAGCTGGATATAGTTCATTTTTTATAAAATATTTAGGATATCAAAATTAATATATAACACATATATATGATAAGTGATACAATCAAATACGTCAACTGCTTATTTGAAATAACCAAACCAAAATACGAAAAGGTGAATGATGTTATACTAAAGTCAGCTATAGTGTATCAATATCTTTACCTCAATAATTTTGATATACTCATATCAATAGATGACATCCTCGAACTAAATAACAACGAAATCGGTCTGATTGGCCCTGGAAATGGATGTCTCACACAGTTCCTCGAAAGAATATTCAATCAGTCTGATATATTACACTCACATAGCATTCTACATGATGCTTTCGGTAGATTCTATGCACATCATCAATTAGACCGAGGATATACTTATGTCATTCACAAAAACAGAACAAGTAGTTGTATCGGTCAGTTTACCACTCAACTCGCGCTCTGATTGGCTGTTGGGATTTAATTCTTATGCAAATGAACCCTTGTCCTCAAACCAAGATGGCGGCCCTCAACCCTAATGACGTCACCTTGGTGACGTCATCCCTGAACCCTAGTTCCCCTATGACGTCACCTCTGGAACCACTCTACCCTTCTATGACGTCAGCCGTAATTAACATATCCATCATGGCGCCCTAAGAAGGTAGTAACCCTAGTTACTAATCTGGTACGTCAAATGAGTCTTATAGTAGGATGATGTCATGTCTGCTTACCCATGTGGGAGTTGGTACTCTGTCCCCTTGTCCGAAATGGGGCGTGACGCATGCGCACTACCTTCTAAACTGTCCATACCAGGTATGAAGGTCATGAAATTGTTCTTGCACTTTTGTAAGACATGGTATTCGGACCCTAAGGCTATAACGGGATTGCACGCATGCGCAGTCAGTGAAAATTTCAAACACTATGTTTTTCGACTCTATTTTATTAAAATAAACACACAGTTCGATTCCCCGCAGGGTCGTTTGTTACACATGCCCTGTAGTAAACAGCAAATTTTATTACCACGCAATAGTTCAAGATGAAAGATAGAAATAAAGTAAAAAAGACCGATTTCATAAAAAAAAAAAACAAAGCAAAAAGATAGAAATTAATTATTCATTGTCACTGCTCTTGCAATTTTATAAAAACTACTAAAAAAGACACCATGTTCAGTTTTAAAATGTCTCTTCTTTTTTAACAATGCAATCCACCGTAAAGTCTATTTACAAATCTAGTAAAGTGTCAATATTGTCCATATCCTGGTCATCAAAGGCGGCTTTGTATCCGTACGGATAGGTCATGAAGGTTTCAGGATCGATTACCCTCTTGCAGTAGACCAGTTGATATTGTTTGATCTGCTCCTCTGTTTGAATATTGTAATCTTTAGTTTGACGCACAATGTGATAAGGTTTGATGACAGCAGTTTGACTTTTTATGTCATCTAGGACATTTTGTCTGAGGATTGGAAAGTTCAACTGCTTGCTTCCTTCGCTGTTGAGCGAGATACCACGTACTTTGCATTCTTGTTTTCCTTGGCGAGTCTGGTACCCATAATTTTTAGGTCCCCCTGACACAAATTCCATTATGGTGTCTCCTTCCTTCAACTCATTCTTAAAATCGCCAAGGTACTCGCCAAGCACTGGTTTTGCTTGACTCGGTGAGGTTTTGAAAATGACACTGTCTGTATCGAAATACAGCACGCGTTCTTTGAGCTTGTTGAGCTGCTCGTAGAGCTTGAGGCGGGCCCAGCAGGTTGTGAAGCAGGCAATAAAGATGTTGAGGTTGGGCGACACGGGGTCGTCTTGAAGCTGGTGTTTGTAATGAATCTCGACCCGTTGTTCTGTTAGCACGGACACGTACTGGATATCATATTTATCGCTGTCATGAAATGCGTGAAATTGGATGGGATCGTCAAACTCTTTCACCTGTGTCTTGTTGGGTTTCTGCCCGAACTTTCCCCACATTGAATTCAACATCATCTTCGCCAGGGTACGTAAACCAGGATTTTTTTCGATGTTGGCGGGGTCAAGTTGGATTTCTTCTTTTTGTAAGTACTTGGTCACATGCTCTTGTTGTTTGACAAGGTCGTTCCCGACATGCTCTGGCCAACCGCTCGCTTCTTCTTTAATTTTCAGCCACGTGTTAACGTAGTCAGCAAACAAACCTTCTTTTTGTTGTTCTTCAGGGAAATTCCAGACTTCATGGATGTGAAGAATCTTATAGCCACGTTTCACCGCTTCCCACAGTTCAGGTGTACACCAGGTCCCTGTAATCTGCCTTTGTCCATCATTGTGGTTACAAACAAAACTTCTTTCCAACATGGGTTTCTCCATTTCTGTTTCCACGCAGCTGCGACACAGGGGAAACGTGAGCTTGTCGTTCTGACGTAGCGGTAAAACGGGATGATAGAGCTCATAGGGTGGGAGGACGGTACATTGCGCGATGCCAAAGTACTGTAAAATGTTACCTTCCGGTTCAAAGATGATCTGTGGATGTCCGATCGGATAAAGTTTGTTTTTATTGACGTAGGGATACAGGGACGTGAAGTCATAGTAATCAATTTCTTCATCATCCTCGGTCTTGTGGTACAGTTTGATGGCATTCGTTCTTCCACCGCAGAAAGCATCACGAGGGTTGAGTGGAGCAACAATGTCGAGCTGATTGACAAAGTCATGCACCTCCGGGTCGTTTTGTTTGAGTTGAGCCCACTGACACTCCCACATTTGCTTCACATTGTAACCACGACTTGCTAAATCAAAGACTTTGCGTTGCGTACAAATGTAAACATCTTCCATGCTCCTATCTTCCAGGCGGCGGTGAGTTTCGCTGCGGTTGGGATAGCAAGCGCGACACCCGTGCCAATAACAACCTTGGAACTCGTAGACGGTCTTGGTGGCTTCATCATAACCATCCACGGTGTAGTTGGAGTTGGGAATTCTAAATTCTCCCTTGTTTCTAGCATGCTGAATCCTGTGGAGCTTTGAATCTTCCCAGTGAAGCCACTCGAGCGCCACTTTGGAATGATTACTAGTTAGCCGCCAGCCGTGAAGAGGTTCCGAAGCGATGGTGTTAGGTTTCATGCGGTTTTGACGTAGATCGCGGTTGCACGCGGAGGCGATGGTCATGCAGCTGAAAGGATTAAACTTTGATTTTTCTTCAAACAGTCGTTTGAACTTCAAGCAGCCTTCTTTGAGTAGCTTGACATCAGATTCACAGTAAGCCACCAACTCTTCAGCAAAATCAAATGTGCCCGTCTGCTGAGCATGCCAGATTTCAAAAGCTTTGCGACTGCTCACTGACATCACTTCTGGCATGTAATAATGTTGTGCGGGGATTGGACCAACGTACTGTTGATTTTCTGGCGTGTTGAATAGATGAGGGAAATACCCTTTCTTGAGCTCGGTCAGTCCAAAGGTTTTTGGAAACGCAGACAGCAGCATTTGAAAGAACGACAGAGAGTCAATAAAACGTATTCTGTCAAAATTCAACTGCATGATTTTTCCCCCGTTTCTGACTTGTTCCACGATCCGATTCTGGCGATGGTACTCATCGACTACAAAGTAGCCGTCATATCCCTGGAAGTTATGGGCAATGACTGTCACATCGCGGGTGTCGCCAGCTGTCAACGTATCCAACCATTCTAGGAAGTCAGTCATGCAACTGTCACCCTTGAAACGAACGGGGCGATTGTCGTCCTCGGTCTCAGCTACGACTAGATTCGCCACATGCGTTTTGGTGTCTTGCATTGATTCGATGTCGAAGAACACATGCAGGGGCGGTTTTTCTTCCTCCTCATCAATGCCCATGCCCTCCCCATTCGCAACTAGAGTCGCTAGACCCGCAGCAGCCCCCCGCTTTTTCTTCTTCTTTTTACGTTTTTCAGCTTTCTCCTCTTCGGGCGATTTGGCTTTTTGAATATAGCATTTATGCTCTCTGACATTGACGTACTCTCGACACGAGGGACAGTCGGCGAAACCGCATTGATGTTTTCTTTGCTCTTTAATTCCAACCATCAATTTTTGACAGGTGAGACATTTGCATTTGTAAGTACACACGCTAACATTTTTTGCGTCTACTGTTTTTCCCTTGTAGGACTTGCTGAAATGTTGCTGAAGGCAGGTTTCTCCATAGAAGTCGCGTTTACACCTGTCACATGGGAGTGAGGCTGGACGGCGTTGAGCTTTGGCTTCGCGATAATCGGTGCAGAAGTTTTGCAGACAAGCTGGGCAGTGATCCGGGTTATTGCTACAACTGTGCTTTCCCTCGTCGCAATAGGGTTTTAGACACCGTCCGCAGAAATAGCTGGTACCAAAATAGCCGGGGAGACTGGTGACAACATCATAATGCTGCTGATTGTACAGAAGCACTAGCTGCTTGTCTTGAGGTGGGCCAAACGTGTCGACGCGATAGCCACGGGTTTCATCAATGACGAGTACCTGATAGCCGTACAGAGAAGGAGCCATAGAGAACTTGGTTAATTCTTCATAGCTGCAAGCGCCAAACGGTACTTGAGCTTCGGTGTGAATATTCCAAGCTTCGGTTCTTTGGATAGATTTACCATCTCTAAATCCGGCCCAATTTGGGTGGTTGTCTACCTTCGCTTTGGCTGTGACAATAGCGTGAGCACAGCATAACTCGTCTTTGTTTTTTATCGTGACTATGCAGTGTTTGAACCGTTTGAAGGTTTCGGGATGTGAGTGACCAGGTTTCATCTTTCGTTTCGCGCTACCCAGGGGTGCTGCGCGAACTTGGGTAAATGAAAGCTGGAACGAGTCATCTAGTTCAAAATTTTCATTTGAATTGAGGACCCGCGCCATTTGTTGTAGAATGCCATCCACGTGATCACTACCTCTCATCCATTCCTCCGCGGTCAATCGCCGGTAGCCATAAGCGTGGTTTAACCGATTGCTGGCCAAATTGAAGTACACATAATCCCGTCCAGGGATCTGTTCGTTTTGAATTAAATTTTGTAAGCTTGAATAAATGGCATCACTCAAAGCTTGCGTTAAACGTTGGTGCTGAATAAATTGACCTTCTTGTCTGAGATTGGCCGTATAATGTCTTTCCGCCACACCCATACGCTCACTGCGCCTGTCCACGTACGGATTTAAAGTGAAGACAAAACGGCCAGGTTCCCTGGTGAGGGGGTTACCGCCAATTTGCGTTTGATAGGCCAGCTGTCTCTCAAGAGCCTCAACAGCGTTCAGAAGCGACTGATCATCCATTATGATCTAGAATGAGGAACGAAGTCAATTCAGCGTTGTTTTATAATATCAACAAACCAATCAGAAAAAAAGCTTAAGCTTGGGTTTAATTTAAACCGGTTAGCGATCAGGTAAGGCGACAGTTTTAAACCAATAAGAAATAAAATTGAACGAACTTGTCTAAACATGTCTATTTTTCTTAGCCAATCAGAATTTGTAGCTAGCGCTCCTTTTTTTAATTAACCAAGCTAGTGTTAGGAAAGGCGTCTCATTTACCTATTTAACGCTTATGTCTTTCAGGTCAGAACTAGAAGATGGGAGCTGCTCAAACTATCAAGATGACCGAAGAAAAAGCAACGCAGACAGACAATTTGTTAAATTCATTGGTGGATCATACGACACAAGCAGTCATTGCTACTGAAATGTTTATTTTGGCGCAAACAATAGACCAGTACTGTCATCGTGTGTCAGATCAGCTGTTGGCTATGGATGACGAAACACTCAGAAACTTTACTAATGTGGACAAATTCGCAGAGGCATTTATCAAGGGATGGCACGTATGGAAGTTGGGGCAGGAGACAGAAGCATTTGAGACATTTTCTACAGTCATGAAATAAAATTTATTTATTGACATACACACAGTGTTCTCTGAGTAATTTTATGGTGCGATCGATTGTTTTTACATTGGATCCTAAATATAACAACACTGCTTTGTTGTTGATCACACATTCTCCATGACAACCCGATGAATTCCTTACAAGTCTCCCGTAAGGCCATAAACTGGAGCGGTAGTATTTGGCAAAAGGTAAAATCTCGGCAATGGGTTTATCAATAAGACATGCGAGACCCTGACAGAAAAAAGAAAATCACCAGACATAAGCTTTATTGGCAATGCAACGTTTTTTAAAAGGAATGGTAACATCACAATGTGTTAGACTCCATCCTAAATATTCGCTATCTTCGTCACCATTGAGTAGGGCATAATTACCATACACGTGTCTATGATAATGATAGTCTGTGCTAACGGGAAAATTAAAACGTTGGTAACTTTTCTCAAGACAGTACTTGTCATTACATTTCACAAACAAACATTCCAAGGTTCCTATCCTCCATAATCATTTCATTTCGTAAGCTAGAAAAGGAGTAACGAAGGAAAATCAGTGATGTTTCGATAAAAGCACATGGAATAAATCGCTTCGATAGAAGCGAACACCACTACAACTAAATGCAATGTTTTGATAAATGCTTCACGGAATGGTTTAAAACACTTACCGGGGTCTCTTGTCGAGGACGTTTGCTAGCCATTATGTCCTTAAAAAGCACACTAGGTCACGAACGCTAGTTTTGCCAATTTTTCGTCTAGTTTTAAAACGTTTGACTTTAAATATTTGTGCGTAGCCTTGAGAAAACATTTAAAACTAACGTTCTATTGGCTTGTGGTCTATTTCCCGCCCCGAGAAAACATACCTATTGTTTGAGTAGCCCGTGCAAGAATTAAAACAATTTTCACATTCTTTTCATTGAGGAACCGTCAAATTGTGTCGTGTTATCCTTAGAAACTGTTAAAAACTTACCTTCTCTCAAGTTTCAGAGCGGTAGCTACTTTTACGTCAGTGTTATAAGTTATTTTCCTTCGCCAACAAACACAGAACTTCGCACAGCTCTAGAGTAAGCACATGGAAACGCGGACGGCATAGAAAACAACCCGACGCTGTATTGTATAAGGTCTCGGAAAATTTTTTTCATTCGCGCACAAACACTGATCACGTTCGCATCAAAAATGGCAGCAAAACGAAGCAGTAGGAGACTCCGAGGTTTAGCACCTGAAGAAGCCGGGTTAGGAGTCTGTTTAATTTGTCAAGGCAACTTCAGCATCGAGGAGCTACAACGCCTTCATAGAGCGGTTTGCTGCGGAACCTTATTTCACCGGCGCTGCTTTAAAGAAATGAATGCCAGAACTTCGAGTTGCGCCGCCTGCCGATTTGAACAAGAGCCGGACAACCCGAGAGCACTCGAACTGGCCGAGGAGGATTTGGAGTCCCTGATTGTTGATTTAGACGAGTTACCCCGATTCCAGATCCTTGGTAACACGCGAGGTATGTTTGAGACAAATCGTTTTCAAGCCTTGGTATTAGAAGAAATCAACGAATACCGTTGCGTTGGCTTGCCTTCCGCGCATCGTCCCGGTTCGCCATTTTGGCAGGTCTTACCATATTTCATTCCTGAACACTGTTTTTTTACTTTATTGTACGCCATAGAAACGTTTACTCAGTTGTATGTAGGGAGTACAATGTATTTACACGGTTTTGTTTGTTTGCCCGTTCCTGTGACTAGAGCGGTGCGTCAAAGTTTTTACGAAATTTTTTTAGCAAATATGCCGTGGGCTGTCTATAGATTAGTGGAGAGCGTTCGTTTTCGTTTTTTATTTCACCACAATCCTTTTGAAACCAGTATTAGAATGTCACAATTGAATGTGATGCCGTTCGGCGAAGAGACTTGGTACGAGACTGATCTGCCACATTATTTGTAATTTTTTTGTAGACGAGGACAATTACACACGTGCGGATGAGGCGCTGTGGTTTTACAGTGATATGGGGAGACCTTTTCACACTCATCACGAATTGGCTTCTTCATGGAGATATGTACCATTTCCAATTAATCCAGTGACCTGGTTCACTTATTATGTTATGTTAAGAGATTTGATTATGTTTTTACAACGCGAACAATTTTCTGAAAGACCTACAGTTTATATCCACGCGAGTGTGGTTTGTCCGTTTTCCGTTATCCATCATGCCATGTTTAGGTACCAGATATATGATTTCTTTCACTTTAACATGCCGTCCGAGTTGTATTCTTGTATTCGTTGTATTAAGTTTCGTTTATTTTTTATGTCAACGACCGCTGTTCCCAGACAAGAGATTTTTGTAGAACATTTAAGATATGAGACAAATTATTCTAATCCTTTGTACTTCGATTTAATGTGCGAACAATAAGACACATGTAATTTTCAACTTTTATTAATAAAATACAGTTTGAACTACAACTGGTGTCTTATAAGTAATCTTGTGCCATTAGTAATTTAAAGGCGAGCCCCTGGGGTGGTTCGTTGATCCATTGGAATAACTTACATGAACGCTTAGGACATTTCAAGTACAATCGACCTGGGTTCTTTTCTGACTGAGACATGGCTAAGATCATGGACAGATCACAGGCACACTTGAATTTCTCCGGGGCAATCTGGGCATAGACTGGGTGGGTCTGTTCCTCCATGGCTCTTAGATACGCTGCCAAATTCTCCTTACTACTGGTGACGTAACATTTCGTGTTAAAACGGGTCATGGGGCAGCGGTCGAATTGGAACTGACTTCCATCTTCATGTTGGATAGAACCAAATGTCATATCCACCAAACAGCGCGGGCACTGGGGCTGAGTCATTCCAGGTTTAGGAATAGAGGCTAGGAATGCGTCAACGTCAAATACTTCTCCTTCTTCCAGCACTTGCACTTCTGTGATTTCCCTCTTGTTGTCCAGATCTGGAGGCATTTCTTTAATGACCCTCATGACACCACGTTGAATGGTGGGCAAGTCTATTAACACACAAAAAAAAACAAAATTATAAATTTACTTTGGCTAACGTATCACGCACATGTTGTATTTTCATTCGTTTCGGTGTCAGTTCTCTTTGTTGATGTTTTTGATGCAAACGTAATTTTTGATAGTTCCTTTTCCTAGCAAAGAGACTGTTGCCAAGTGAATAACCCTTTAGAAGCATCATGGTCTGTCGTTCTCCAACTTTAACTAAAACAATGTCATCAAACCGAACGGTATCTTGTAGAAATTCTGGCTTAGACAGTTCCAACGTTAAGTTCTTTCTAGCTTTCTTCTTGGATGCTTCGGAAGCCTTTTTTGGCGCTTTACATTTTCGTTTCTTGTCCTGTTTCAATTCTGCATTTGTCTCTGGAAGAGGTGTAGTTTGTTCTTCTTCTGCATTTGCCACTGAAGGAGAGGTAGTTTGTTCTTCTGCCATTCTTTGAAAAATTCTTAACGCTGAGACTAAACTGAACTGATAAACTTTGCAAAGAACCAGCGTTTAAGTAGCTCTTACCCCACGCTCAATCTCGAAGCTGATTGGTTCATACAATTAGACAATGATGTCATAAGACGCTCAAACTGAACGCTGATTGGTTCATAGACGAGACAAGTTTAGACAAGGTCGCTCAATCTCGAAGCTGATTGGTTCATACAAATAAACAATGATGTCATAAGACGCTCAAACTGAACGCTGATTGGTTCATGAAATGAGACAAGTTTAGACAAGGTCGCTCAATCTCGAAGCTGATTGGTTCATACAAATAAACAATGATGTCATAAGACGCTCAAATTTGTTTCTGATTGGTCACTGATAGCTATATGAAACATATTTAAAAGACACAACACATCATTTTTCAAGATGAAACATTGGGAGCTGACTACCTTTTGTGTACCTCACTTGAAAGCTGTCTTGTGCGCTGTGGAAAGAACTCAATTGGAATTTTACGGGACTGATCGTAATTTCCTTGAAATTGAAGAGGCGTTGACTGACTTTTTGGAAAAAATCAGAGAAGCCAAACATGGAGGTTTACACCAACACAAGTCAAGTCAAGGAACTGATCACAACTCAGACAAACATTGAAGTTGAACCCTTTGACAATCACGTGTCCGAAAGCAAAGAGGTCGATGTGTTTCTACTGGACGACCACCTCTTACAATTACAAGACCGTTACAGGGAGGACAAAGCATGTCTGCACGAAACCACGTTGCTAAGGCGCAGACCGGATTGGGGCGTTATGATACTGGAAATGATGAAATATAATGAACATGTCCATCTGTTTAACCGACGTTGGTACCGTATCTATTACAATCCTCAGACCTACTATTTCAAGTTCAAACTGTGTGACACGCCTAACCTGGTGGCCAGACATAGCTGTATCCTGTCCTATCCTGTCCTGCTATCCAGTGAAGAGAAACAAACCCTCCAAGTGTTACTACAACCAGTGATATTTGGAGAGCAGCTAGCCAATCGGTTGAAGGAAGCAAACGTTCTTGACGACCCCTCTTCAGTGACTAGCGCTGGAGGAGATTACGAAAAACTGTGTCTAAACTTAGAACAAGTCACACTCCGACTTAAACATCAGAAAGATTTGTGGAAAGATAGGTTTTTCATAACTGCTTTTGGATTACCTTATTTTGAAAACTAATTACCTTGTTTGTAATCTTATATCGATGACGTAATTAATGTGAGCAAATAAAAGTCAAGTTCCAATTAAAGTTGTCTCATTCTACAACGATGTTTGACGAGAGTGTGTGGTCCATGCTAGTGGAAAAGTGTAAAAGTATCTATCAGAAACACGGGTTAGGAATAGAGATTCCTACGGACAATGCCTCTGATCCTGTAGAGGTATTTGATGAAGTACAGGTGCACAAAAATGTATTTCGATTTGTGGTCTATATATTGTGGTTAAAAAGTCAATCCGATGCATTTGCGAAAGCTGTGTATACCTACATGTTTAGAAGTGATCTCTGGGAAGATTGTACTTTTAAAGTTTGGATGTTATGAAAGAAAAGAAAACAGATAAAGTCCTATTGGAACAGTATCATGATCCGGAAAACCCTGCGAGTTATGGAGGCGTGTCACGCTTTGCAAAGAGTCAAGGCATCAGTCTTAAACGGGCCAAAGCCGTTTTGGGAAACGATTTGGGATATACGCTTCACAAACCATGCCGACGCAAATTTCCTACGCTTCCCGTCAAGGTGTTTATGATGGACGAGCAGTGGACAGGCGATTTGATTGAAGTGATTAACATTTCAAAACAAAACAAAGGGTTTAAGTATTTACTCACTGTCGTGGATGTATTTTCTAAATACGCGTGGGTGGAGCCAATAAAAAACAAGACAGGAAAGGCTGTCACAGAGGCCTTTGAAAAGATTTTAAAACAAGGCAGGAAACCAATACAGTTGCAAACGGATGATGAAAAAGAATTTTATAATAAAACATTTCAAACCTTGTTAAACAAATACAAGATTCATCATTTTAGTACCAGTGGCGATACGAAAGCCAGTGTCGTCGAACGATTTAATCGGACACTCAAACAGCGTATGTATCGTTATTTTACCACCAACAATACCTTGAAGTTTGTACCCGTGTTACAATCATTGGTCAAAGGGTATAATCGTTCTTACCACCGCAGTATTAAAATGGCACCAAATCAAGTGACAGAAGCCAACAGCTCTGAAGTGTACGCTAATTTGTACAAGAATAAAAAAGTAAAAAAACCCGCCTTGAAAGTGGGCGATCGCGTGCGTTTGAACAAAAAATTCAGATTGTTTAAAAAAGGTTATTTACCTGGATGGACAGAGGAAGTGTTTGTCATTCGAGAAAGTCGTGTAGGTCCTGTCCCTACTTACAAAGTTCAAGAATTTGACGGCAGCCTTTTAAAAGGGACATTTTATGAACAAGATTTACAAAAAGTCAATGTTAAAGACAATGATATTTTTCGCATTGAAAAAATTGTCAAACGAAAGGGCAATAAAGTCTTGGTACAGTGGAAGGGCTGGCCACAAAAATATAACAGCTGGATCGAGAAAGGTCAAATAGCAAAACTATGATCGAAGACGAATTGTACTTGACTTTACCCAGTCATAGCAGTTTACAGGAATTTCCACAGAATGCCAACAATAATTTCAAAGTTCGACTCCCGAAACTCATTCGACTGTCCGAAGGACATTGGAAAGTGGCACTGGCCAGTATCTCGGTCCCAGATCCCAAGAATGCGTTACCCACATGGTTACACGACAATTTAACGTTATTCAGCTATACGTCTTATTACGCTGAAAAGAACAATACATCCAATAAAATCGGTTTTCAGACCGACGTCAGATTACCTCATATTAAAAAACATGTGGATGTATTGTTAATGACAGGCTATGGTTTTCTCAAGGGGTTAATTGAACATACACAAAAACTTTATCTTCAAGACAATTTGTATCCGGGATGGTTGACTGGTTCCACGACAAAACTTTATCACCCCGAGTTTATTATTAAGGAGGACGAAATTATTTTAGACACGTCCAAGATAGCATTGACGGACATGACCGGTTTAATATACCCTGCGATATGGATCAACCTCACGTTAGCTCTGGAACTAGGATGGTTTGAAGAAGATGAAAACAAAAACGACCCGCAGTTTGCTTATAAACTAGGACCCAATTTAAGTATTCAACTCAACGGTTATGAAATTCCTTCCACCACAGACATGGTTTCGTTTTTTACAGCAAATGGGGGCGTGCAACATGTCGTACATTCCGACAAATATTGGATTAGACCCCGATGGGCCAACGGAAGTTTACAGGATTATATTCGTTTGAGTATGGATGTCAGTTGGCGATTTATAAATTTGGACTATGCCTTTGAAAACGTATTTGGACACAGTACGCGCCCCTTGTATGTCTATTCAGATGTAAATGCAAGTACTGTATTAGGCGATCAAATTACTGATTTTATTCGCGAAGTAAATTATAAAAGAGAAGGCAATGGAAGCTATTATTTTGAACCGACCCATCTCCAATATAAACCGCTTCGTAAACAGCTGTTAGACATTATTCAAGTACAGATTGCAGAAGCCACAGGACAGTTAGTCAACTTTGGTCAAGGCATAACAACCGTGACATTTCATTTCAAGAATGAAAGAAGACTTTTATGTGACCCTCCCCAGCAACAGTAGCTTGACCGATTATCCTAACAACAGCAGCAATAATTTCAAGGTCAGACTGCCAACACCATTACGATTACAGGGAGATTGGAAGGTTGCCTTGGCCAGTATTTCCGTTCCAGACCCTCAAAACGCTTTACCTAATTGGTTAACGGACAGTTTGCCTTTGGTGTACATGACATGGTACAACGCAGACACCAATCATTTGAATAAACATTATTTAGAGGCCTCGTTTCTTCTTAGAGATATCAACGAACATGTCGACATTAACATGTTGACAGGCGCTGAGTTTTTGAAAAACGTGTTTCATTATTTTAAAAAGAAAATATATGTTAAAGATGGTAAAGCCAACAGACAATATGGAAATACGGACACAGAAAAGACCTATTATCCAGAAATGAGAGTGGAAGGCGAAGATGTGATACTAGATAGTAGTAAGGTCGAAAAACACGATTTTGGTCGTGGACATGATACAACGCCCCTGGGTTGGATGGCTCCCGGCTTTGCAGTCAACAAACAACTGGCGTTTCAAATGGGGTGGTTTGTGGAAAACTACAATTCTAATCCCCAAGTAGCTATTCGATTAGGTCCCAACCTAGTAATGGAACCGCACGGTTATCTTAAACCGTTTACAACAGATATTAAAACAAGATGGAATGGAAACGGTGAAGATGTAAGTTCACCCTACAAATCAGCCTATTGGATCATTCCAAGAGATTCCAACGGTAAATTAACGGATTACATACGGCTGAGTTTGGATGTAAACTGGCGTTTCACGAACCTTAATTATGCATTTGAACACGTGTTTGGGAATACTAGTCGTTCGTTATTTGTGTACTCGGATGTAGGAGGCAGTAACGTGTTGGGTGATCAAATTACTGATTTTATTCGCGAAGTAAATTATAAAAGACAAGGCAAAGGAAGCTACTATTTTGAACCGACCCATCTCCAATATATACCGCTTCGTAAACAGCTGTTAGACATTATTCAAATACAGATTGCAGAAGCAACAGGTGCTCTGACTACATTCGGACGAGGTATTACCACAGTCACGTTTCATTTCAAGCAAGTATGATCGGAAGTGGCCTTATATGATTTTACCCTTCTGTGGAACGACCTCAAGACGGCCACGGTTTAACCGATACCGCCTGGAAAACAATCAAAGAAGTGGGCCCCATGCTTTTGAGAGATGTCATTACAGCTTCAGCTGAAGCCGGTTTGAAAGGTTTAAAAACAGGTGTCAAGGGCAATCAAGTTAATTGGAGAGGTGGTCTCAAAGCGGCTAAACAAGGCGCTAAACGTAAAGCAACACAAGAACTGACCAAACTTGTCAAGAAAAAAGCCCGCAAAAGTATTTTTGGTTTCTAAAAATGATTCCGATTTATTCGCGACGTGTCAAACGGCTCCCCTATTACAAAAGAACGTATAAAGGCGGTACTATACTTAGGACAAGGTCAAATTTACCTGACTATCGTTGGGTAAAGAGTGCATTTGAAGCTCGCTTACGCCGGCGCAGAAAAAGAAGGAGAAGAAAATGAGTTCGTCAAAATCAGTGGCTGTGCAAAGTCCTAACTTAAATTTATTTGATGTTCCCCCAACCGATTACAGTCTAGTGGAATCCCGCTATGTACCCATCAACCCTTTCACGACGGGTATTCACCCTATCGATTTTCAAATCGATCCCCAGGACAGTTTTGTAGATCTGTCCAAAAGTTACTTTGAAGGTGAATTACAATTGAAACTCGACAATGGTGGTAACATAGCCAATGACACGTTAGTTACTATATGTAACAACTTGATGCACTCGTTGTTCAAACAAATCAATGTACGTCTAAATGGAACACTCATCAGTCCTCAAACCGATACCTATCACCACAAAGCGTATATGGATGCTGTGATTCATAATGACCGTGACGATGGGGAAACGATACTCAAACCAGAAGGTTGGTTTAACGGGTTAACATGTCGGGATGCCAGCGGTACAGCATTAACAGCTAACCAGCTCAACGTGGGGCATGATGATCATAAAGCGTTATCAGAAGACGAGCGAAACTGGGTGAAATCGATTAAACCGTTTAACGGCGGTAAAAAAGTGGTGTTGAGGTTCAAACCTTACCTAGAAGTGTTTCAACTGAGCAAACTGCTCGTACCAGGTGTGCAAATACAAATTCAAATGTACTTGAACAGCCGTGAAATTTGGAGTCAAAAACATGGCGGGGCAAGACATATCAGAGACATTACTGCCGACGACCTAAAAATTACCTTCTTCCTAAACCAGAAAAAAGTCTTACCTTCTGTGTCCAGAGGGCTACTCAATCAGTTTCAAAAAGGTTCTAAAAAAGCCGTGTACCCCACCACCAGGAGTGAAATCAGGACTTTCAACCACCCTAATGACAGCGTGTACTTTGAAGCCAATAATGTGTTTCACAATCAGCTCCCTAACAGAGTGATTGTCGCGTTGCTGGATCAAACAGCATTCAACGGTAGCGAGGCCAAGTATGCTTTTGGCTACAAGACCTTTAACATTACAAGCATCAAACAGTTAGTGAGAGGTGAAGAATATCCCTACAGGATACTAGAATTGGATCATCAAAATGCAAGTCAAGATTTGAGAGGGTATCACCAGTTTCTACAAGCCACAGAATGTTTGACCAAAAGAAAAGGCAACATGGTAAGAGCAGAAGACTGGGGACGAGACAAGGGTTGCACTCTGTTTGTATTTAACAATGCACCGAGTGAAGCCTTGAGCAGTTCTGTTCTGAACCCACCCCAGACAGGCGAAGTCAAGATTGTGATTCGTTTTGGAGCTAACCCTGGAGTCAATCTGACTGTGCTCGTGTACGGTGAATTTGAAAATCTGTTGGAAATTGACGGCAATCGTACTGTGCTGTACGACGTCTACAGAACCTAAGAATGGAAAAAGTAGCTTTGAACAACCATCAATTAGATTACTTAGCACTAGCTGACCCGAAACTTTGTCAAATGTTTTACGGAACGGTCGCCTGCGATCGTTTACCAGCGGTTGTCAACCGAGAAGGTGCAACGGCTTACATCGTGAACACAGACCCTCACGATGAACCGGGCAAACATTGGATTGCGTTATGGACTCACGACAATGTGTGTGAAGTTTTAGACAGTTACGCCTTACCTTTACAAGTTTACAAAACCACAGACCCGTTAACCGAATGGTTACATCGTCATTACAAGTATCAAGTCAACAGCGATAAGACATTGCAGTCTGTGTTTAGTCAAAGCTGCGGCGATTACGCTTTAATGTTCTTAGTCCTCAAAGCCAGAGGAGCTAGCATGCCTGATTTTTTAAGTTTATTTTCAAGCAAAGACTTTGTAAGCAATGACCGTAAAGTCGGTAATTGGTTAAGAGGTCGCGTTGTCAACGAATTAGGGTGGCAGCAACTTAAACCTGCAGATCAGACGACCACTAAATGCGGTCTACGCGATTTGTTGTTATAAGAGTCAAGTTGAAATAAAAGTTTGTTACTTTGAAACTGTGTGTTGTCATGGAAAGAAGGGAAGCCTTTACATTTAAAACCCCTACCAGTGTAATGATTTCAGGCCCCACAGGTTGTGGAAAAACTGTGTTGTTGAGAAGAAAGAGACTGAGAGGAGGTGCATTGTTTCGCAGAAAACCAAGACTCGTAGATAAAATCGCCGAAGGGGCTAGCATGGTGTTATCAGGACCCGCACCTACCTTTACGACCTTAGGAGCTAAATTAGCTGGACAAGCACTTAAAGGAATCACGGATAATGTGAAATACTATAAACGTCGCCGTCGCCGATAGAATGTCAGAAAAGATGGAGCAGCTGGAAGGATTACACGCCTGCTATCATAAACAGTGGTGGTGTTGCTTAAAAATGTTTCTTTACTTTAAACGTTGTCACACCTTGTGTAACGTGGTCACGCTTGTGATTTTGGCACTAAGTATTGTCGTGGGCAGCGTGTGGAAAGAAAGTTTTGCCATGGTGGGCTTGACAGCGGCAGCAGCCTTAGTCAAAGGATGGAGCGATTTTAAGAAATATTCACACAAGATGGCTATGTCTCGATTTGCTTACACAACCTACGAAAAGACTTTAATCGAACTCAAGAATTATGCAAGGACCCATGAATTTGATATCAACACCTTCTTGGTTAAAATGCAAACACTCGACGACATTATAACTGATTTTGCACCACCGGTCTTTGAACGTTTTACACGTTTGTATTACGACAAGTTTTAAAATAAAAGACAGTTACCATCCTTTGTTGTTGTCATTGTCATCATGAGTTTGTTTCAACGTCACCGAGGATTTTTGCAAAGCCTCTTACAGGAAGCCAATGCAAAACGGCGAAATGTAATGCTCGATCTCGCCAACAAAAACCAATTAAATGCGCTCAGCGAAATGGTGTTGAATGTCATGAAACAAAACGTGCCCGTTCAACCGAAAACCATTCAAAAATTAAAACGCTATAAGAATGTGTTGCAAGCACTAAGACTTCGTCATACGTCGCTAAAACGAAAGCGAGAACAACTCAAGAAACAAACAGGGCGAGGATTCTGGCAAGGTTTAAACGAATGCTACGCAGCATGTTGTGCTTAGGAAGAGATGAAAACGGCCATCCGACCGACGGAATCGACATTGTGTCCGAACGTCCTAAACTGTCAACACTAATGACATTATTGCAAGAAGCAAATCGAAGAGCAGACAAAGAACGCGAAACTGCTAATTATTGGCATCGAGCGTATCATCGACTCAACAAAGACTATATAGCGCTTCAATTCGAAGATCTCTGTTCAGACTGTAAACAAGTTAAAAAGGAAACAGATCCCGGGGAAACCTTCACGTTTTGTCACCACTGCACTTATAAGGGATATACAGTCAAGAGACTTGTGGAAATTTTGGAAGCAAAACAAAAGGAAATCCGTTACTGGCAAGACTGTTACGAAACACTTTTGCATCATGAATGAAGTGGTCATGGTCCCGACCGAGGAATTGAATTGGCTTTCGAATTATTATCAAGGCAAAATTACCGAGAGTGCGTTACTCAACAAGGCCGGCCGAATGGCAGCCGAGCAACAATTAATTTTAGAAGATAAGAGTATTCCCGATAGTTTAGCCGTTCGCATGGTCAAACCCATGGCTTTAGAACAAGGTCGATTGGTCAAACGAGTTCGAACCGGTACAGCTCAACCTGCAAGCTATGAAGGCATCGAAGAACCGGAAGGGATGGTCGATGCACCAATAGAACGTTTGCTCAAAGACATTATAAAAAAGCAAACGCCAGAAGTCATTGAAGTCGAATCGGACGCCCCCACAAAGAAGACGTCAGTAAAGAAAAAGTCGCTTAAAAAATTGACTGTAAAAAAGCAGCCATATTCTCCCAGACCCGAGAAAAAACCTAAACCTTCGACCAGCGGTTATAAAACACCGGCGTCGAGTGTGATACCAAAAGGACTTAGTCCGGCAGCTAAACAGGCTTTAAAAAGATCTCGGGTGGAGAGAAGGCAACGACAGTCCTAAAGGCGGTGGTAAAGGGAAAAAGAAAATAAGGAAAACCAGAGCAGAAAAACTCAAAGAGGGTTGGGAACCTTGGACAAAACCAGCAAAGAGAGGACCCCTTGATTATGGCACAGGCGAGGAAGATTAAACGGCGACGACAGAGGGGGAAAGGTCTCGATATTCAGAAATGGTTGGGAAAGACTGGTATCGAATATCACGTGCCTGGGTACCAATTCTTAGGGCCAGGTACCAAGTTAAAGAAATGTCTGGCTAGAGGAGATCAAGGTATTAACCGTCTGGATAAAATCGCCAAACAACACGATATCGATTATGCCCGAGCCAAGAATTTACAAGACAAGTGGAAAGCCGACACAAAGATGATCGCATCGATTAACAAGTTACCCGGGAAGAAAACCATGACAGAACGCCTTATTCGTAAAATCATGCAAGCCAAGAAACGCTTCAAGTTGTAATCATGTTTCTTTCATTTATTTCAATAAAACACAGTTAAAAATACAAAGTTTTTGTTGTGTGTTTATTTTAATAAAATAGGGTCGAAAAACATTGTGTTTGAAATTTTCACTGACTGCGCATGCGTGCAATCCCGTTTTAGCCCTTAGGGTCCGAATACCATGTCTTACAAAAGTGCAAGAACAATTTCATGACCTTCATACCTGGTATGGACAGTTTAGAAGGTAGTGCGCATGCGTCACGCCCCATTTCGGACAAGGGGACAGAGTACCAACTCCCACATGGGTAAGCAGACATGACATCATCCTAATATAAGACTCATTTGACGTACCAGATTAGTAACTAGGGTTACTACCTTCTTAGGGCGCCATGATGGATATGTTAATTACGGCTGACGTCATAGAAGGGTAGAGCGGTTCCAGAGGTGACGTCATAGGGGAACTAGGGTTCAGGGATGACGTCACCAAGGTGACGTCATTAGGGTGGAGGGCCGCCATCTTGGTTTGAGGACAAGGGTTCATTTGCATAAGAATTAAATCCCAACAGCCAATCAGAGCGCGAGTTGAGTGGTAAACTGACCGATACAACTACTAGAACACCAAAATTTATTAAAAGATCTCCATTATGTGGCCAGATTTCCGGATTAATATATTGCTTATCCAAAAAAATCAAAATATAAAAAATATAAACAATATATATGAAAAAGCCGCAAAAGAGTATATTCAACTGGAATCATATTTCAGATGAACTAACGGAAGAACAGATTGAAGAATTAAAATCTTACTACCGTACATATCATGAAAAGTGTTGGGCGTACAAACAAGCATCAAAACACCTCAAAAAATGGAAACTATTGGGTAACTCACTGTCTATCATATTTGCATCTGGAGGTTTAGCTAGCAGTCTAGCAACTGGCGGCATTAGTTTGATCGCAATCAGTACAGCAGCACTTTTGATTCAGGGTTGGATGAAGCATAAAGACCTTGATCTCAAGATCCAAAATTGTACATATGCCCACCAAAGCTATCAACATTTGCTGAATGAAATAAAAGACATGATGAGAAGTGGAAATTTCAATTCATCTCATATTTACAACAGGATGAAAAATATTGATGATTACGTAACAGACAATAGTCCAATTGTTGACAAGTATTTGATAAAATACGATGAAAAATTTATACGTTAACTATCGACTGAATTCTATCTCCTATTAATAATTGAATCTTTTTTCGTTACACTGATATCTTTGTATGGAAGCCCAAACATCTTAAATAATCGTGTGATAATATATTTAACACTTATCATCCATTTACACCTGTTTTCAACTTTATGTAAAACACTCAATAAATACTTTATGGATACACTTTATTTGTTTATAAGTCAAACAGACATTATTCTTAAAAGATATACTATCCAACACATTCTGAATATGGTATTTCCGATGATAAACTGATTTCCGTCGCATCCTATACAAATTCTCATAAAAGTTAAAGTATTCTGTGGTATAATAATTAGCATGAACTAAACCACAATTTATGCAAGTATTCATACCATCAATGATCTCTAACTCCTGTTCACCACAACATAACTCATCAGCTTTGTTAACTTCTACTAATAGTTGATCACAATAAGGACAAGTACACTCTTCCATATTCTTCAATTCATCGTGAATTTGAGAATTACAATCCATCTTATATATCATTATATTAGACATCATTTATGCCACCACACAGACTTTAGCATCTTCCACTTTGAGTAAAGATTATACTTGTGAGTAAAATTATTAAGTAAAGATTGTCAAAATTTATAATTAAAACACTTGATACTTATCGTCATATGATTGGTTGAGGGAAATATCTTTTTCTGCAGGTGACTAATGAAAGATCGACATCATGAACGCATGTGATTTCCATTTAAAAAAAATAATATATAATACATAATATATACAATGGATTCAATATGTGAGGGTTATTTCAAAAAGAAACTTGAACTAAGAATTGAAAGCTTTGAAAAAGAAACTTTATTAGGTTTAATTGAAATCATCAACAAAATGCACAAAAAATCCATTGAAGATTACAAAAATGTAATTAATAATCATTTCATCGATGAGAATGAAAAAATAATAAATTCATTAAAATTCGAAAAAGTATACAGTGAACAATTTCATTTAATGTTTTTTGATATTGCTGAAGAGTTTAAACACAAACTAAGAACTTTAAAGCGTGAATTAATTAAAAAACTAAACGTCAAAAAAAATAAAAATGAAAGAATTAAAAGCCATTGTGGAAGAAAATGAATCAATCAAAAAAGTCACAAAAACACATCGATTCAAATAGCAAAGAGACAGCAGAAGACACAGCCTCATCCATGATGAAAAGAGAGTGAATTTTATTCTCCTGCAGGAGAATAAAATCGGCAACAGTTGTGAGAAATTGATTGGTTGATATTTGCATGGCAGATGTGGGTGTTATACATAATTTATCACCTACATTAGTAGATATTTGCATAGCACCTAGGATTTTATGTTTTAATCAAAATTTGTCTGACGCGTCAGGATAGTTTCATACGCGTATGAAAAAAAGTAGAGACAGTTGTGATAAATTGATTGGTTGATATTTGCATGGCAGCTGTGGGTTTTATACATAATTTATCACAACTGTGTTTGATTCAGCCGACTGAATAAGTTGACTGAATTATGGATTTGACCTTGGGTTTTGGTTTTAGTATTGTTTATATCTTTAGTTTAAATTTTTATTTTCAGTATTGGTTAAAGGATTAATCTATTTATTTAATTTCATATTTGACCTTGGGTTTTGTTTGACCTTGGATTCTGTGTTTGATATGGGTTTTGTGTTTGATATGGATTTGGAAAAGTGTCCTGGATTTTGCATTTTGAAAAGTGTCCTGGAACCGCCAACTATATAACTACTTTTACGGAATGCTTCACATGATTTCTGTCCTAATTTATAACACCATTGGTCGGAGCCGACTTGAATCAGTAGGCATAGGACGACGTTCGGAAAGTGTCACAGGAGATTGGTGTGCGTCGGGTGTGGCCAAAACGGAGACAATGATTGTTTGAATAAACGTGATAAACAACTTCCTACTAACAATAATGTGTTTTTTTCCCTTGAATTTAGACCTAAAGAAAGATTTGTTTATACACAAACTAAAGAGAAGGAATCAAGGAGCGTATGGACCCCGGAGTGTGCACATGTGCAAATTGTCAAGAAAAAGAGAAGGTGCAAAGCAGCGAGAAAAGCTAAAGAAAACAATGCTTTTCGGATGTGGAATCCTTTGGAATACAAGGTATTTCAAACAGTATTAAAAATCACCATGTCTTTGATAAAGATGTAGTGTAACTATGGTTCACACGATGCTTCTTCCCTAAACTGTGCTGTCCGACGATGCAAGTAACTGACTAGCGGTTATGGAATTGTTTATAACTTATTCCAACTAACATAAATTGTATCTGTATGTTTAATATTTTAAATTAGGTTAGTGAAATGGTTTTTCTTGTTTTTCTTGTCTTGCTTTTTATTACCTAATACTGTATTTCTTTCTTTTTTTTTCTTTTTATTTTATTAATTAATTTCTGTCTGTATATTTTTGCAATCAGTTTATTAAGCCATGGCCCGCCTAGATTAGCCTTTGCTAGTTGCGGGCATGCCCTTTCTGTAAATAATACTGGAAAATAATAAATAAAGATGTAAAGAGGATTTAAAGATGTAACTTGAATGCTACAGTTTATTTTCGAATTGCAGAATGATAAAAAGAGGGAGAAAGGGAGAAAAAAGCAAAAGCAGAAAGGAGGAAAAGACATCCCTTTAACCAAAGCGGACAAAAATTGGGTAAGTGTTTTATCACGTAATATATAGATTTAGGCCAGCCTAAAAGCGTAGCTCCTGGGCCGGGTTGTTCAGAGCCCGATCAAACTAGCCGAGGATAAAGTAGAATTTTGATTTGAGTTTTGTAACTTTGCGGTGAGATTTTCTGTATATTGTTTTTGTGTTTTGAATTTTAATGAAAGCAAAATACGCAAAACAAAAGCAGTGAAAAAACTTTGTACAAAAGAAAAGGTTATAATTCGGTTAAATTTTAATCCTGGGTTAGCGTTAACCGGCTTCCTACCAACCCTACGCTGTTTACAGCAAGTTAATCCTGACATGAGCCCGCGATCTGATCGAAAAAAGCAGCACTTGGGCAGCGGTCAACTTTAAAAAAACACGTGACCTCGATGAGCCCTGAACTTGAGCCCGCGATATGGTCACGTGATACTGGTCAGCGGATTCCTTGTTTTGACAGGTGTCAATTGACTGCAACATGCATGTCCAAAGGACGCTTTAAACCAAGGGTACATGTGCTCTGTCAACCTACAAGGAAAGCCCGCGAAAACTGAAGCCTCGTTTTGGTTTACGTGTCAATTGTGGCCGCCATGTTGCGCGACTCCACCACCGTCGCCGTCGTCGTCGTCGTCGTCGTGCGTACGCGCCCACGAGCAATACCGCTAGCCATGATACACATGAGAAAATCAGTTCATGGGTTCCCTTCAGTTTCCTAATATGGGTATGGGGCTCCGCTTGGCGGCCTTCGGCCGCCGGAGCTCCGCTATAATGAGATACAAATACTATGGAAATACCATCGAGGGGACATCCTCAGTTAATTCTCATGCATTGTCCAGTGAATTATTTAAGGCGTCCCGTAAATGTACGAACACATTAAGGAGGTTTACTTCTACATGTATCTTCCTTCTATTTATATAATTTTATTGATTTGCCACACAAACAGAAATAGAATTAGATCAAGAGTAAAACGATTGTGAAATAAAAAAATTCATATGCAAGATTACAATGAAGATACAGAACTACAATTTATACATTAAAGGATAGAAAACAAAATTGGGTGGAAGCCTTATAAAACCATGGGGCTTGTACCCTTAGGTTCCCTCTCAAGATGAAGCAATTACAGCAACTATAAATAACCACTGACTAACCACTAACTTGTGTTGGCGAAGGTGTGTCTTTAATGAAGTTGATCGGACCAGCTAATTCTTTTATGTTTTATAATTGTTTTTTATATTAGTTGCCAGAGAGATATCCGCGGCAAGAAACAAGTGTAAAACAGCAATATGCTTTGAGAGCAGGAGGAAGTGGCGACTGTAAAATATCCTCTTCGGAAATAACATTCGGGAAAGTGATAGGCGAAGGGGGGAAGTCAACCGTTCATGAGGGTTTATTGAAACGTGGTACAGAGTCCATACCAGTGGCTCTTAAAAAGTACCGTGTTTCCAGGATGTCTTCCCGATGCAAGAAGCAAGTCGAAAGTGAGGCCGAGAATTTGTCAAAACTACAACATCCTAACGTAGTCAAGTACTATGGAACTTGCCTTGACCAAAAAACAATCGTTATGGAACAGATGGGAATGACATTGAACAACGACATCGAATGTAAAGTAAACAACGTGAGAGAGTATTTGGATGAATGTGTAGACGAGGCCATTGAAAGTAGTGCAAGAGTTCAAATTGCACTGGATGCCGCGAAAGGACTGCAGCATCTTCACCAGAATGGAATTGTTCATCGTGACGTAAAATCAAGCAACCTCTTGGTAAAGCTTGAAAAAAATGTGTTGACCGTAAAGGTAGGCAAATATATTTGGTACTCAAGAGACCGAATCGAAAATTCCGGTAACTTGACTGCTGAATAGCACGGCATGCTGTAGCACTTACATTTCTTTCTTGGATATTGTTGTCTGCTTGCAAGCACTACAAAGGTAGCTTTTTAACTTGCCACTACCTGAGACTCATTTTGGCATACGTTCTCGTGAAGTAATTAGAGACATTTAGCACCAAGGTTTTCATGAAAACGGCAAACCGCAAACGGCAGTTTCAGGTTAGGCGTTTGGCGTTAGACATTTGTGACCTCTATCGGTTTAGCTACGAAGACATGAAAGAAGTTTTTCACTTGAAGAGGCCGCCATATTGAATTTCCAGACAACAGCAGTGTTGATTTTCAAATGGAAACAAAAAGTCCTATTTTAACTCATTGGCTAAAAATTATATCTAACCATGTACTAAGAAGACTGGTTTACTAAGTCTCTTACTGAGCACGTGGTATAAACAGAAATTCAGGATATGAGACGTTCAGGTAAATCACTTACGTGAAAACCTACTTCTTGGCGTTAAAAACCCGTGTTGAGAACTCCAAACGTGACCGCAGCGCTTTGTCACGTGACTTCTAGCGGTTTGCCGTTTGAGGTTTCCACTGAAAACCTTGGTGCTAAATGTCCCTATTGGTTAATCTTTACGGCGGCATCAACACTAGGCAAAACAGTGATATTCTCCGGCCTCAGTAAACTGACATTAATGTGTTGTTTTGGTTGTTTCAGATTGGAGATTTCGGTGAGGCGAGGAAACAAATCGAGCAAGGACTTACCTCCTTAGATACGTTAGGGAGCAAAAGGCTGGTGGGAACCATACCTTATATGTCGCCTGAGGCATGCAATTGTGAATCGCTTGATGAAGCAAATGACGTTTATGCTTTTGGGATGGTTATGTATGAGTTATGTAACACCAAGTGTTGATTTCCGTGGGACGAGGAGATAACCTCTGTTCACCAAAGTATCGAAAGTATCAAACGGTACGTTACAAAGGGTGAAAGACCCAAATTGCCAACAGAGCAAGAACATGGCATGCCAAAGCGATTTTTAGAGTTGATGCAAAAATGCTGGTCCCAAGATCCGAATGCAAGACCAGTAATCACGGACATCGTCCAAGAACTAGTAGACATATCGAATGCTGAATGTAATGAAGTAGTCCAAAGAGAATCATCAAAGAGTTCAAATATGGTCTCCAAGCTATGTGAAAATTTTCATATTGAACATTTAAGTGTTCATCAGGGCTATGTCTTGGATATAGCCGGAGAAAGAACTGCCGATGCAATGCGCAAGCACAAAAGAATTCCACAAGTTACAATGAAAGAAATCAACAATCTAGTGAAAGAGAGAGATGCCAGCAATGCGTGTGTGTTCCTTGGACTTTCTACAGCACTTAAAACAATTGAGGTTATGGAGTCAGCCGAGGCGAAACAAAATATCCAGGATCCTTTGGAATGCTTGAAGAGCATTACTGAAGGCGCAATTCTAAACTTGCCGAAGGAGATCAACGGCTATAGAGAATTGGATTCTCATTACAGCGTCGCGGAAGCGATTGATGTAATGAGAAAAGCAGGTATTATAACTTGCAATATTGATGCTTTTGAGATGCTTCCAGATAACCCATCTTTGAAAGACGATCAGCAAGAACATCTACAAAACGCTGTGTTGCGTCTCATGGAAAGCGATAAATTGGAAGCCGCCATCTACGTCTGTCCACCGTTACCAATAACCTTAATCAAGCTTTCGAAAAGCAGTAACCAAAGGTACATTTCCATTGTGGATACTCACTCCGTTCCTCAAGATTTGGGTGGAAATGGTAAAGGTATTGTAATAAGCACTGAGTACGATAGAATGACAAAAGGTTCCAAATGCTCCTTAGTGTGTGATAGGTTAAGGAAACGTACACTTCTCTATGGTATCCCTGGAGAAACAAGACAGACTTTAATAAACATAAAAGAAAACAAAGAAATTCTTACGGACTTGAAATGGGGCAACTGGAATGATGGAAATATAGACGAGTTATTACTATTATCTGAGGAAATGCTACCCAGTAATAATCAAGAAGTACAGAGGGAAGCAGCAACGATGTCCAGTAACACGATGAACGAAACTACTTCGAAAGTAATCGACGAAAAAGCGGAATCACCCGTGAAAGAATTCAGTAAATAAACGAAAAAAAAAACAAAGAGGTGAAAGAAACCTTATGGAGAGGGTACGCAACACAGTTAGACGTGACCCACTTAAAACCTTTCCAGATCGAAGCAATAAGTGCTTTCGTCAAGGGAAAAGACTGCCTCATTTGTCTTCTTGGTTTGTCTTGGTTATCTCCCCAACAATCTCGTTAATGGAATCCCAAGTAAAGTCACTTATTGATAAAGGTATAGACGCCGCTTACATTGGCCCAGGGCCGTGTGCAAAGGAAAGCTTCAAACGGTTAATGAGTAATGTGGGAAAAGAAGATTTCCCGATTTTAGTGTATTGTACGCCAGAGTACCTCATGGGAGTTGATGGCAAAACTGGTGCCCCACGATCCTTGCTGAAAATAAGCCACCAGCTTGCTCTGATTGTTATTGATGAGTGCCACATCATATTCCAAAGGAGCGGCGAATTCAGGTATGTGCTGGGGGGGGGGGGTGTCATGTGTCTATCAATTATTAGCTAACTGAATTATAACTTTGCAATAAACTAAATTACTTATTTCCTTAGTTACTCTATGTCCACTAAATCCCCTTCCCTTTTTCCTTCCTCATCAAAACATGATTAAAATTCGATGGAAGGCCAAGGTTGTTTTGAAGTGCATGAAACCACAAAGAGTGCTTACCCTGTCTAAATATTTTAATTATTATTACTATGAGGACTATTATTTGACAAAACAGTGTCTCCAAATTGAAGAACTTATTTCGAAGTTTCACTTGCTTTTACAGGAAGTCTTTCACTGAATTGGTAGGATTGCACGAGCTTTTTCCAAATGTACCTTTGATGGCCCTTACGGCTACGCTTCCAGCAGAACAATCTGAAGAACTAATAACACATTATCTCAAAAATCCAGTAGTAATAAAGTCCACGGTTAACAGGCCCAATATAAAATTATATGTTGGCCAGTATGACTTTAAAACGGAGAAAACACCCAGTAGCAAGAAGGAATCGGCAGCATCAGCTTCTGACAATATTGCTACTGATGAAGATGACCTTGGCGAAGAAGATCAAGGGGTAAATGCCACCTCCCAAGGGCTGAAAGCTGATAAACCCTCAGACAAAACAGGTAAGTCAGTGTGATCAATTAGCCCCAATATTTGAAACAACTGAACCCTCAAGTGATTCAGTGACCATAGTAAATGGTATCTAGAAAATGTTTCCTGGATAATCAGTCTAAGTACTATGAAGTGTATTGATATCTACCCAGGGCTCTACCCTTAGAAATTAGGTATAGAAGATCTAAGAGTGCTTGCGTAATTTAGGGTTCTTCCGAGGGATTACGTGACCAGTCAATGTCCGGGTCTTTTCCCACCCCTCCCAATTTCTTAGGGGAAAGCCCCGGAAACGTTGCCGTGTTGTTATAAGTCACTTACAGTAACTGAAATTGTACTATATGTTTCTGTAGCATACATCATTAAACCTGAAGCAAACAGCTATTAAACTAGCAAAAGAACAAAAACAGAGTTATCACGATTTCTTTCCAATGGACATGTGTTTGTGCCACTATGAAGTGTATTATGAAGTGTACTATGAAGTGTATTGATATCTACCCAGGGCTCTACCCTTAGAAATTAGGTATAGAAGATCTAAGAGTGCTTGCGTAATTTAGGGTTCTTCCGAGGGATTACGTGACCAGCCAATGTCCGGGTCTTTTCCCACCCCTCCCAATTTCTTAGGGAAAAGCCCCGGAAACGTTGCCGTGTTGTTATAAGTCACTTACAGTAACTGAAATTGTACTATATGTTTCTGTAGCATACATCATTAAACCTGAAGCAAACAGCTATTAAATTAGCAAAAGAACACAAACAGAGTTATCACGATTTCTTTCCAATGGACATGTGTTTGTGCCACTATAAAGAAGTTACACTAAATGATTGATACTTTTTCGTCTCATCTTTAGCCTCACCCTCAAAATGGAAAAAAGTACTCGAAAAGATAGTCGACATGGCCGACGGACAGTACTCTATTATATTTATGGACTTCGTGGCAAATGTTAAGGAAGCACACAATTGCATGGTGGAAGAGCTTAAGCAGACTTGTCTCAAGTATCACGGAAAAGGAATGAAGGAAAATGAGAAGTTAGAGATCATGTCTAAGTTCAGGTATTTTTATATGAAATGCAATAATATATTTAAATAATTTTGTATCTAGGAGACTTAACTTTGAAGAGGGAAAAGAATTAATGCACTCAAACCTTTTTAGGCTATGCAGTCATTCTATATCCATTTCACAACATTAATACTGCATTTCCAACAAGTAAAAGAAGGCATACTAGGACGTCATCACATTTGGACCATCAAAGTGAACTTCATTGATGCTTCTTTTTACAGAAACCACGAGAGTCAGTTTCTTATCGCCTCGGAGGCCTACCAGGTAGGCACGCACGATGACCACGTTAATCTGGTGTGTCGGGTTGGTTGCCCTCGAACGTTAACTGGTTGGACTCAAGAATTTGGAAGAGCAGGACGCAATGGAGATGACACCAAAGGTAATACTAATTTAATCGCATTTTCTCCAATTATTAGTCTCTTAATCTGTGTGGATGAAGAGAACAATGTATTTGCCTGCGGAATTATGTCCTTTGAATTGGTTTGCTAACATACAACAAAATTTCTCCTTTTGCATATAGGTATAATTTATTGCAATGAATTCCGGGATGATCAGCGGTTGGTTACTTGGCTGAAAGGTGTTGATATGAAAGAAAAAGAAGACATTAAAAGTAAATACGCTGTATCCTGGAGGTAATATATCGGTCTCTATTATATTTTCAAAAGATAACCTCGACTGGAAAAAAGTGTACCACACAGTCAGGACCATCAGCAATCTCTTAAAGGCAATGTTTATGTTTCCTAGGTTTATTTATTGCAATTTAACGGAAGAGTGCATGAGAGCCTTTCTAACCGCCAGCTTTGGAGAAGATCCAGACGGACCTCTGGAATACAACAAATCATGCTGCGAATCGTGTGATTTGAGTACTGATTTGGTTTATAACATTAAAGATGATTTCTTGTTGCTGCTGGAGGTGATTCGCAAGCTTCAAGAAAATGCGAGTGAAAAACAGGTAAGTTAAATTGGAACATATGCACAATGCATGCCTTAACATTTTACTAACCATATTCATTATTTGTTATTTAAGGCTACCACATCACGACATAAGGGGTCGGGGGGAACATCCCTATATGGGTTATACTGGTAAGTGCAGCCCCAAAGGTTACTTTTCAGCCACTCTGATCATAAATAGGGTATCGATTTTGGTCACTTTGGTCATATATAGGGTACTTTTTTCACGCTAGTATTTAATTTGGTATCTTTGTTAAAAGAAGCTACTTTTACATCCGTAAGTCCATAAATAATCATTACGGCAACGGCGGAAGCTGCAATGGTCATAAATAAGGCATCAAGTTTATGGTCCGGCCATAAATAGATCAGGGAAAATAGCAGAATTTTACCACAAATGAGGCAAGGGTATTGGGAAACGGGCCGCACACCTTCACCCAAAGTTTCTGCGAGCACCCCCCTGGGCGCATAACTTGAGCCAGGTGCTGCCCGCTTTCTATATATAGCTGTGTGACCAGGTTCCATATTGCATGACATTGCAATATTTTTGTCATAGTTTTAGATTTACATCTGTAGAAACTATTTCCTATAATAATCAAGTCAGCCCACAATCTTAGGAGTTATTTCCCTTTCTTAATCAAATCATCCTACACACAGGATTTGCATCATAAATTGCCTTTGTCACACTACCACTCCTTACATCAAAATCATAAGAATTTCCTGCTATTGTTCGATTCCTTATAAAAGAAGTGCAGTTAGTTAGTTTATTTAGTAGTTCAAAGTGTTCAAGACCTGCACTTACAAGCTCAGGACCTCTTGGTCAAGTAAAGTTTAACTCCCTGTAACCTCAAGTTGGAGATACATCTCACTCAGGATTTGGTATGACGTCACATTTTGACCTTGTTATTACATCTAGAGTTGAAGTTCAAGAATAATACAGCTCATATGTACTCATCTCGATCCAATTGTCTAGCCTTTGCCTGAATCCTTAGTTGATTCATGCCCAAATTGTGTCCAGAGTGTATTCAGTTTTCATAACATTGTATTTGTCCGACTTCTAGTTCACTAGTCATGTTATCTGGTTGTGCAATGAGTTCAATAGTGAAATTAGATATTTCAATGCAGCTTTCATTGTTTAGTTCATCAGTAATGACAGATGTTGTCCGGTCACAGAATGATATTTTGCCAGTTTTCCTAGTTTATGTCAAAGAAAATATGAAATTGCCATTAAGATTAGTTTTATTTAGCATTATGCTGTGAATGAGCTATCATTTGGTCATCATTTACTTGTTTTCAGTTATATCTCATGTTAGTTCTAAGAATAGCTCATCATTTAATAATTATATGTTTGGATAAGAGGATTAGTATTTTACTAGTGTCATACAATGATCACTGTTTATTGTCATGCAATGCTTTGAAATTGTCTTCTTTATTGAAATTTAGTGCATTGCCATTGCATGTAAAATTATTGTACTTTTACTAGTCATTTTCCTAGCTATTTGATTTTGTTATTTTAATTATTTTATTGTAAATAATTTGTTAGTGATTTGCTATTTGTAATTTATTCCTTTTAGCTTGCAATCACCCTTTTCTTTCTCTATTATTATTTGTAAATTCCTGCATAAATAAATTCTATTGTGGCTACAATTCTGTCTCGTTGTTCAAATAACAACACCAGAACCTGCCTCGGTCACATATAGCTCCTTTATTCTTTGAGTCCTTGGTCTTGTCATACAACTACCAACTGCAATTATTTTAGATTCTGTTTGCACATAATTCTTTCAGTTTTATCTTTGTCTTTAGATCTTAAACTGGCGCATAAGGGGTTCAGGCACTTCCTCCATGAAAGATGTTGAAATGAAGGTTAATTCCCTTGAGTCAAATACTTATGGTAAAGGAATGCAAAAAAGTAGTGCGGTATGGAGCAAAATCCTACGTCAAGCAGTTGGAAAGGGATATGTAGACATAATATTCACAGAAAACAGATTTAGAGGCTGCCCAAGAATATACAGGAAGTATACAGTATCCAATAATGGTCATCAGTTTTTACAAAACCCGGCTGAAGTCTTTGTGAAAAATCCCTGTGATGTCGTAGCCTCTAACAAGTCAGGAAAAAGCGAAAGCAAATGTAGGGGGAAGCAGTACATGCCTATTATAAGATCTGCTCTTGCGTCTAAAAGCAACTGGGAAAAATGTGTTCTGAAGATGACTATGTGTATCCCAGATATGGAAAGTCACCAGAAAAGTTTGTATTTTGTGAAGACGTTAGTAAATTCTATAACAAAAGTGACACTATAGATATATTCACTAAAGATTGTGAATTATCTTCTTCACAAAGCCACACCTCCCCCCAGATAATAGAAAATGATGGATTAAAGACTGAAGTTGTAGTCAGAAGATCTGTTTGCGCAGGAGTTAAAGTTTGCGGAGCATCTGATTGTAATTACACTGTTTCGACAGTTCAGCGAATAAACCGTTGTAAGTCGCATAGCAAATCACACGGTCTTCAGAAGTCTGCCCAGTGTCCAGTCAACATTGTTAAAATATGGCCAAAGAAACGCGATGACAGGAGAATAGTGGATAGGTATTTTAACTCTTGATGAAACGGTACCGCGTCATAACCACGGCAAGCCAAGTCCACGAAAATTACCATCCTCCTTAGTCAGCGACTTAAAACGCGCGGTCTTAATGTTTATTTTATTAAGTTTATTTTATTAAGTCCTTTGCGCCTACAAATTTTCATAGCAACGCGGCAAAGCAGAAAAGCAGGAACACATTTTTACATGAATTGCAAATGAACAAGTCAGGTGAAAGTATTTGTGGCTATCAAGTAAAAAATTATTGCTGCTTTTTTGAAAGGCTTTTTAAGGTAAAGAAGAATGGCATTTTCCTTTTGGGATTAGCTGTTTTACTTTTAGAGATATTTACGTTTTTATTATGCAAACGAGGAAAGTGATGACGTCATAGGTGGTTTCACTAAAACAGTACAGGTGTCATTTTCCTTCTTTTGTGATTTACAGTTCTGGTGCCAAGTTTTTACAGAACACTGCTTTAATATTTGTTGAGGTATTCTTGATTGAGTGTTGTACTGTTTTAGTGAAACCACCTATGACGTCATAACTTCACTCACAAAACACGTAATTATCTCTAAGAGGAAAAAAGAAAAACGCCATTTTTCTTTACTTTGAAAGGCCTTTCAATTATGCAGCATTCATTTTTCACTTCATAGGCACTTTAAGAGAACTTCCTGTTTACATTTGTAGGAAATGGAATGCCTTACATTCCAGGGGAGAAAAGTATCGTTGCTGCCAACTTGGATAAAATTAGAAGAGTGAGGAATCTTGCTTTTAAAAGTACTGGAAGTACAGACGGTGAAATACATTTGATGAGCATGATCATAAATTTTGAAAAAGAAATACAGCGGGTTGTGGATCAACCAGAAAAGGTGTCAGGTATGTGTTGTAGCTTATTGATCAGCACGAGACCACCATTTCTATAAGATACGTAGCGTGTTTTAGTATACAATCACATGATGTGAAAAACGTTATTTTCACGTGATCACTGACAAAGTTTTTTATAACCTCATTCATTCAAACGTTTTGCATTTTCAGAGCAAGGACCAGAACCGTAATCAAACTCTTCCCCTTATTGAATCCAACCTGGGCCACAGTGGTAGGAGGCACTCCACTCCTCATGCTCACCCATACTGTTATCAATGTACTTAGGTATTGAGGTTTAAGATGCATGGAACTGCATTTCTAAGATGTTACATAGTAAAATAAGGACATGGTAAGCTACAAGATGTTACAAGAGCAACCACGAAATTCTTTATTATGACAAAAAGGAATACAGGGCCCACTTCATGATTGAAGTTTCCCAATTCGTTTACAAGTCCTTTTTTTTTTACAGACGAGTCTACCAATGCGGATATGGTCCAGAACATTAGAACACTCTCCCTTCCTTACCCGATGAAGGGAACCCCTTATATATTCTCAGAAAGCTTTCGTGCAGCTTTTTTAATGAACCCCAACCAGTCACGCCTGTTTGCTTCAGCGGAACATCTAAACGTAGATTTGACATTCACTGGAAATGGGTATATGCCATACTTGATCAACGTGGTAACGTTTGACCTCGAAACATTGGAATGTGAGTACTTGAGTGTCTTGCCGTACTTCATAAAATGACATAACGTTTTAGCTTCCCTCCTGTTGGACTTATTTTTTTTTTTTTTCTGGTATCCTTGACACTTCAACAATGTATAATGTTTACTGAAGCGTCATAGATTGGAAATATTGTTTTATCATGATATACAGGGACTCCCGTGGCGCGGTGCCTTTTAAATAAGCAAAGTGGTGAAGCCCATGGCAAGGTGTTTCGTGAAATGTTCGCTGCTGTCAACGAGCAACATAATGATTTCAACAATGGCCAGAACATTGAAGGAATAACAGTTGACTTCTCGGATGCAGAAGCAAACGGACTAGAAGAACCTTTGGGCTCGCAAATGGCAAGCAAGGTGTTGCGTGGATGCAAGGTTAAATAGAAACACTTGTTTTCAAATACCGTAAATCATCAAGGGGCGCTTTTTCGATGGGGCAGCTTATTTGAGGGTAGGCACTAATTCGAGGATTTACGCGGGAAGTACATAATTTGCACCAGTAACGCAGAGGTCTTAGGTTTTTCGAATCCCGTTCAAGTCCGAACTTTATTCAGTCCTTATTTCCAGACTGATTAAGTTGTGTACTTAACTGTACTGATTATTCATGTTTAACACTTTCTACTCAGTTTAACTTTATGACCTTTCATGACTTGACTTCCAGGATATAACTTTTAAATAACAGTAATAATAAGTATATTAATTTCTAAAGAAGTGATCCTAACGAATACTCCACCTTCCACAATTATAGGTGCACTGGTCACGTTCCTATCAGAAAATAAGCCATCGTGTTTGCAAAAGAAAAACCGAAATAGCTCTATTCCAACACCTCGCTTCGAAAATAGAAAGTTTATCTACAAAGGAGGAAGTCCTTAAAGTATTCAAAGTTCTGGCTGGTGAGGAACAAGTTTCGAGCGCAATGCGATTTATCACTGCTCCAAAGTTACAAGCAATCGCTGAAGAACTGAATAATACCAGCTGGAAAAAGGGAAAGGCTTGGAAGGAATGGTGGACAAGAGAGAGACATCTACGTAAGTGCAAACATAATCCGTGATTTTCTTATTTAAGGCCAGTTTTCCAATAAATACTTAAACTCCTTGCGTAACGGACTTGAAAGCTTCGAAAATAAGCTTGTAGTTTATATATAGAGGATATTACACGGTGGAGAGAAGATATGAATTTTATGTTCGAGTGGCAAGAGCAATATCTCACGAGTGAGCGCAGCGAACGAGTGAGATGTTGCTCTTGCCACGAGTAACATAAAATTCATATCTTCGAGCTAACGTGTAATGTTCTTTTTATTATATAAACGTACTGATAACGGCGTTTTTGATGATTTTCCGAAGATTTCCGACCACTTTCCAAAGATTTCCGAAGATTTTCCAAAATTGTCCCGAAGACCAGACGAACGTTTCCGAACATTTCCCGAGAATTTCCCAGAATTTCCAAAGATGTCCGAAGATTGCCGAAGACTTTCGAGGAAGACCCGAAGATGTTTCGATGATACACCAACGAATTTAAGTACAATTTAAGAGACAAACCTGATGCCACTGAAATCATCGATATCTTCACATGTGAGGATATCGTATCGTTTTTATGAATTTGTTACTACTCGCTATACCACTGACTTTTATATAATAAGGACAATTAGCCAACGCCACTTTATATATAGCATAAAAAATAATACGAAGAAGAGAATATTTGTTAGGAAAAATATTAAAGTGTCTATACGGCCAACAGGATTTTTATAGTTATGGTAGCTCTATACTGTGTAAAAAGGTATTCTAAGAAAAAAAATTGGATTCTGAGATTTTTACGCCCTAAGATCTAGCCTTAAAGTTCCCGCTTCAGCCACGCCCAATGAAGTTGACCGTGAGTCGGTGCAGAAAAGGGTCTGGGTTTATGAATGGGTCGTGACGTCAAGTCAGGAATCACGAAATCCTTCTAGTTTAGGTAACTGTTGTTTCAGTAGTGGTGAGGAGTTTTACTCAGCAAAAAACAAACAAATTGAAGTCGGCAAAGCAATGCGGTCAACAAGCAAGCAAAATAAAAGCATAAAGCTTTGAGATATTCCTGAAGTGACGTCATTCGTCAGCAATCTATCATTACGCGGTCAACTTCATTGGGCGTGGCCAAGACGGAAGTTTAAAGCTTGATTTTATGGCAAAAAGCACCGGAATTCACTTTTCTGAGTTCGAAGACATGTTTAGATTTTACAGAGATAATGAAAACCTAAAAAAGCGTTTTGGCCCATATAGACACTTTAAGTCCATCAAAACTAGCGCTATCCTGTTAATTAGGCCTTCTGTCTTCAAAACTAGAAAAAAGGTCCAAATTTCGCAGCTAAAGATTCAAAGTATCGGAGCTTCATTGTACTTGTGTGACAGTTGTAGTCACATACCAACCGTAACAGCTTCTTCATTTCGTGAAAATATAGGAATGTTCACGGCAGTCTTCACATTAATGGACAAGGGGCAATGGGAGGCCTGTACTTCTACAACAAATCCAGTGGAGTCCATAAATAGGGAGTCAGTACCGAAAGATGGCCGACAAAAGAGCTTGTCCGAGGTACTAACTCACTTGTACCAAACAGACAAGATCTATGCAGCCAAAAAAGTTGCTGCTTCGAACAACGTTTCCACTACTTACAGAGACCAGTCACCCTCCAGTCAAGAGAAAAGGCTGAAGCCGTGCAAATAGCATAAATGTTATTAGTATTCATTCAAAATCTCGGAGGGTGTTATCCACCTCGGCCTTCGGCCTCTGTGGATAACACCCTCCTTGATCATATCCTACTCAGCCTCATTCAATAATTGCTAAATATCACATAAGTATCGAAAATGAATTAAAATATTTCCAGAGAAGATCCAATAACAATATTATAATGACAAATCTATCGTAAATAAAAAAATGTTCTTTTTTAATTTAAAGTTTAACTTTCCAGGTCCTCCAGATTCTGGAAAAAAAAAGAGGAGAAAAACGGGAAAAGGTACAAACTGTATAATTTAAAACAAGTAGATAACCGGTATAACCCGCATGGTCTTGTCGCAGATTTTCCTATTTAGCACAAGTACACGTCTCGTCCAGACGGACTACGCGCCTCCCGCAATAAACCGAACAGCCATTAACAGTACAACGTCGGGCAAACCATTAGCAATCCGTCAATGTGCTCGAATAATTCTACTTCATTCCGCCGCCCAAGGCTGTTCTCTTTATATAGAAACAGAAGAAAACACACATGTGCTCATCAGTTTCACGAGACCATGACCTCATTTTCTCTTGTCAAATTTTTATAGCAAAAATCAACCAAAAGGATTGGACTTTTTTAACTTTCTTAAAATGCATTAAAGATCACTTTTCTTTACAGGGAACGGCTCGCTTCTCAACAGAAGAGTTAACGTGGAGACAGCGGATGCCAATGGAAATTGGGAGGGATGGTTCGTGGGAACTATTATGAACTACAATAAAATCAACATGGAGTACACGATATCCTTCGATGGTTTCGACAAATCGCACAATATCGTGGTGCCGGAAGATGAAATTCCTTCGGAAGACATCGAACTTTTATGATTAATAACGACAAAAAAAAAAAGATACATGTGGACTAAGAAAGTTTACGCATTGTTATCTTTATTAGTGCTCTCAATGTTCAAAGTATAGATCCTTTGCATAAATGGCGTCTTTATTTGAATAACAATATTTATGCGTCAAAAGCCTCACATTAACGTTAAAAATCATTTGTCTGGAAACATGAGTACGAGGCTAAGGATATGCGAAGTATTGTTATTCAAATCTAAAAGCCATTTATGCCAAGGGTCTACATGCAATGGAATGATTCCTATTTCTAGAACCTCCTGATAACTAATAAAAGCCAAATATCATTTCCCTTGCATTTCGTTCACTCAAACAATGTAACTCCACCCCCGATTTACCAATTAGTGGCTTCTAATATTCAAATCAACTTTCTTCGAACTTTTCATTTAATAAGTAAATTACTTTCAATTTATCGAAATTAAAGCACATTCACATAAATTTATGCCTGAATTGGCCTAAATTCGCTATTGGAAGAAAAAAATCCTTTTGTTTGGCCTTTACTAGTATTGAATATACTTGTTAGATAGTACAATGGAACCTCAATTTAACGAACCTCTATTTAACGAAGTCCTCGATATAACGAACAATATTCTATGTCCCGGTCAAAGTTACAGTAAAATGTATGAAATAGAACCTTGATATAACGAACATAATACGAAAGCCCAAATGTAAAATCTACCTCGACATAACGAATTACAATGTCAACACGTGACAGAAGATGAACACTGTACAGATCAACAGTCATCAAATCGGGCGAAAAAGTCAATTTCCTTTTCGCCAGTTTGTCATTTACTAGTATAAAAAACAGTTTAAATATACTAGTAAACAAATCGGGCAAAAAAGTCAATTTCCTTTTCTCCAGTTTGTCATTTACTAGTATAAAAATTAGTTTAAATATACTAGTAAACAAATCGGGCGAAAAAGTCAATTTCTTTCTCGCCAGATTTTCATTTACTAGTATAAAAAAAGTTTAAATATACTAGTAAACAAATCGGGCGAAAAAGTCAATTTCTTTCTCGCCAGATTTTCATTTACTAGTATAAAAAATAGTTTAATATACTAGTAAACAAATCGGGCGAAAAAGTCAATTTCCTTTTCGCCAGTTTGTCATTTACTAGTATAAAAATTAGTTTAATATACTAGTAAACAAATCGGGTGAAAAAGTCAATTTCTTTCTCGCCAGTTTGTCATTTACTAGTATAAAAATTAGTTTTAATATACTAGTAAACAAATTGGGCGAAAAAGTCAATTTCTTTCTCGCCAGATTTTCATTTACTAGTATAAAAATTAGTTTTCATATACTAGTAAACAAATCGGGCGAAAAAGTCAATTTCCTTTTCGCCAGTTTGTCATTTACTAGTATAAAAATTAGTTTTAATATACTCGTAAACAAATCGGGCGAAAAAGTCAATTTCCTTTTCGCCAGATTTTCATTCACTAGTATAAAAAATAGTTTAATCATTACAGTTCATTACATTTTCACTGTTAAAGTTTTTTGCAAGTTATTTTTTTATTAGTACTAGTAAAGCTTTTTAAAAACTTTGCAAATATCTGATTACCCAGTCGAATCCAGTGTTCAAAACACAAATCGGATCTGTTTTGCCACAGAATTAAACGAGTCGTGTTCATCAATCAAACTAGCGTGTTCACGTTGACTTTGCCCATCATATTGAACCGAAAGTTCGACCGAGCAGCGACACATTCCAATACTCTTGATATTTAGGGATTGCGTGACGAACGTTACCGGCCGATAAACGCCTTATAATTTTCTCTCGGTAATGTTTGCAACAGAAGAGAACCAAAAATCCGTTATGCTGTATTAATAAACCCCTTATTATAGCACAAATTATTCGCTCGTTGGCATTCTATCGATAGGTATACCTAGTAGTTAACTTAAAACAAGCGTAGTGTAATGTTCCCTCCTTCGACGACCTTATCCTATATCCGTTATTTTCTCTCAACCGCTGAAAGCAAAGCTTTAAAGCACTCGGGTTGCCTACTCGTAAATAATCACGAAATTTTTCTTCGACCGTTGTAAGAAACATAGTTGTCTCTGAGGTTTTTTATGCCAAAGTAGTCCCGCAACGTGAGAAATGCGAATGCAAATACCGAAAAGTAGATCCAACAAAAACGACGAGCACTCTTTAATTGTAATTTTTGACTAGATGATGAAGCGAACTGGAGATAAGCGTGGGCTTCCCGGGTCGGCTTATTGAGCCACCAAGCTCAAATTCAGTGTTAAGTTTACGTTATTTTTAATTGAACGACATTTTAAATTGATACCTGTACGATCAAAGAAAATGTGAAAACGTGCTAGGAATGAGTACTTACGAAAGCTCGAATGCGAGTCGTTTCGATCGATAGTTGTTTCGATCAAAAGTCGTTTCGATCGAAACAAAAGGTCAGTTCGATCGAAGACAAAAGTCAGTTCGATCGAAGAGTAAATGATGATAAAAACTACAGTTTTTCAAGTGTATAAATAAAAATAATAAAGTTTCTTGCGTTGTGGATTGATTGTGCGATGTAATATGCGCGACGCGGAACTTTGGCAGTGGTTTTCAGTTGATGATCTCATTTGTTGTCGGCGTTTGTGATCGGATGCTCGATGCTCAATGAGCTCTTTGCTGTTGAGTTTAACTTTATTTCTAACGGAAACGTACACCGAAAGAATCCTTGAAACCCGGGGTTTAAGAGTTTAAAATTTCTTTTGCTCGTGACGTGCGGAATAAAATCGCTACGAGTCTTAATCGACTTAAGGTGCAAGTGTCGCTCTGTTACAAAACATCAGTGAGTGTTATTGCTGTTATGAACTGAAAGGCTGCGAAGAATCGATTAAGAGTGATCTTGTCCTACAAGATCTTGCCCCTGTCGAGAAAGCGGTAATTCCGAAGCTGTCTCGCACTAAATACGGAATTGATGGAGCTTCTTGGTTCTTCAACAACGCTTAGTTCCGAACAAAATCATTTGGCTTGAAATGCTTCGAGCATATCACAGAATTTTTCGATGGCTCCCATTGAGCACGTTTCAGTCTTACAAAATATATCCATCTCTTCCTTCGTTTCTTTGCCTCTGGACGCTCATCGTCGTAAAACGGTATCGTATGGCGCCCTATTCCATTCTCCAAGCTTCTGACATTACTGCAACCCCCAACAACACATCTGTGCGGCATATTTGCGACCAAAATCGATCTAACCTTCCAAATGTAACAAGTGAATGGTGCGAAATAGTGCAAAATACAGATTGTTGGGTTCTCGAAGTGACGTCACACTGGTTGCCAGACCCTTGATCTTTGAAACGCAGCCGCGAGCCAAAATGGCGGCGATTTTAGTGCGATTTTCCGTACTTCAACGGGACATAAAAATTCAAGGATTTGACCAAATCCAAAAATTTTTTCGAAGAAATAGTCACCAAAGCATGACGATTTTTTTAGGCGGAAAAAATGTTTTGGGGTTAGGTGCACTTTAACTGTATCAAGAAATATATTCAAACAGATTTGATAAATAGTAAGTTCAATACACTTGAGCAATAGTTACAATCTTCGATCGAACTGACTCTTGTCTTCGATCGAATCGACTTTTATCGATCGAAACGACCTTCGATCGAAACGACCGGATTCCCGAAAGCTCCATGTCTCGACACTAGTTTGCATGAGCGGAAATTGTCATCAAAACAGAAACTCTAGATAACCTAGGAAGTCCGCAAGGGATGTTACGTGCTGTTTAGAAATACGTCATTGAACTAGTGTGAAGTTAATTATTAAAGTGGAAATATTGGTCGAGAACGAGCGAGCGAGTCCGGACAGATAAAGAGATTTCAGCAATCTAATTGTCAAACAAAATTGACTTACAAACCATAGAGCTATTTTTATGGTTATACTCTAATCACCCTGAAACGATTATAAAATATTTTGTAACTAATCTTAATAAACACAAACACAGCATCAGGAGCGGGCATCTCGTTTATTGATGCCCGCTTTCGAAAATAAAGAAAGAGAACAATTGAGTCTAGGCTAGTGTGCAAAACATATGGACACTGAAAAAAGATTCGACTTATCCTTAATATAGCCGTCTTTGGCTCGGTTTGTCTTCTATCTGCCGAGATGATTTAAATGTCGACTGCTGACGCTTGCGCCTTAACGGCTGCAGAAGCACCTCCTGCTCTTAAGCTGAGAGGTTCTGGATCTCTTAAGCGGGCAATCTGAAACTGAAGCAAACGCACATCCACAATACGAAATGTGAGAGCAGCTACAAAAGATACAACAACACGAAAGTAAGAACATAAGGGCCCAGTGGCCTAAACCCTGCATTCAATACACTGTATAAGGCCCGCACAAAGATCTAGACGACATGGCCCAATGGCCTACAACAGTAATAAACGGGCAGTCCCGTACAAAAAATGACATGGCCCAACGGCCTATAGTAATCACCCATAATCAACACATGATAAATGGGCAGTCCCGTACAAAAATGACATGACCCAACGGCCCATAGTAATCACCCGTAATCAACACATGATAAACAGGCAGTCCCGTACAAAGATGACATGGCCCAACGGCCTAAAAAAGTGTAAGCACCCATGGCTAACACATGATAAACGGGTAGTCCCTTACAAAAAGGGCATGGCCTAGCGGCCTAAAACAGCGTATAATCACTCATAATCAATACATGATAAACGGGCAGTCCGGCACAAAAATGATATGGCCCAAGGACCTGAACTAAAAACAGTGTATGAAATCACCCATGGCTAACACAATGGAGTCCCTCATCAAAAGGCATGGCCAAGTGGCCAAGTGGCCAAGCGGAATGACTTCTCCATAGACAGGTTCTACTGGACACTGTACTGTACAGCCTCGTCAAGCAACTAAAAATCTCCTAGCCAAAAAGAGAGCTATTATTTGCCCGATGGAGCTCTTCCGTTCTCAACGAAGAGAAAATCAACAACAAACGATCTGGAAATCACCCATGGCTAACACAATGGAGTCCCTCATCAAAAGGCATGGCCAAGTGGCCAAGTGGCCAAGCGGAATGACTTCTCCATAGACAGGTTCTACTGGACACTGTACTGTACAGCCTCGTCAAGCAACTAAAAATCTCCTAGCCAAAAAGAGAGCTATTATTTGCCCGATGGAGCTCTTCCGTTCTCAACGAAGAGAAAATCAACAACAAACGATCTGGAAACTACCCCGCGACGTATCAAAAAGGGCCAAAAGGAAGCTGAAAGGCCAATAAAGAATAACGGGATTTCCTCTGCATTGACAAAAACATACATGGACAATGACATTTTAAACCTAACGAAACAGGTGGCACCTGCCAACAGGTTCCGCGTACTCAATTCGATGCTAGGGAATCTTCGAATAGAATCTGGGAACCTTGTGATTATCAATATTTTTTAAATAGCAAAGTAATCATTTAAACAGGGAACCCAATTAGAATTTACTTCATAAAAATAGCAATCTTAACTGAGCAGTCATCAAGCGACAATCTTTCCCAAGTAATCAGCTTTCTCGTTTAATGAACGAGGTATCCACTCGGCCTCAATTTTCTTTGTTGTATGGTATGAAATAAATCAACCGCAAAATTGAAGCGAACACTGTTCATACTACCAGAATCAACGATCAAAGGAATGGCTTGGTTGTCACAGAGCACCCTGAAAAGATTGAAAACTTCACAACGAAAACCTAACACAAAGGAGTTCTCTCAACGTAGATCTCAATTTTTGAATGAAACAGGCATATCATCAATGGCTATAAAAGCAGCACATCCAACGGCGCTAACATCTGATTATACATGGTCTGCAAGCAACGTCTGCAAAACACTGGAATTAAGATTACAAACATTACTCTTCCAGAACTCTAACTGTATGTAAACTGACGAGGATGGGAACAACAGTAGGCGCACACTCGTACTCGACCACTGAAACTGTGACCAGAAGATCAGAAATACTGGCTGCTCTACAAAATGGCTACAATGGAAATGCCAGCTGAGGGTAGGGTGTAAATAAGGAGAATCTAATACCCATCAAAAATAGTATCGTGAATAAAGCTAGAAGCACCTTTATGCTTTCAAAAAGCTACATTGAGCTTAAGGTTGCCTTAAACTTAAATATCAGGGGTAGTACAATTGTTAACCCTTGAACTCATACCCCCATCGTGATACAAGTTGGAAGGGTGGGTGGATAGAGCCCCTCCTTGGGTTTTCGTTCTGTTAAGGCAGAGCAAAATAAATCTACATTGATTAGATAGCCCCTGAGCTTGCTCCACAAAACGATACCATATTTTTGGTTGTGAGATCATATGATGTCAATGACCTACTTTGACCCGTCGTCTTGGATTTTACTATTTTCTAAAAAAGTCAAAAAATAACTGAAAATAATACAAAATGTAGAATGCTTATGAAATGTACAAATTGGTGAATTCAGGAAATTTATGAACAAAACTGAAAGAAATACAGAATTATATAAAAAAAAGTCGATTTCATTATGCCAAACCTGCATGAAATTTGCGGTTGCCAGATCAACGTCAAAAATGATGGACACAATTGACATATCAAATTTTTCGCGAAGGATAAATGAACAGCTACTGAAAATTTTCAGCCCTTAGAGTAATCTATCGTTTTAAAACTTTGAAAGAACCTTAAATGAATCACATGGTTCAACAAAGTTATCTACAAGCTCAACTTGGTCAAAGTCTTCTAATCATTTGATTAAATTGACTGAATTATATACTTATCTTCTCTCATTATCTTCAATGCAACTTGTTTTATTCTATCAGTAAGTATTTTTACTGCCTCGATGGTCTGCAGCGGTTCCTCTGAAACACCTTGGGCAGCTGAAACACTTGACTGCTGGAATGAGGCTGACGTCCACAAAAGGATGTATATATGGCGGGAAGCTGTAGAGTCAAGCCGGCTAGACGAATTTTGTTGCTTTTTCTCCTGGATCTTAGGGAGCACTAGTCTTTCGGCTGCTCAGAGCTTTTTCTCCTCCGGGCTCTGAATCTTCGGCGAGTTCGTCCGATTCGTACTCTTCAACAGCTGCCCAAACGGCGAACGAAATAACTTGGCTTCTTAAGGTTCCCTTTTGAGATGGTCTTGAAGGCGCCGTCTATTGCATCCAGCAGAGAGTTGTTGAACTCGTATTGTACCTTAGAGTTAAAAGAACTCGAACTCAACGGTATCAAACGTTTGTAGGTTAGGAGTTGGAACGGAGTGGCAGCTTGTTTCTCGTCGAGATCGCGTATGAATGCAACGGACTCGTGATCAAACTTCTAATTTAAGTATTGGCGGTGGATCAGGTCGAACCAATGCTCGAGAAGCAGTCTTATGAACAGGATCTCCCTCAGTGAAGGATTGTGAGATCGAAGCGGGAACGCTCGCTCGTTCAGTATCCGACGGCAAAACAGCAAAAGCAAAGTTGAAAGAGATGCCTTCGAGTGGCTCTTGCATAACTTACAAAATCTTAAATAGCCTACTAGCCAATTAGGGATTCACGCCTAAAACACTTTCATGGTTTTCATGAACAATACATACTGAACATACTCCAGTGTAATTAGCGAAATGTTACAAAATATATTTATAGAAAGCTGACGCCGCCGCCAAAGCGCTGAGAACAAACGCCACTCAACAGAAATCAATATCTGTCGACAGCTTACAAAAGCCTTATTCACGACTTAAAACAGACGAGTAGACCTCGAACAGAATGACTTGATTCAACATTAGACGGATCTTGTAGCGACTTGACACTTTTGACACATGTTACAAAAGTACTACAGCCACTAACCCCACGGCGAAACCGAAAATCAATTTCAACGGACCAGACTTAAACACATTGACTGACATTTTCCTGAAATGCGCAGAAGTTCATAATTTAACTGGTTTATTTCACTTATTAAGTAGTTTAGTTGTTTAGATTAAAGTGGCAAGTTTCTAAAGAAACTGTGGTGCTGCGTCGGTGGAAGTATTACGAGATACTCCGACGAAGGGCTAACGCTCGAAACGTCAGCTTCCGAATCTCTTTACGGTGGACAATTCACATTATCAACCCAGTTGATACAACCAAATTATCTTGTAATACTTCCACGGACGCAGCACCACGTTTCTTTAGAAACTTACCCCCTTTATGCATGTATTGTTCGAGAGTACTAGAGGTTTCCAATTTCTCATTGGGTAATTACCGCTTGATTACGAAAATCAGTTTCTTGTATTTTGTGTTTGGGCGTGTATCGTCCCTTTATGTTTTTACTTTTGTTTGCACTGGAAGCCATTTGGAAGAGCGTGTTATATGTTCCAGTTTTTATTTATGGGACAGTTCATCGTTTGCCCTCTATATTTTCGTTATTTGTGTTATCTCGTCCATGATTTTCTATTTTTGCTGTTCGTTACACTGGTCTACGGGCTTTGTTGCTGTGTTTGCGTTTCATTCGCTTATGTTTTGCTTTTTCCCTTATGTCAGGCCGGCGATCGGTTGCTTCAGTTAGAGAGAAAGGTTCAAGCGCTTGAGCAAGAGAAGTCCTTAGAGACCACTGAAGGTACTTTGGCATATCCTAAGGCCAAAAAACTGGAATTTCTTTGTGTTCTTTATACTTTCATCCAAGTAAAGAGCACTACACACTTAATCAGTCGCACAAAACAACTTTAAAAAACTCTCAACAAACTGCAAAGGTTTCTAAACTGTAGTAAAAATGTTCTTGTTGCTAGAAACAACAAAGGTAACCTTAACGGCAACGAGAGAACAAAAACGCAGAAGTGATGTCTGTCTTGGGTTAACCAACGTTGGTACGCATCGACGAGTTAGTAAGTTGTAACAACTGTTTCCGCAAGTATTGATTGTAAACTGACTTGAGCGAATAGCCAGAAAGATAACACCTTCATCCAGACACGACGCAACTGAATCAAGTGAGCAAAAAAGTTCATTACGCATGAATGGCACATAAGGCAATAGCCGACAGTGAGAATGAAGGTTACAATTTGTATTAATATAAGGCTTTCTATATGTTACAACAATTTCCAAGAGAAATAATAGGTGAACGAGGATCTTGAAAAGTTTTTCCTTTCTGTCATCGCAATAGTATAAACAAGTTATGTTGCTCTTCAAAAGTAAGCTGCCTTTAAATTTGCTTCTCTGTTTCTTTCCGGTGTATGTTGATGTTGAGCGAGTGTCGCCTTCCTGTAAATTCTCACGAGCTTGACGAACTTTAGCTATGAGTTCGGCTTTTTTTTATTTGATCTAAAGGCAACATTTAAACTATCTAACACCTCTTTCAGAAGGCAGACAGTCATATCCTCCGGAAGCCCCATTTTCCGCTTTTTCTTTTCTATTTCTTTCAAGCTTTCCTCCTTTCTCCTGGCCTCTTCCTCTTCCTATTCCAGCTTTGGCAGTAGAGTTTCAATGGCTTCCTCATCTACTTCCAAGGGCCACTTCCTTGCTCCTTGGACGTTTCCGAAAGTGAGAAAATGCGTTTTGCATTCACTTCACATTATTTCTCTTGTTGGTGCCAGCACCCACTTGCTATTTTCCTTTCTTTTCACATACGAAAGAACTTGGAAGCAAACTGATATTTTTTCTTTCGACTCGTTCCCTTTGTTCCACTCGAATACAGGTACAGGCAAGAGAAAATGAGGGACAGAGAGGGACATTCAGGGCATTGGCTGGGATATGTCGATCCTGTTAAGTTATGTTTAGACGGAAACGGAAATCTGTTTTCCCGGACGTCCGCAACGTCTGCAACCTCGATTTGAGGTTGACAGTGATAAAAAATTTCAATGACAATGGCGTTCCGCGTGGAAACTTAGCTATTGAATATTCAATATGCCTTTTCCAGACGCAATATACAGACGTTTAGACTTCGGCATCAATATAAGCAATGACTGTGAAATTGCTCCAAGCCGAGAAACTACTGAAAATCCTGATGGTGTTTCGGCGGAGTATTCTTCACGGAGAAAGCGCACGATCGAAGATGTGTTGCCCTGCGAAAACGTGGAATCAAAAGTTGACACGCCCGGTCCTGCTTCTCGGGGTAAAAGGGCTGCAGTAAGTCCAAGAAGAAGTCCGAGGCTTGCAATTAAATCCCTGAAAAACTTGCTTTCGAAGAGACGCAATCAGGCCGAAGAACACTCGCGTGAAAAAGCCCTCGAGGAGCTAAATAAACCTAGCGAAATGCAGATATTGAAAGAACTTGAAACCAACATCACGCATATAGACGGCTCACTACACTGTGAGCTGGAATCAATATCGGGTCACCGTAGCAGTGCGGCTCTCAGTGTTTATCCCCAAAAGGAAAAGAACTAGAGGGAAGACCTTGGAAGCTACCGACCAGTCCGGCTGCTATTCAGTCCCAACGGAAGTTACAAATTTCAAGTTTTTATTTATAGAACACTCGAGGAGAGAAAGATTGACTTGAGAGACAAGGTAGCATTTGAGCATGTTCTAGAAACAATTCGTTTGAATTCTGGTTTTGCAATGTGTCCTGGTATAGTGGATTACGACGCCATGATATCTGACATACGCTTTCAACCTTCAAATGTGAAAGAAGAACGTTGGCCGTGGCGGCACGTAAGTGCAATCAAATGCAGGTCGTGGCACAAACCTCGCAAGCAGCAGTCGGACGAGGGAAATATTTCAGAGAATGTGGCCGTGGCCGTGGCCGTGGCCGTATTCCATATCTTGGTCCAAGTCCCTATCCTGATGTACCACCGACTGTTTTTACCATACCAGGAATACTTAAGTTATTGAACGACATCAATCCCAAGAAAGCTAATGGCCCTGATCTGATCCCATGCCGTATCCTCAAAGAAGCAGCCACAGAGGTTGCTCCATTCTTACAGTTCCGATTTACTCCCTCTATAGAATCTGGAAGAGTGCCTAGTGACTGGTTGAAGGCAAATATTACACCTGTATTTAAAAAAGGCAGTAAACATCTCGCTGTTAATTATCGCCCTATTTCACTGACTGCTGTTCCATGTAAGATCTTAGAACATATTATTCCCCTCCAGTTCATGTTTTATCTGGTGTTCCGCAAGGAGCTGTTTTAGGTCCCCTTATGTTTTTGTTATATATAAATGACATTGGTCATGATTGCTCCTCCACTATACGTTTGTTTGCCGACGATACTATCTTGTATTATCATAATTATGGACTTTTCTAAAGCCTTGGACGTTGTACCCCACCAGCGATTAATCAACAAACTGGATTATTACAGTATACGTGGTTGCCACAAGGATTGGCTAACCAATTGGCTGACATGTAGGGAACAGTCTGTTGTTGTCGATGGTGTCTCATTCCCTCCAGTTCATGTTTTATTTGGTGTTCCGCAAGGAACTGTTTTAGGTCCCCTTATGTTTTTGTTATATATAAATGACATTGGTCATGATTGCTCCTCCACTATACGTTTCTTTGCCGACGATACTATTTTGTATAGTATTGTGGAATTAACAAGTGATGCTGAACATCTCCAATCTGACTTATCTGCCATAGAACGTTGGTCAACAAAATGGCAGATGTTTTGTCATGAGGATAACCAGAAAACGTGATCCTGTTATTTATAAGTATAAACTAATGGGCCAAACATTAGAATCAGTATTACACTACCCATATCTTGGAGTAGAGTTATCATCCAAACTAGATTGGACCCATTGATAACAAAGTCAACAAAGCAAATCAAATTCTCGGCTTCCTGCGAAGGAATCTTAGCAACTGCCCTGAATCAATTAAAGAACTAGCTTACAAAGCATTAGTGAGTGCCCAGTGTGGGATACATGGATGGACAAGCACATAAAGCAATTAGCTGTACCGCGGCGATCTGCACGTTTTGTAAAAAATTGTTGGGCGCGAACACCTGGAACTGTCACAAATTTACTCAATGATTTGGATTGGCCCCCTTTACAAGTCCGGAAGAGAATTGCTCACCTCGCCCTTTTTCATGAGGCTATCCAAGGTGAATCAGCGATAGAACTGCCAAGCTACATATTAAAGGATGCAATCGCCAACTAAGATCTACTCACCATAATAGATTCACTGAATTGAGACCAAGAACGGAGGCCTACAGAAACTCCTTTTATTGCAGGACAATAATGAATGAAACTCATTGCCTAACAATGTTTTAGTTATAGAAAAAAACTTCATTATTTCAGAAAGCGCTCAGACTAGACTAGATTTTGTTAGAGTAATTAATTTATATTTCTATTTTATTTTTTATTTCTTTTATTTTATTTCATTTTATTTTAACGTCTTGCAGTGATGGGTAACCCCATTGTAGGACTTAAAATTCATGTAGGTGTAGATGTAGATCTGCAGAATGCAAGTTAGCTCGAAGGAAAATGATTATTGTGCGTGACAAGAGGAAAAGCCTTGGAGAAGACGATCAACTGCAAAGACAACAGGCGTCATCTAAGGTACGACTATCCATTTTGAGCCCAGAAAGCCAGAAAGTGCGGCAGGAGAATGTGAGGAGGGAAAGGAAGAACTATCGCAGAATAGCCGAAAGGATTATCCGAAGGACATCGGTGACAGTTAATGAAAAACAAAACAGTGAGCTGGTGGCACTAATCAATTGTTTGGAATCCTGCAAGAAAGGTCAAGAAGGGCTCACCAAAGTTTTCAACGATGCTGAGAACCACAAACCAGGTACAGGAGGCGTTCTTCGCGAAATGTGGCATATGGAAAAGGAGGACGTTTTCAAAGATCAACGTAAAAACGGTAGGCTTGAGCATACTTTTTATGGTTCGTTTCATTTATACGTATTTTGATGAGAACTTGACTGAGATGTTTTATTTCTGTGTAAACAACATCGTGCTCTCATTTTTAAGATGTCATCTTTTGTTTTTAACACCATAATTTTTCTTTATTCTGCTTTGTTA
>OZ026595.1:35457133-35462133 GCA_964020085.1 Micromussa lordhowensis
CCAAGTATAGTCCGTCTTCAGATTTATTTGGCGCAACAAGCCTCTCTATGCGTTCATAAAAATCATTCCCTTTTCTCTCAAAATCCTGAATCCCAGCCTTGAAATAGGCCAAATCCTGGATTCTGAAAAACCTATTGGGGACCCTCGGAATAGGTTGTTTTCAATCCGTACACGATCGGAAAATCGCATCTCATTAAGGGGACTTTTCTAGGCTTTACCAGTGTGAACGGGGTTACGGGTTGTCGATCCGTATGGTCCGTACAGATGGAATAGGTTGTTTTCAATCCGTACATGATCGGAAAATCGCATCCGTACGGTACAGGGTCCGTAAAATGCATCTCATCAAACGTTCGAAGCGAAAGAATATATCAATCCAGGGATGCTGCTACAACAAACAAGCCAGATATACATATATACATCATTCTTTAAGCGTGAGCGACAATAATGACGCGTTTAAAGCGAAATAAAATATCAATCAAGGGATACTGCCACAACAAAAGGCGAGCCAGATATGCATGTATAGCTCGTTCTTTAAGCGTGAGTGACAATACGGCGTGTTCAAAGCAAGAGAAAATATCAATCAAGGGATAATGCCACAACAAACGAGCCAGATATGCATGTATACCTCGTTCTTTTAGCGTCAGCGACAATATGACACGTTTAAAGCGAAAGAAATTATCAATCGAGAGATACTGCCACAGCAAACGGCGAGCCAGATATACATGTATACTTCGTTCTTCAAGCGTGAGCGACAATATGACCCGTTTAAAGTGAAAGAAATTATCAATCGAGAGATACTGCCACAACAAATGGTGAGCCAGATATACATGTATACCTCCTTCTTTAAGCGTGAGCGACAAATTATGACCCATTTAAAGCAAAAGAAATTATCAATCCATGGATACTGACCCGTTTAAAGCAAAATAAATTATCTGGTTTGTTTGTTCTGGCAGTATCCATGGATTGATAAACGTGTATGCCTTGTTCTTTAAGCGTGAGCGACAAATTATTACCCGTTTGGAACGAAAGAAATTATCAATCTACGGATACTGCCACAACAAACAAGCCCAATATACATGTATGCTTCGTTCTCTTTACAAGTGCGCGAAAGAAGTTAGTCAATACAAGTATACTGCCACAACAAACAAGCCAGTTATGCATGAATACCTCATTCTGTAATGAGTGTTCACGTGGCAATGATTTGTTGATCGTGATAGTCACTATTGGACAGCTAGTTCGCATTTTTTTGCTTTTGGCAGCAAAAATATATTCATGTAATAAAAATGTAAACAACTTTGATCTAAAAATTTCATGTTATTGAATTATGATTCTGTTGGTAAATAACTTTTGTGGTGTTTGGTGGCTCCTAAAGGAGTCTTTGTTAAAGTGTGTTTCGTTCCTTGTTACTTCGGCAGGCCGTTCAGGAACAGAATCTTATTGTAGTCCACATCAAAGTAGAACCACTTGTCCTTTTTGGTATCTTCATTCATGAAGATAAAATCCACTTGACGCACTCCTTTCTCTGCTTTAACAGTGGTCTCTGCCCAGTACTACGCTAGCATGGTCCATCTGCTAATCAAAGTTGGTCCATAGCTGTTCCCGAGAAGGAAGAGTACCAATTTGAAGGTTTCTGGTGTCGCTTGTTGAAAATATTCTAAGTCCCCTTAATGAGATGCGATTTTCCAATTGTGTACAGATTGAAAACAACCTATTCCATCCGTACGAACCGTACGGATCAACAACCCGTAACCCCCTTCACCCCAGTAAAGCCTAGAAAATATTCTAAGTCCCCTTAATGAGATGCGATTTTCCGATCGTGTACGGATTGAAAACAACCTATTCCATCTGTACAGACCGTACGGATCGACAACCCATAACCCCCTTCACATTGGTAAAGCCTAGAAAATTTCCCTTTAATGAGATGCGATTTTCCGATCGTGTACAGATCGAAAACAACCTTTACAGATGGTATAACGCTAGCATGATCTAACAAACAGTAAAGACCGAAATGGGGATTTTTCAATCTGTATCAGTGTAGGAACCCAATGTTCGCTACTGTAGGCGGCAACTAGGAAAACTTGAGATGTGCTGAACTGCAAACTTCTTTTATTACATGAAAAACGATTCACTGAAATTAAATGTATAAATCCGCTGCATAAAGCAAAATAACAACCGAATGACAAACGAAAGGAAAGCTAAATATAAACCGATCAATACTTATAAGTTTTTCGTACCTTGTGCCGCTAATACAAAGGGAAATCTTGTATAACCATCATAGCGAAAGCTGAAACTTAAAAAAAAAGACCATGTGCTCTTTTATCGTGACTACATTACATTACATGCTCCCACCCAAAGACTACCGTAGTCTTTAGGTATTTACCTAGACCTATGACAAAAACAATCTCAACAATGTCACAAATCTCAAGAAAATGTCACTTACAATTAATTAGCAGTCTAAAGTCTAATCTCTAGTCTAGTCTCAGGTTTCGTCCTTTTCCATGGACTCCTCAATGGATTTCAATAACTGCTCTTCTAAAAGACAGAGTTTATGGACATCTCTCCAGAAGACACCAGTTGCGCTCCTCACCAGAACTTGTCGCACTACGCCATCAGAGTCTGGGAACATTTCTTGAACCAAAGCTTTAGGCCACTGACCAAATCCCCAACTTTGAAATTTCGTCTCTGTTTCAGCCATTTCTGGCGCTCTTGCAATATGGGAAGGTATTCTTTAACCTAACGCGCCCAGAACACGTTCGCCAAAATATGCACACGTTTCCATCTTGCCAGGAACTTGTCGGAATCTTCAAACTCACTAGGCACTGAACATGGATTGTGTCGCAGTAACAAGATGTGGTTAGGGGTCAAGGGTTCCAAATCACTGGGATCACTTGGCACACGGGTAATTGGTCTGCTATTCAGGATCTTCTCCACTTCTACCAGGAATGTCACCAAGGTCTCCTCATTGACAAGGTGTTCACCGATCATAGCATGGAGAATCTTCCGAACAGAGCGAACAAGGCACTCCCAAACACCTCCTTGGTGACTGGCTGCTGGTGGATTGAAGTACCATTGAATGTCCTTTCGAAGCAGCTCACGTCCAATCCTCTCCTGGTCCTAAAGGCCGGTACACACGAGGGAGCTTGCTCCTGAAACACGCTCTCGAAACTCGCTCCCGGGTAAGTACTCCAACCAGTACACACGAAGAAGCTTGCTCCTGAAACACGCTCCCGAAACATGCTCCTGGGTAAGTACCTCAACCAGTACACACGATGGAGCTTGCTCCTGAAACACGCTCCCGCAAAGCAAATTTCAGTATACACAAGGGAGCTTGCCCCTGAAACACGCTCCTGCAAAGCAAATTTCAGTACACACGAGGGAGCTTGCTCCTGAAACAGAATCGTGCAACAGTTTTGCCCCTGGAGCTTGCTCCCTCATATCAAACCAGTTTGATATGAGGATGAGGGAGCAAAACTCGGGAGCAAAAGTTTTGTTGCGCAACATTTTTTCGCTAGAAATCGCTGGTGCAGACGAGGGAGCTTTGCCCCGGGAGCGTGTTGCAGGAGCGTGCTGCGGGAGCAAGCTCCCTCGTGTGTACCGGCCTTAAGTCTTCACTGGTGCACGACATCAGTCTCCGCTCCTCTGAAGTTTGAGCCCTTGTCACTATAAATTACTCTGGGTGGACCCCGTCACGCAACGAATCTAGTAACTGCACTGATGAAGCTGTCTGTGGTTAAGTGACTTGTGAGTTGAATGTGGACAGCTCTGTACCTGAGACAGGTAAAGATACAACCATAGCGCTTATGAAGCTTGGGGTTCTTCCTCATAGATCTGGTAAGGGTTCCAGCATGGACATAGAGAGGTCCAAAATAATCTATACCCACGGCAGCAAATGGATAGATCAGCTGGTGGCTGTCTGAAGAAACTCTCACCGCCGGAAGTGGTGCTGTAATCTGCTCTCCAACCATAGCATTCTGGCATTTACATTCATGGCATCGCCGTAGGACATGTCTGATGGACGAAACTCCATTCACTATCCGGAAATGCTGCCTCGTCTCTGCTAGCAGTCGGTAAGGACCTACAAGACCTTTAGCAAAGTGGTAATGGAGGATGATCATCTCTGTAACACGGTGCTTACCAGGTAATATCATCGGATGCTTAGCATCGTAACTGAGGTCTGCGCAATCAAGTCTTCCTCCAACGCACAAGACTCTGTTGTTCAGAAATGGTTTTAACTTGGCGAGAGGACTTTACTCAGATTTGGGCTGGACAACTCTTCAGGAAAGGTCTGATTCTGAACAGTCTTCACAATTCTTCTCTCTGCTTCTTCTACATCTGACAATAAGAGGTGGGGGGTCTTTTCCTCCGATTTCGTGGGCGAAACAGTCGACGCCACCGACTTTGTTCGTAGTTGCAACAGCATATGGGCTGCTCGAATAACCCAGGCTACTACTCTTCTTAACTTCTCCCACATTGAGTATCTCTTAAATAAAGTGCCACAGAAGTCTTCTTTCTCAGTACATGCATTGATGGTGATCTTTTCTCTCTTCACTCCCTCATCCTGGTCTGAGAGTTCTTGATGGAGGTAGGCGGGTTGCTGCGGCCACTCCTTTGAGTCATTCCACAGAAAGTCTGGGCCATGTTTTCACACCTCTAACTTCTCGGTTTCGGAGGCCTTTATTCCTCTCGAGGCCAAATCAGCAGGGTTAGCCTCTGACCTAACGTGGTGCCATTGTGAGGGCTTCGATCCCTCTCTGATCACAGCAACACGATTAGCAACGAAATTGACAAATCTTCTTGTGTCATTGAATATGTACCTCAGGACAATCATAGAATCGGTCCAGAAGGTGATGCTGTGAATCTTGATGCGACCTTCCAGTTCCTTCGTAATGAGCTTGTCCATCTTAATCAACAAGGTGGCAGCAGTCAACTCCATCTTATTTTGCCGCTAACAACTAAGTTGAAAGTGTCTGCCTCCACGTCCCAATGGATCCCTAGGGTTC
>OZ026595.1:35477133-35494633 GCA_964020085.1 Micromussa lordhowensis
GGTTGATGCTGGGATCAGGTGCCTAATTCGCTTCAGGGCCCCGATACCAGAGGCGATCTTTTTTGTTATTTTTTCGATATGATTATGCCAATCAAGTTTATCGTCTATCATTACACCAAGTGATTTTGTAGCACTAACCTTGCTCACCTGAGTACTGTTCATTCTAATTGTTGGTGAAGTTGTGAGGGTATTCAGTCTCTGCCTTGACCCTATTAGCATAAATTCAGTTTTAGTCATGTTCAATGTGAGTTTGTTCGCTTGTAGCCAGTCGAAAACGTTTGCTAGGTCTTCATTTAGACAAAACTGAATATTCTCAAGATTGCTGCTCGCATATGTGAGGTGCGTGTCGTCAGCGTACATTCTCGGTTTACAATTTGATAAGCAATTTGGAAGATCGTTAATATATAATAAAAACAATAATGGACCGAGGATGGTCCCTTGAGGGATGCCGCATGTCAATGAGTAGCTATTGGAAAGCGACCCGTTCACAGAGCATTTTTGTGTGCGGTTTTCCAAATATGACTGAAACCATTTGAAAGATTTGCCATGTATACCATAATAGCTTAGTTTCGATAGAAGGATCTGATGATCAACAGTGTCAAGAGCTTTTTTCAAGTCCAGAAAAATGACACCATTGATTTTCCCGTTATCAATATTATATGCCCAAGAATCTGTCGCTTCTAACAAAGCTGTTACAGTTGAATGATTGGCACGAAAACCCGATTGATTTTGACATAGAATATCGTGCTCTTCCAAATAGGCATATAATTGTTCGTAAACTATTCTTTCAAACACCTTTGCCACTATTGGAATCACCGATATTGGGCGGTAATTGTTAACATCACTGCGGTCATCCTCTTTATAAAGAGGGGTAACCCTTACGTATTTCCAGTAGCTCCTCCAGGAATGCCATGAGACAAAAAATCTCACTTTGTCTTGATAAAGCAAGTCCAACTCTATATTTCTATATTTCTACTTCTATAGTTACCTCTTGTGGAAGGAGGTCTTAATTTTGTTAACTTTTTTGCAGTAGTAAAATCACTCCGCCTAGCGTGGATAAGTCGGTTATTAAGTAGCACCACCGACTTATGGAAAGCAATTCCAAATTATTATTTCAATACCCATGGTGGCTTGAAATTCCTTCTTAAATGCAACTATAATGCGTCTTCCATAAATGATAGTTTACCTACTTTCTATCGGGAGCTTTTAGAATATTTTCAAGAATTCAAAGAGAAGACTAATATATTTTTTGTATGGCAGATTCCTGCTATGGAACAACGAGGAAATAACAATTGATAAAAATACTCTTTTCTGGAAATCTTGGTTTAAGAAGAACATTCTCTCTGTACAAGATATCCTAAATGCAGATGGAAACTTCCTAACATTCCAAGAATTTCAAGATAAGTTCAACATAAAAACAAATTATCTCCACTACTTCCAACTCATAGCAGCTATTCCAACTGACTTGAAGAAAAAAGCAAGAGGATGTGAAGCTCCCTCTCATGAGCTACTAAATACTACTGCGGTATCCTTGTTTCCTGGTGACAGTCCTGTAGATTTGGCAGACATGCGATGCAAACACTATTATAAAATACTAAATAAAAACCCCACAGTTGAGCCAACGGGCATCAAAACCTGGAAAGTCAATTATGCTGCTACTTATACAGAATGGAAAAACAAGTTTTCTTTTATATATCAAACAACAAGAGACAACAAGTTAAGACAGTTCTCTTTTAGACTATTGCATAGAATTACAGTAACCAAAAAAAAGCTACTCAAATTTAGATTAACAGATGACGCAACCTGTATCTTTTGCCCTAACTCAGACTCAATAGAGCATACTTTCTTACATTGCTCCGAGATAAAAACATTCTATTCTGAAGCGTTGGTGTGGTTTAACTGCGTAAACGATACCAAAGTTAATCTGTCTAACGAGCAAATTACTTTTAATGAAATACCCGACTTTCATCAACTATCCGAATACCCAGGACGCAGACTTCACTTGTTTGTTATTCTTTTGAAACAATATGTCTTCAGTTGTAAGTGCTTTGAAAAAAAAACAATCCAGAAAGAATTCCAAACAAAAATGTTGTTGCAATGGCAAATTGAGAAATGTGCTCTTTGTTAATTATTCTTCTTATCTATGTAAGATTAATACTCCAAAAAGGAGGTAAAGACTTGAGGTGATATGTTTACAGTTATTAATTATACTTAAAGTTATTCATCATTAAACGTTAGCACTGTTGTATGGAAGGTAGACTGCAAGTAGTTCTTAGGTGCCTTTCAATTTATATCTTGTAAGTTATTTTCCTTTTTGCTTTTGTATTTTTTTATATTTTTTTCTTTTTAGCATTAATATAGTATTGTAAGTAGTTTTGTATTTCTTTAAGTTGGTTTTTAGTATCGTATTAAAGTAGTGCATGTATAAGTAGTGTAGTATAATTAGTAAGTATATTGAAGTGGAATTAGGACTGTAAGTAGTGTAAGTATTGGAGATGTTAATAAAATTGCTTTGATGGAAAAAAAAATAGTTAGAAAAGTTCTTCTGTTAGATTTTTGTTCGTATGACAACTGCCCAAAAAGTGCATAATTTCAGGTTCATTCTTGGTGAAATTTGATCAATTGACCCCCTCAAAAGTTATCAATGGTTTATTCCCGTTAAAGTGCATATTTCAAAATTCTAACACCATTTCCGTTTGTTTACTATATAAGGCTACCCACAGGCAAAAAATGAGCCAAATTGATTCTTGACCGTGTCCGCTTTGATTTTTACTGGCATTAACTCTTAAGGTCCATTCTGTTGTCATTCTTGTCTTGACATTCTACAATGTACGTGTAACATATAAGGAATACGAACAGTTTGTAAATTTTAGAAGTAATATATTAAACACGAGTGACAGTGTTTCATTGGATATCCAAACACCGAGAAGAGAGTTGATAATACGACGCGCAGCAGAGTATTTTTGACGAAATTCGAGGTGTTTGGATAGCCGATGAAACACTGTCTCGAGTGTTTGATATATCTTCTCAATCGAAGCAAAAACTAAGGAGAAAATCGAGAGGTAAAATCGTCAAAATCTATGCTAATTAAGAAGATATCCAAACACCGAGAAGAGAGTTGATACTACGACGCGCAGCAGAGTATTTTTGACGAAATTCGAGGTGTTTGGATAGCCGATGAAACACTGTCTCGAGTGTTTGATATATCTTCTCAATCAAAGCAAAAACTAAGGAGAAAATCGAGAGGTAAAATCGTCAAAATCTATGCTAATTAAGACCGGGTATCAAAACCTCCTTCACAGTTGTGATTTTCTTTGTTTTAGCTTGATCAATTGTTAATGAGTTTGAGAAGCTTTCATCCAACTTGTGAGGTAACAACAACAAAATGAGGAAACTAATATCAATAATAACATGGAACTTTAATCAACCCACGTTACCAAGATGACACGAGAGTTTGGCCAAAATAATTAAGTTTATTGGACCAAGCTGAACTGCTGACCAATGGCTAGACAATAAACCAAGACTAAACTGAATAAAACTAGGGCTAAAACTACAATATGATGATAAGCTTTACAAAAAAAATTGAGATTAAAGGGAGGAAGAGGTGGGTAAGAGCTTACGAGTCGTCTCTGGATCTTACACAAAAGATGATGCTGTAGCATGTGCAATCGATTTTAAGAGACATTCGATACCTCTAGATCTGTAACTAGTCAATTAACTATCATTAATAAATGATTACTCACTGAGTTACATTTTCAACTATTTTGCTTCGTCGATTATAAGTTATACAGATGGGTGGCGAAGTAAACAGAATAGATTCTATGTCTGCTTGAGTAAGACCTTCTATTTCGACAGTATCGCTAGTAAGCTTAGCAATTTGGTGAATAGCATCTTCAAATAAAGTACGATCTATTCTGTCATAATTTGTGTCTTGAAATAACACTTGAGCAAACCAGTGTGCTTTAGAAGCTGTCTGCTTTTGCTTGAAATGGCACTTGGTACATTCCATAAAAGCATGTTCAGGACTGCAGGATTAACCTTTTTATTGGACTTGCAGCAGGACAGATAGGAAGCAACTTGATTTACTCCTATTATTTCTCCATTTCCGTGGTACTTTCAAGGACTGTAAATGGGAGAACTTGAAATTGAGGGGCAGATTGAACTGTGGAGCCAGATTTGGCAGTGTTTAGGCTGGATTGACACATACTTCGAAAGCTGTGGCATACTGAGAAAATAAGTCTTAAGAAAATCATCATAAAGTAAGAAACTAAAAGGTAACTTACCGATATGACAACTCGTTTCACACACATCGAAGAAAGTAATGAAAGCAAATCGTCGTTAAGAGTTTTCTCGCAGTTGTCGGGAGTTGTTGTGGAAAGCACATGGTGTTGACGCAATTTTCGTCTCTACTAATACACATTCAATTGGTTCCGATAGTCATTCATTGTTTACTTTGGGTCACGAAGAAATTACAAGTGATTATCAATGATTACCTTCCGGGTACCCAGTAAAGAATGATTCATGTAATGTGTCGCGTATGAGAAACCTCAGTAAAACGTTATTCGTATGACGTAATAATTTGCCATATATGAAGCACTTACCAGAGGATTTTAGCCTTTTCTCATAATGTCTGTGCTTTGCACTAGACACAAAAAGGAGACAGAATTAAATTCTTATCTTGTTTTGGCAGCACGCCATGGAGGCCTTAAAGTGTAATTCACAACTTATTGAAAAAAGAAAACTGCCGCTTATAATATCTAAAAATATTTTAAAATATCGCAAATTTTAAAGTTGGACATGCAAGATACACCTAGAGAGAGAACATTATTTAAAGACCCATAAACTAAATTTTCAATCAGCTGTGAAAATTCCTTTCAATAGCAATGTCTGAGTATTTTTGATTGTGTGAGTGTCTGTTTTGGTGGAAAGGAATTCACGAATAAAAATGATGTAGACAGCGAGAACAGCAATTCTCGCTTCAGCAATGTAACGCTGTTATATCAAGAGGAAACAAGACTTTCCTCAGTATTCAAATAGCACATTATAGCACATTGTTTGCTTCAATCAAGAACGCTAGGTGGGTGATGCGTGACCGCCAAGGCGGGGAGTGCTAGGAATCAAAAGCAAGGCAAGGTTCTGACGATTTCTCGATTTTTGGTGTAAAATAAGTTTCATTGAGTTCTCCAAGCGTTGACACTCGATAAATGTAATCAGGTAACATCAAACCATTCGTGGACAAAAATTAAAACACATTTCAGTAAGTCACGAGATGCGTCATTTTTACAAATTGTTGGCTAGTTGCTGGGAGTTTTTGCATCTCAAAATTACAAGTGCCCAGAATTTTTAATACAGATATTTATAGCTTAGCCTTAGTACATCACGCTGATAACAGTCATCATTCATGTAGAGATCCCACTTTTGAAAAAATCTGTTTGTTTGGAGGCTATGTTGGCAAAAATGAGGGTTCGGGAAAAATCATAACTTTGCTTGTACTCAAGGTAAGCAAATAGTTTTTAATTCTGTGGAAAGAAGAGAGATTTATCTAGCAATTCTGAAAAAAATCAGGTGGTTTTGTTAAATGTGCAAGTTTTTAGCAAGCATCGCGTAACCACCAAAATTGGGCTTCAATTTCTGGTTTTGTGCGGTTTTCGACTTGCCTATAAAAAAAATTTGTCAAAAAATAAAGAAAACGAATCTGGGGAAATAAAGGCCACTTTCATTCATTGCGTATGTTGCTTGACTTGTTTAGAAAAAATGAGGGCAATCCACTTTCCACCAAAATTTGACTGGTTGGTTCTTACACGGACACGCTCTTAAGCATTCCCGGACTTTAGGTTGCAAAATTAGCAGTACCGCAGGCACGTTTTGTTTGTCCTTAACGAAAATGTCACTCACTCTTCCATTATCCACTTTTTAATTTTTTTGATTCATATAACCTCATTAGATCTTCAATCGTGACAAAGGAGTCTCCCAGAACCAACAGGCAACGTACATTTAAAAATTGATTTCTCCATTTCTTTATGAGGGGTCAGGAAACATAAGACTAGGAATAAGCCGTGAACATTCTTGACCACAGAGACAAAACTGAACCTTTGTGAGAGACCAAAACCACTTCATCTACCATGGTGGGCCTTTTAAGAAACTCCTCTACAAAGTATTTTCTAAATTTGGAGTCTCCGTCTGCGCCTATTCCGAGAATCGGCAAATAATGTCGAGCAGCCCAGTTTAACGCGCTCATGAACCAATTTCTCACTGTGACAGTCTTGACCCTTCACCGCAGGTGAAATTGCAAGTATAAAACTAGTGTGTAAAACAGTGTTTTTTCTCATTAATGTTGTGGGCAAGAAGCTCAGACACAATCGATATGAATTCAGTATTTTTTTCATCTTTTCTTTTTCCTACTGCAGCCAGTTGTAATGCGATTTCTGGCAACTGCTGTCATTTAGACATTTGCTTTTGAGATCATGCTGTAATCTAGAAATCATATCTTCCTTTATGGATAACTGTAGTCGAAGCTTGGCAATTCTTTTCCGATACAGTTGTGATAATGAGGCTTTCTCTGCTATATCTTGAATAATAGAGGTAGCAATATTCCAATTGTTCTTTTTAAAATTTTCCTCTAACGCTCCTAACAGACACTGGACCTGGTAAGAATCCCTTATCCTCTGGTTATTGTTTCTGCTCTCCATCAGAATATCTGATATTTGTCTTTTCATATGCGAATGTTTTTGCATTTTAGACAAAGTGGAAGACTGTAAAAATGTCTCAGTCCCTCTATGGGCCTCTGAAAGCCGGTTCATGTCTGCCAGGTTTTCCTTGTATACGATCTCTTCAACTGAAAAATGCTGTTTTGAGTGTTCTTGATGTTCCCGCGAAGGAGATGATTCACTCATACCCATTTCACTCAGCCTTTGTCCGATTGGCCTGTTCATTTCTCAGCGTGTATTCGTGACTGCCTGTGAAAATAGAAATCAATAAAACATTGGGTCAGAAGATATAAGTCTGAAAACGTTATAAAGCATTTAAAGACTCGGAAGAAAACTATGAAAGAATTGAATAATGCATGCTCTATACCTCTTCTCTTTGTGCTAAGGACACCATTTCCGCAGCCATGACTGTTTTGGCATTTGCACTCAGAGGAGTTTATGGGCTCAATGGTGGTTCCAAAATAATTTGTCAGCAGCTTATTTCCTGTAAAGTGAGACAGATGTGCGTGTATGTCTGTTAAACTGTGTCTACGTAAGGCAAATGACAGCATACTGAGCAGATTCATTGGCTATACGTATCAGTTACAAACAGTAACAGTTACAAACAAACAGGGGAGAGTTTATATACGCTTTGAAACTTCTTTTCTTCTCTGTGCTTTTATTAAAGAAAAGTATGAAAAAAAAAAACAAGATATTAGATGTGGGACACATGCTGGTAGGTCCTCTCCCCAGTATCTCTGACACGTTCACTGGCTGTATTTGTAGATTCCTGCTGAATGAGTAAGACATTTGTTTTCTAGATCATCGTTTAAACTGGTCGAGTAATGAAAGGCACTAATTTCATTCAGGTTTTGGTAAATGTTCAAGAGCAAGAACTGCCTGCCTTGAAGCAATTTGTCGAGGAATGGGGGACCAGTTGCAATTAATACGCATCTGGAATGGGTCTTATCAGGCCCTGTTTATGAGTCACAGCAGATGTTGGTTCAATCTTCTACCCACCTGAGCCAAACCAATGTGTTGAGGCTGGACACTAAACAAGCAGAAGAGAACTGTCCCTTGAAACAGGAACTTTCAAAGTTCTGGGATATCGAGTCCTTGGGAATCATCCCAGAGAGTTAAGATCAGATGCAGTTTACGAAAGGTTTTTGAACCGGGTTCAGATGAAGGACGCACACTATGAGGTCTCACTTCCATGGGAAAAAAATGCACCTTGCTTTATCTGACAATAACAGCTTGAGTTATTCCCATCTGGCTTCGTTGATTGGTTGTTTAAGGAAGAGTCCTGAAGTTCTGCGCGAGTACCACAGGGTGATCAAAGATCAACAATCGAGAGGCATTGTAGAAACTGTCAGTTCAGATGCTGCCACGCATGTTCACTATTTTCCTCACCGAGAAGTTGTTCGATCAGACAAGCAGACCACAAAACTCCGGATAGTTTTTGATGCCTCTGCAAAAAGGGATGGCCCATCCCTGAATGACTGTGTGCACGCTGGACCACCTCCGACACCACTGCTCATGGATATCATGATGAGGTTCCGTTGTCATCAGATTGTCCTCGTTGGAGATTTAAGAAAGGCTTTCTCGATGGTTGGAGTCAACGAGACAGACCGCGATGTATTGTGTTTTTTGTGTGGGTGAAAGATCCATTTGCCAGTGAACCGAAAGTAGAGATAAAGAGGTTTACCCACCTGGTATTCAGTGTGTCATCCATTCCCTTTCTGCCGAATGCCACTACGACACCACATGAGCAAGTAAGCGCTTAGTGATCCTGAGTTTGTGAAGAAGTTCCTGGAGGCCTTGTATGTGGATGACCTCTCCACTGGAGACAGAAACGTGGAGGAAACTTATCAGTTGTTTCTGAAGTCGAAGTTGAGACTGCTAGAGGCTGGTTTCAACATGAGGAAATGATCATCCAATTCAAAGGAGCTCATTGAGAAGATCAAGGCTTCCGAGTACGGCAGGGGAGTACAACCCACATATCAACTGAGTGAACTAGAAGACGACAAAGAAACCTATGCTAGTGCAACTCTGAGTAGTAATCATGAAGTCAATGAAGAACAAGAGCATAAAGCAATAGGAGTCACACGGAACCATGATACTGATGAGCTGAGAATTGATTTGGGTGACATAGTCAAGTCCTCTGAAAACTTTATATTACTAAACGAACTGTACTCAAAGTGATTCCATGGGTTTATGACCCCTTGGGCTGGACTTCGCCAATCCTGATTGAGATAAAGCTCCTGTTTCAGAAGCTTTGCCATAGTAAAGACGACTGGGACAAGTAATAAAGTCCAGAAATGAAAGAGCGTTATGACAAGTGGATGTCAGAATTGCAAAGTTGTGAATAACGTGTGAATATTTTCCCATGTCATTCCCAAAGTTGTCAATAGAAGGGAATATATTTCCATGTTATTCCCAAAGTTGGGAACAACATGGGAATATATCCTCATGTTATTCCCAAAGTTGTGAACAACATGTAATATATTCCCATGTAATTCCCAAACACGGGAATATATACATACAACTACTAACATGGGAATATATTCCCATGTTATTCCCAAAGTTGTGAACAACATGGGAATATTTTCCCATCTTAGTAGCTCTATGTGTTAGTTCTGCACCCAACTCGCGCTCTGATTGGCTGTTGGGATTTAATGATTTCAAGATGGCGGCCGGTGTAGTCATCCGCGTCCTAGTCGATCCAAAACATATGCATATGAAGACATCACCCTAGTCTCCCTTTGACCCCCATGACATCATCCCTGGACCCTAGTCTCCCTCTGACATCAACCCTAATTAACATATCTATCATGGTGCCCTAAGAAGGTGGTAACCCTCGTTACTAGTTTACTAAGTGACATGGCTCTTATATTTGGATCATGACATGTTTACTTACCCATGTGGGACAACTTACTCTGTCAGTTTAGTCACTGTGTATGCATCCTGGTAAACCCAGTGCATCCTGGTAAATCCAGTGCAGCGGTCAAGGGTGCTTTGCTTTTCTCAAAACGTTCGAGGTTGTAATCTTCACTTGTTTGTAAACTATTCTGTCCAGCAGCTATATTACAATACCTGCAGACTTTCTGCACATTTTCTGCAATAGCTGCATATTTTCTGCATATTTTGTGCAATACCTGCATATTTTGTGCACACTTTCTGCATAGAGTGTTTTCACATGACGTCACAGCAGCTAAATTGGTTTTCCAAAACAATGAAACGGCGGCCATGTTGGTGTACCAAGCCAGTCCTGTGGGAGTTCAACTCTTTTCTTATGTAAATACTTCCTTTTGTTCCAATAAATTTGCATGTGAGCTGGCCATGTGAGTGAAAACGCTCTATACCTGCAGATTTTCTGCATATTTTCTGCACATTTTCTGCAATAGCTGCATATTTCTCCACATTTTCTGCAATACCTGCATATTTTGTGCACATTTTCTGTACTAACTGCAGATTTTCTGTAATAGCGTCAGATTTTCAGCATATTTTGTGCACATTTTCTGTAATACCTGCATATTTTGTGCACATTTTTGTGTAATAACTGCAGATTTTCTGCAAATTTTCTGCAATAGCTGCAGATTTTCTGCAAATTTGATGCACATTTTCTGCAATAGCTGCAGATTTTCTGTAGATTTTGTGCACATTTTCTGTAATAGCTGCATATTTCGGCACATTTTCTGTAATAACTAGAGATTTTCTGCACATTTTCTGCAATAGCTGCATATTTTCTGCACATTTTCTGCAATAGCTGCATATTTTCTGCACATTTTCTTTAATAACTGCAGATTTTCCGTAATAGCTGCAGATTTTCTGCAGATTTTGTGCACATTTTCTGTAATACCTGCATATTTTGTGCACATTTTTTGTAGTAACTGCAGATTTTCAGCAAATTTTCTGCAATAGCTGCATATTTTCTGCAATACCTGCAATAGCTGTGTATTTTCTGCATATTTTGTGAAAATTTTCTGCAATAGCTGCATATGTTCTGCAATACCTGCAGATTTTCTGCATATTTGCTGCACATTTTCTGCAATAGCTGGGTATTTTCTGCAGAGCCACTTCCGACGATATTAACAGTTGTATAACACAACGTTCTTCAGTTGTTTTATTTCCATAGTGATTAATGGTGCTCCCTGTGCGCTTAACAATGTTCCCCAAGGAGTCAACCACGTGCAAGTTATGTCGGATCGATACTGTTACTGTCAAAAGCCATTTACTTGTGTTGGTAGTACAAGACATCATGAGCAGTATACTTGTTGGAAGCGACTTGAGAATGGTCACTTCCCTTCATCACCAGCAGTAACACGAGAGAAAATGCCAGAGATCGCAGTTCCTACTGAAAACAACTCTGGGATACCTAGTGGAATAGAGAGGGGAATAGCATTTCAGTTCAAGACAACCTCTAGTATTTTGGTTGTGGGCCCTTCTGGTTGTGGCAAGACTTGTTTTACCGAGCCGTTACTCTTGGATCATTTGGAAGAATTGTTTGTGAACCCTCCGCTCACAATTCATTATTGCTACAGGGCGTGGCAAGATGGATTGCGAACCATGAAAGAAGCAGGTGTACAATTTCATGAAGGGGTTCCTACCACCTTCCATTTGCAAGAATGGTTTCTGAAAGGGGGTTTCTTTGTGTTAGACGATTTGGTTGCAGAGGGAGGACAAGACAAAGAGTTACTAGACTTGTTCACCAAACATTCACATCACCAGAATACCACCGTATTGTACCTATGCCAAGACATTTCCACCGGGGAAATACGCCAAGAGTATTTCCAGGAACACCCACTACATCATAAGATTTAAGAAGAAGAAGAAGAAGCGCCACTTTAATGCACTACTTCTGTTGAATTGTAAAACGCGTCACACATTATCCCTTTACATTCGGCACACAAGAAGTGGTGGGGAAGGCTAAGAACATTAAAGAAAAACCGATCTTTCCATAATAGTCCAGCTGTTAAGGGACAAAATTGTTCGTTTTTTGATAAAAGCATCAAACTTGGCAGGATTACTAATCTCTACAAGACAAATATTTCCTGATATGGAGCAATGCCAAATTTTCATCCAGAGCCATATTATGCGCATGTGAAAAATTTGCCATACAAGGCCCTTACATGAAAACGAGGCTGATACAAAATACCGATTTTTTTTTTGGCATCCTGGAACTACTATGCCTAGAGTCTTGCTTTTCTTAATACAACAACAAATTAACCAGTGCCTTTGAGTCTTACATTATGTCATGTGACCATTATTTTCAATTACCAGCAAAGCAATAGGCACTGATGAAGTCATGACGATTTTTTACTCGCACGTTTTATGCTTTTGCAATGTAGATTCTATTATCTAGACTAGGAAATTCAAACCTGAAATGTATGCTTCGGATGTGCCAAAAATGTCATATTAAAACCATGCGTCAAATCGAGGCTGAGATACAGAGTCAGTTTATATAGGCATCATTGACATGATTTTCTTGAGTTACTTGTTCACGGTGATTGAGACACCTATATCACCTTTGAAACTTGCAAATATGCCGGAATAGATTAGGTATGTTATAATAAACACTTGCTGAACATTTCGGTCTGAAGGAAACGTTTTGAAAAACAGCTTCCATTAGCTTAACATGACTATGCCTGCTTTTAAAAACACTACCTGAAGAAATGTTTTCTTAGTTGCAATTTCCACCTCAATTGTACAAACCGGTACAGTCAAGATTAGCCTCTAGGCATTTACAGCAGCCCCTGCAGCCTTTCTTTCCGCCACAGTGAATCAACGCATAGCATGTGTCCTTTGGCTGAGGAAGAGTCATCCACTTAGGTTTCCAGGAGCTCCCATCTTTTTCCCATCCTCATGCAGAGGGGGATGGAATAACGGGTTGCGTTAGAAGTACTTGACCCCAGATGTATGCTCCTTGGAAAACCGCACGCATTGTGTGCTGCTCTAGTGCTGCTCATGTTGGTGGGATGTTTTCAAGGTTCCTAGCCTTCTTTGAGAAAAGATCTTTCCTTGCTTGATTTACTTCCACTATAGCACTTGTTCGATCGTAGAGCAGGACAACAAACCTTTCGATTACTGCCATACAATTATCTTCAACCTTCTCTGGCATCAACATCAATCTACACAGAACATTGGTTAGGGCTGGGTAAACATTCCATACATCCCATGCTGTCTTCTTTCCCTTTCCACCAAAAAAGGAAACAGTGTCACAGCCGGTAATGGCATGGAACAACGGTAAGGCCTTTGCTTTTTGCTGTCCTATCTTCTTGGCAATTTCGTGTGCAGCAAGGTGCCCCAAATGCTTTCCAGTGCCATAACTTATCCAAATTTCATCAGCTGGAAGATTTTCAGCTACCGACACGGGAAACACTGCGACATCTGCATCATTTGTCTTTATCAGTATCCGGCGCTTGCTAGACGAGCAGGCATCCAACACATGGACCAAAAGAAGAGTATCCGCTTCCACATGATTGCACGGCTCCAGGGACCTCAAGTCAGGTCTGTTTGCGGATGTAAGGACAATCTCCATATGTGCTATATAGTTCTTTTCCTTCTTCTATAGGCAAAGTGACTGCCCGTTGAGCAAGTAAGGAGAAGAGTTCGGTCTTGTTATCATCTACGCGTAGGAAACTTTGCCAGCTTGAACGGATGCGAGTGGACGGAAATACCTTTTGTTGTGTGTTGCACTCTTTAAAGAATCTTTCCAATACACATCCCAAATGATGTTGATTCTGCTTGCCGACTCTAGCTGCTTGAGGATGAATGGTTGGAACACTATATCGACTTACTCCCCAAATGTGCACGCTGCTCCTGTTGCCATCATTTGAACTGCTACAGCTCCATCAAGAATTATGGCATTTACAGGAGGTTGCTTGGCATCAGAAACATTGATAATTTCCAAGCACTTCACTTAGTCTGTGTCTTGGCCCCCTCTAAGCCCCTGAAAGCGCGGGTGGCCACGGTTGGTTTTTGTACTTGAAAAATTCGTCGAGATTGCCATTTCTAAACTGGCACGCGATGTACAGCTGTGAGAAGAGAGCACAATCTTTTTTCAACGATGCAACTTAAGCCTTTTCCTTTGATTGGTACTTTTTACCCAGGGTGCTAAGCAATGGCAGATTGTTCTTCTTAATTGGGTCTGTAATCCGCTTGGATCTGTCAATCAGCCTTTCTTGAACATAACTATCATACTGCGACTTCCCAATTTGCAGAATGTTTTGCACAGTGTCAACAACTGCACTGTCCATGACATTTCTAGTATGAACAGCGATTAGCTCATCGCTCTCCTTGTCAAAAGGGTTTCCAAGACAAGACGTCTTTTTTGAAAGCGGTTTGCGTACTTGGCATCTGTTCATGGTGCCCAAGGACCTTGGATGAGGGAACCACATTCTCAAACTCTTTAATCATTCGAGCTACTTCTGGACCAGAAACCATCCAAGCAATGTACAAGCAATGCATGCCACAGCAGGATCATCGTTACAGTTGCTTGCTTCAACATTTTATAGTCATTATATATAAATGCATTAGATCCTGCTTCACAGTGTATGTAATTTTACATATACTTTGGCTATGAAATATTTTATCAGGATTTCCATTATCACTTTTTATACTGTTTTGGCCTTCTGATTTTGTTTTTATTGAAATATGCAAGCAAACATATCTACTGTTTCGATATACAAAGAAATTGTACTTACCCCAGAGAGTTACTGACTGTAAGTACACATAATGATGACAAGCAATTTTATTTCCGTGGGCGCCGCCATCTTGAAAATTGTGAGAAAGCTGGACACTAGTATACATATATATGTTGGTTTTGCACAAGAGCAAGAGTTTCCAATCACTTTCGCCGCACTATTTTTCAAAGGAAATGTAGGAAAAAAGTAAATAGCATTAAAATGTAAAATACATCATCAATCATGTCAATTTAGATGATGCAGTCTACAAATTTGTTTAGGTTGCTAGTAAAGTAGTTTTAAACTGAAATGAGAAAACAAGGAAACGTGTATGAAGGTATTGTAATATGACCTACTGGATGGTATATTTTATGTCTTTAAAAATGTAGAAATTCGTAACATCCCGTTGAGCCAGACTTCAACAAATCACCTCAATAGCCAACATAGATCCATGCTTTGTCTCAGCCTCGATTTGATGCAAAACCCCGATAAGACATTGTACTTGCCGAAACCCAACCTCGGCTAGTAAGCGTTCAAGGTTCATACAAAGTTTTCTATAGTCACCGTCCTGACAAGTAAACTTGTTTCTTTGTTCTTCTTCTATCGAGTCATTTTGAATCAGACTAGCTGACAACTTTGCTACAAAAATGAGAGGTTCCAAAACATCCTTCATGGCTTGTTTATCAAGCCAGGTGAGCTCCTTGAACGAGAACAGAAAGGAATGGTTCGAACCAAAGACCAGGTCGTGGCAGGAATTGAATCTGAATAGACGTGTCCGCTCGAAAAACCAAACCTTATACCATTGTTTGCTGAACACGAATGTGGAGAGGTTTTTCTTCATTATGCCCATGAGAAAACCGCCCCAGTCTGGTCTCATTCGAAGGACTGCATTATCATGTAATACCTGATTATAATCACTGATCAGATCTTGGAACCTTTCATCAAAAATGAAGACGTCTGCATATGTAGGCCATTTTCTAAACGGTTCTACTTCCACATTCACATCTACAAGACTGAAGATGAACTCTGCCACCTTATTGGTATTTGTGTAGATCATCATGTTCGTAGTGTTGTTCCTTTGCTTCTCCGAAAAAGTAGTCAGTGTCTCAAGTTTCATATACCTAGTTTTAACCAATCGGTTTAGGCGTCCTTTCAAAATCAATCATGTAACGACATAGGCGTGAGTGTAAATTTAAACTAATGAGAAATAAGATTCAGTGACCTCGTCTAAACATGCCCAGTTTTGTTAACCAATCAGAAACAAGTTTGAGCGTTACTTTTTTCTGAAAACCAATCAGTGTTCAGTTTAGGCGTGGGTTGTTGTAAGTGGTTGTGGTTGCTATTTCAAAACTGCTTATAAAAATTCCTTTGAGGGTTCCACATATGACAACTCAAGTTGACAATGGAGTGCAACAAAGTTTTGACTTCACAAGCCCGTTTGGAAGTGGAGAAAAGAAGAAGAAATAATTAGAATGGAATCAATAGGAAGATAGATAGAATGTTGCAAGAAGAGAGAATGTGTAAAATAATAATGGAACTTAGCAGGGAAATGATGACATGGAAGAGACAATGGCTCGATTTGATTCGTACAAACGAACAATAAAAAACAAGAAAACATGGTGGAGGAATTGAACGGAGACTATCAATGTACTATTGAACACACTGAAAATATGATGATAGAACTTGATAGTTTTTTATTTGGACTTAAGGTAATTCCCTTGAAATTGTTCTACTATCAAACTTTTTTTGAAACTTGGCATAGTTAACATTCATGATATGACCATTAAAAAAATGCAATAAAAAAAGGGGTTACCGAGCTTGTTTACGCGTCAGCAGGCTCTTAAAATGGGGTATTTTTACCGGTTGTGCGTTAAAAATTAGAATCACCTTAATACAGAATTAAGTCTTGATTACTTGAAGGACACAAACTTTATCATGAAAGTAAAGCTTCGTTTATTCAAATAAGTAGTATTACTTCATTTAAGCCGTTTTTGATTGCCTGGTTGCGGTAATATTGCACTTTTTCGGACAGTTCCGTGGTTAGCTTGAAGTCCTCGCCTTGGTCAAAATACACCCAGTATGGAACTATTTTGCAAAAAAAAATCATGTTCTACTATCAAACTTTTTTTCTTCTTCAAATATGTTCTTTATTCGACTGTCCTTAGCAAATACCTGAAAAAAAAAATCGGGGGTCACCGTGCTTGTTTCCTCACAAACAGCCGTGAAAGGTGGTCATGGATTTGAGATCGCAGTCAGAATGGAAAATTTAAGCGGTGGGGACTGGAACGAGACACAAGATGGCGCTCATCGTGTTCGAAGTATGCACTCGAATTGAAGTTTGTTTCGGTTGTTTTTATGTGTTTGATATTGCAAACACAGAAATTCATACTTGGAAAGAGGGAAAAAATAACAAAGAATGAGGTAAGTCAAGATTTGATGAGATTTTGAAGTTATGAACCTTTGGTTTGGATTATTTTGTAGCGGTGGCGTTCTGTTAATTCATGTGAGGTAGGGTTCGATTGTTTTGCTTTTGCGCAATAAAGGCTTGACAAAGAAACTTGAAGAGAATATTGTTGATTCCTATTTTTTATATGTTTTCTTGTTCGGTTTCTATACACAGCAAAATGTGAATTCTTCACCCATCACTCTGACAGGAGTGATGTATACAGTACACTGTGCTTTCAAATTTTGTTTTTTATACTTCAGAACCACACTTCAGTGTCTCACTGGTCCTCATTCTGACTACTACATTTTCCTTGCAAAAATGATTTTCAAACTATTTACAGTTTGTTTGACTTTCATGTTTCAACATGTCACTAAATTAAGTTACCGGTAATCCTCTTGGTCATTGGTTCCACAGAATCGAATTTGATATAACATTAATATAGACCATTTCAGAATTACTGTTTGCATTCTTGTTTGCAACCAAACCAACAAAGTCAATGTTAGTTTTACAAAGCATTAATTGCACAAATTGCAATCTTAATTTGCATTATCTTTAAAGTATTGACATATTTGCGCCAGCACCCGCTTGTTTGAGGAGACTCTGGGTTTGTTGTCAAACCTCTCCATCAGAACTTGCTTCACCCCCTTCTTCCTTGCCTCTTTGGTACACCAGTTGTAGGTGATGGA
>OZ026595.1:35499633-35502133 GCA_964020085.1 Micromussa lordhowensis
TCTTTTATCCAACAAGCTAGTTCCTTCTCCAGATCTGGAAAAGCCGGTACTCCAGAACGATTTGCGCGTTTGAACTTGGGTGTTTTGGCCAATTTTTCCCTCTGAATTTGCCACCAGCGAACGCAACTTTCGTCTACGGCAAACTTCTTTCCAGCAGCACGGTTGCCATGTTCGACAGCGTATCCGACAACTCGCAACTTAAATGCAGCAGTGTACGATGCACGCGGAGAACCTCTTTCTGACATGATTTAGAACTTGTGACTTTGAATGAAGCTGATTTCATAACAGTGATCAATTCAACTGTTGGTGAACGGTATTTATACAATTGTATAGGATCCAAAACTTACTTAGGATCAGATTTACTTAGTGCTGATTGGTTACGAAAGTTTTACCGTGTTTTGTATTGTTCTTCACGGACCAGATATAAACTGTGTTTTCTCAGTGTGGGTTTTTGGCGATTTTAACTGAATCAGGAAGGATTTCTTGGAATACAACATGAAGAATGGATTCGGTGCCAGCTAATGAATGCGATGAGAATTTAAAATGACAGGCCATGGCAATTAGCAGCAAATAAGGGCCAAGTTTTCATGCCAAAAATTGGTAAATAAATCAAAGCGAGGGAAAGCGTTTCTTGTTGACAGTATGTAAATAATGCATTTCATCGCATAGCAACAGAATTCACTTTACCACGATTGGTTAGTTGACGCCGCGGTGGGACTAAGGCGAGAACGATAAATACTGCTTCATGCTTGTTTGCAGAGTAGAAAAGGCAATGGAGTCGTTCGAGTTATGTTCAGCTGTTCGAGGCTATCATGTCTACAGAGATGTATGGGAGCCATCTGTTGAAGAAAAGCTTGTTGCTCGAAGAGAGTTCGATAATCGCTTCGACAAATTTGCCGTCAAAGTATTGAATGGCGAGGAAACGGTCGGCCATTTACCGCGCGAATACTCGAGAATAGCATGGTATTTTCTCGCTCGTGGTGGATCGATTTCTGTCGAAGTGAGCGGCGATCGTCGACATTGTAAACAACTTTGTGGTGGAATGGAGATTCCCTGCCGAGTGAAGTTCACCTGCTCAAGGAAGGCAATGTTAAACCGGTTAAAAGATCTTTTAACGAAGAAGGTTTAATCATTGTGTAAGCTCACACAAAAAACGGCTCTTTTAGGAGCCACCAAACTTTCAAAAGCAATGATCAATGCGTAATGTGGTATAGTTTTATGAAGTTCTTATTAATTTGCTGCACATGTCTACACAGACTATAGAATTTGCGCTAAACTTGTTAATTTATGCAAATTTACGGCGTGGTATCTAGATGTTCTCGCAGATAAGCCGCATCCCTGATTTGATCCGAAAATTTTGAGAAAAAAGGTGCGGCTTATACGCCGGTGTTTACGGTATCTAAATGCACCCTTTTCCATTCTCTCAGATGTAGAATTTGCAGTGTACCTGTCAGGCTGTTGTGGGCTTTTCCCCTTTTTTGCCATCCCATGTCATATGATGCTCCGATCTCCACATTTTCTTTTTCACTCTCCTCTTTCCACAGGTCTCTTTCGCTTTCCAAACTTTCCAGGCATGACTCCTTTGCCAACTTTTCAATTTGGGGCCCTACTTCCCTCTCGCGAGCCTTCAATGTGGATTCTCCAACTGATGGTACATTGATGGATGACAACAACTCGTTTACGTGGGTAGGACCAATGCCTGCGTGTAGCATCCCTATAAATATGTTGATTCAACTTATTGAAAAGTTGGCTGGATGTTAAATGGATGCTTTTATGTGGAAAAAAATATTTTAACATCATTAAAAGTAAAGATACCTGCAGCGAGCTTCGTGTTTACATCAAAAATTGGTCTCCCTCGCGTGGTTCCGGTGCTACAGTGGGTCTTATTTGTTCGACAGATATTTGTCTCTCCACACTCGGAGTTTGAACAGCATATGTAAAGTAGTGATCCTAGCCCGGACACTGTTTCTTTTATACAGTCGGAGAGCCGTAGAGCTGCCCCACAGGCTTCACAGCCCCCATCCAAAGCCTCGGCGAGAACATTTAATTCTACAACTCGACGGCCGCGAAGTGAAAATCCACTGCAGACTTCCGGTTCACGAACATTTTGTTCATTTTCTTGTTTTTCGATAGCAGACCAGGAAGCTGTAAGCCGATTTGCGGCATTCTCATAACGAATAAAAGCTTTAGCTCTGCAAAAGCGGCCCTTGTTTGACCTTTTCGGGCTAGCGAGAAGAACCGCCGCTATCTTGGATGTCGCAATGTTATGCGCAGAAGAGGTTGCGCAGTGCAAAACAAGGTAATCACCTTAAATTCTAAAATTGTGTGAAACCGCTTATTTTTACTAGTTTGTTAGCACAAATGTTTGATATAAAAATTCGTTGCATTTGACATTGTGGAATGTTTCGTTTAGTGCTCTCCTTAAGAGAAGTGACTTGGGAGCCCAGCTAATTCATTAGAAGTTCCCAATGGCGTCATTGTCCCATGATGCTTTGGGACA
>OZ026595.1:35507133-35539633 GCA_964020085.1 Micromussa lordhowensis
CTTAAGCAACACAACTAGACTGTACCATTACAACGCAACTCACCTCGACTCAACTCGACTCCATCATGATAACTATACTCTACAATTACAACTCAACTCGCCTCGACTCGACTTCAGCAACACAACTAGACTGTACCATTACAACGCAACTCACCTCGACTCGACTCGACTCGACTCGACTCCACCCGACTCCACCAACAACGTAACTACATGCTCTACCTTCACCACTTAACCCACTTTAGCCCAATAAACCATAAACCCCAAATGTATTCCTTTCATTCTGAATTTTGTTGTAACAATTTTCAACAGGCGCTGTATCTTCGTTGAAGAGCAATTGTGATTATCATCTTGGTACCCTAAACTGAAAATTGGTCAGGAGCCTTAGATTACGCAGTCAGCAGTCAGGACCTTACTGTATCTTCAGCTTGTCAATCAATATCTACTATTCTGCATGCACTCTTGTAACTTACCGTACTTTGTAAAGTAAACGCCTCCTAAGTTTAATTAAAAAATTTGTCAGTATTTACCCCTTTTTTTTCGAGGCAGTCTTTTAAGCGCGAAAATACTTTTTATATATATTTATTACAAACTGGATCATCGTACAATGCAATTCCAGCGTTTTGATTGGCTTAGCGGCCATGGTATATTATACCATACCCGAGAAATAGCGTCCATTAAATTGGCTTCTAGTTGTTGTAGTAAAGCGAAATCTGAAAGATCTAGCAATATTTGTTTATGATTTTAGTAAAACAATTATTCCACTCGCGCTTGTTGGATATGAGTTGATTATAGCCAAGTCGGCGTTAAGCGCCTCGCAGGCTATCTATCACCTCATATCCAATGCGCGCTCGTGGAATAATTGTTAAATATCACACTTTTTGTTATTTTAATTTCTTACATTTGAATAAAGTATGTTTTTTGTTGAAACTCTTCTAGTTCTGTCGCTGTCATAGCCGGGTTTCTATCCCTGAAAAGCCGTGTTTCTATTCCTTTATCCCTTGCAATTTTAATTTGCAACATATTTGTACCCAGGTCATTTTACAAGATGCTGCTCTTCTTAAATACATTGTATCTCTTTCAATTTTGGGATAGTAGTAATTACTAACTCCCTTTTTTTTTTTGGGGGGGGGGGGGTTTCCTAGAACTGTTAACTCCCCCGCTTGGAGTATGTAGCCTTCAAGTTGCAAATTGCACTACCCATCACTATCAGACTGAGAATTTGTGTGGTGTAATTGTCTTTTTGATATCCTGATTTCAATAGTTTGAAACTTAACTTAGAATTCGATTGATTCAATTCAATTCGCTTTTCTTTCTTGTAAGAACAGACCCTTTACAGACCCAATTGAAATTCCATGTCGGCAATTGCTTATTATTTCACTGCGCACGTTTTTCGCTTCATTATCGCGCGCACATGGGCGCGTTAACGTACAAAAAGTAAGAGGTTTCCGTCAAATTCCTTTTTTGCTAAGAACAGTCTTAAGAAAGTATTTTTTCGAGAATAAAATAGGTTGTCGAACTTTATTTTTAGGTTAAGATAGTTTCCAACTGGGTGTATTTTTGGTCAAGGCCAGGACTTTAAGCTATGTACTGAATTGTCCGAAAAAGTGAAATATTCCTGCAACCTAACACTTTGTTGGGTATATTTTTGTACAAATTTCACTCCTATTCAGGTGTAATCAAGCACAATCTACCTACATTTTTCTTAAATTTTCATATCATTAGTGTTAATGACACCAAGTTTCAAAAAGACGACAATTACTTGCAAGACGCTGGCCAATTCACGAGAGACATTTTACCTTTTTTTTTTCTGGAAGAGTCCCAAAAAGTATTTTCAAAGTTCAAGATAGAGAAGCCGCAATACAGCACAAACACACTCTTTATTTGTTCTTCCAATGCCTTGCATAAAGAGGCATTAAAAGGCAATCGCCAAATTAAACTTTAGAACTGTTTAATAGCAAATCGATGGTAGCAAATTACAGAGACCATTTGTTTGAAATAAGTTTATTTCTTTCAAATATATCCTCGTTGCTTACAAAAAAGGAGGTAAATACAAAAATGGCAGTGTCGACATGATGAAATGGAACAAAATTAAGTCCCAGTTCACACAAGTCAGTCTGCCAACGAAAGCCGAACTATTTAGCTCTATTTGCAAACAAATTTCGGTAAATACCGACAGTTGAAGTATTGTTCGCGGCTGGCTAAACTACAAAATAATATAACTGGTGAAAAGGCTTTTGTAATCTCTTTGCACATGTCAGCGTGTACGTGCTTTCGAATAGTAAGGATGGATGGTCTTGCCCCCAGAGGTGCCTAAATTGGTGATGCCATAGTGTTCGGAAAAAAATGGATGTGTACGTACACACTAGAAGGAAAAAAATAAAAAAATCCGCAGATTGAAAACGCTAGAATATAAGGGCTCCCTTGTCGGAAATCGTTGTTGGCGTTGTAATGTTGACAATAGCAAAACAGGGGTCAACAAGGTATTTTAACCATAGCAAGGTCTGTTTTTTCCTCAGCTATCAACGATCGTAACTCTAAGAAATACAGAATTGGGAGACGGCGAGGAGCAAGTGCTGGCAGTACGTATAGGAACACTGCAGACTTTATGCACGAGGAGAGGAATCAGGCCTATATCAGAGAAAGAAATAAGAGATAACATTGAGAAATTCAACCTAGGTAATAATAAAATTCATGGACAATGAAATAACGGCAAGTATGACTATTACGAACCATTCTCGACACCTACATGCAAATCTACATGTGGCCAAGATACGATCAAGTAATATTGATACCAGTTTTAAAATTATCTTAACCTGTTCAGCTAACAGCTCAGGACACGTAAAGTGTAGCAAATGCGGCAATGGAAGCATACAAAGTGCGTTAAAATAAGTATAAAAGAAGCAGAAAAAAAAGGGTACAAATGCAGAAATTGTAAATAAAACGTTTGCCGAAAATAGGTCATTTATAGCAAGAACAAAAAAGTGCAGTAAAGAGTGTAACATTGAGATAAGACATTAAATACTCAAAAAGAAACCTGTTGGTGGAAGGCAGAAACAATGAACAATGTATGAAACAATTATCCTATGTTTGAAATAAAATTAACTATTAAATGAAAAGAGGCTTTGATTGTTGAGTGAAATGAAAAAGGTTTAGCAAAGACGAAAAGGGAAGAAAATGACAGATTTGTTTTATTTTTGTTCTATATTTGTTACAGTCGAGGTTGAGTGGAATTGTCATGGTACAGTATAGTTACTGAACTTTATTTATCCACGGGATCCTTATCACTAAAAAGTGGTCTTCTAAAGAGCCGTGCGCATTAACCTTAAATATATTACCTAGAACTTAACTACTTAGACTTAAAAATTATGAATTATTAGAAAGAAATCTTAACTTAAGTTATTACTAGTGTAAAATAGCAGAATAAAAACTATTCAAAGTAGTGGCCTGTTTTGCCTCCGCTGACAGACTGTTCCATGTTACTGCGCCCCTATACCGAAAGCTCTTCTTGAGAGCCTCAGTGTTGGGCCGCGGAATAAACAGGTTTTGTTGAGCGCCCCGAAGATTATGTCTGTGGATGGTAGTTACGCTGGTGAATTTATCTGACAGGTATTCAGGTACAAGGTTATTAGCGGTTTTAAACATTAAAGATTTCAATTGTCTTTCACGTCTGTCAGCAAGGCTTTCCCATTTGAGGGCATGAAGAATCTGTGCAGATCTGATATCCCAACCTGACCCTGTTATTATACGTGCTGCCCTGTTTTGTAGTTTCTCCAGTTTAAGGCTGAGGCCATTACCGATACATCCCCAAACAGCGCTGCAATATTCGAGATGTGGAAGAATCAATGACTTGTAAATTGTGACTAGTGTACTTTGGGGACATATCGGTTTTAGCCTCCTAAGGGCAGCAAGTACTTTAGCAACTTTACTGACGATCTCGGAGATATGAGCTTCCCACGAGAGTTTTTCATCCACGTGGACACCAAGACATTTGTGACTATTTACTCTTTCAATCAAATGCCCATCAAGGCAAATATGAGTTTCACTCGGGAGTAGTGATATTTTGTGTCTTGTGCCTGTAAACAGACACTTTGTCTTGAGGACATTAAGACTTAGACGGTTAGAGTCGAGCCATTGTTTTAGATTGCTCAGATCGTGGGTCAGGGATGAAATCAACTCTTCAGGGTCAGTGGAGGCAAACGTGAGATTAGTGTCATCGGCGTACATCCTCGCATCTGAACGGAGGTTACAGTTAGGGAGGTCGTTAATGTACAATAGAAATAGCAGAGGGCCAAGAATGGAGCCTTGGGGCACCCCACAACGTATGCGACTAGTTTCAGAATTTACATTGTTAATGACTGTAACCTGATTTCTGTCAGAGAGATAGTCTCGAAAAAGATTTAGGCTTGCACCAATAAACCCATACAGCTCCAGCTTTGACAGAAGGATCTCATGGTCAATAGTGTCAAATGCCTTTTTTAAATCAATAAATAGAATGGCATTCGTCAAACCATTGTCGATATTAAAATACCAATTGTCTGTGATGTCAATGAGAGCCGTAAGAGTAGAGTGCATAGGTCTAAAGCCAGACTGATATTTAGAAAGTAGGTTATTCTGATGTAAATATGTATATACCTGATTAAAAATGGCTTTTTCAAAGAGCTTACCTATTACAGAAAGTACAGAAATAGGCCTATAATTTGCTGGGTCAACCTTCGAGTCAGCTTTGTGAATTGGAGTTACTCTAGCACTCTTCCAGTCGCTTGGAATAATTCCAGTGGAAATAACTAAATTAAATATATGGGTCAAGGAAGATGCAACAGATGTAAACGAAAGCTTTAAGAGGGAAGTAGGGATACCATCGAGGCCATCAGCCTTGCCCATAGGGATATCGTTCACAAGTTTGCGCAGATCATCAATGGTAAGTAATTCAAGGTTGAAGGTGCTGTCATAAGGTTCGACAAACTCACGGAAGCTGACTCGAGGGGGGTTTATTTGAGACGCTAAGCTAGGGCCTATCTCGGTAAAATGCCTGTTAAATGCATTGCTGAGCTCACGAGGGTCAGTTATCACCGCTTCACCAATAATCAGTTTTGCTGCCTGAGCAAAATTTTTCTTACGCGATAATAGTGTATTAATTCCATTCCAAGTTGCTTTAGCTTTCCCAACATTATCTTCAAAGTATGAATGGTAGTAATCCTTCTTGGAAGCCTTTATAGAATGGTTGACTCGATTCCTGAGCCGTCTGTACTCTGCCCATTTGGACTGATCATTAGTGATAGCGGCGATTCGCTTTGTTTTATCTCTTTCACACATCAATCGTTTGATTTGAGGGGTAAGCCAGGGGGCCTTAGAGTTTCTAACTCTCTTTTTCTTAACTGGTGCATGAAGGTTGGCTACTGCCAAAAAAGAGTGTTTCCATACCTCCCATGCTCTTGTAGGGTTGTCTATTAACTCGATTAAGTCCCAAGGAACCAGCGCCATGTCATCCATAAAGTAATCAGGCATAAAGTGTTTGTATTGTCTTGATTCAATTATTCGCGGGAACGACTTAGGGCATGCCAGTTTTCTCGAGACGTAAATTAGATTGTGATCGCTACAACCAATAAGGGACACGCCTGATGTAACAAACTTGTCTGGCTCATTGGTGAGAAATAAGTCGATAAGTGATTTAGAACTTGATGTGATGCGTGTATACTCCTTAATCAATTGAGTATATTGATACGATTCACAGAGTTCGATAAGGTGTCTGGTTTCATTAGCTGGGGAAATTGCCATCATGTCACAGTTTATATCACCAAGTATATTTGATTCAATATTTTCCGCTTCAATCTTTCCCAGGATGACCTCGAACTTATCAAACAGCTCAATTGGTGAATTTGGAGGTCTGTACCAATTTGAGAGAAGAAATGGTTTGGCCTTGGGTTTTTGAATCTGTATGCATAGAAATTCGAGGTCTGGGTCAGAAAGGTCGGATCTGATTTTAAAATCAATGACGTTACGAATGTAAACGGCAACACCACCACCGCTCCTGCAGCGGTCACGCCTAACAAGTGTATAACCCGCTATTGACACTGCAGGATCAGTAACGGTGTTGTCCAGACGAGTCTCACTTAAGGCTAGTATATCTAGTGACTGTGATTGCATTCTTAAGCGAAGCTCATCCAGGTATTTAGGTAAACTGACAATATTAATAAACGCAATCTTGAAGCCCTTAAGTTTGGGTAAATTGAAAGATAGGTCTGGTTTAGATCCACAGTCATGGCCAAACTCACAGTTAAAATTCTCAGTTGATCGGAGCGAGGTAGGGATAGCAGGCTCACTACTAGATATTCAATTAGACCTAAGAAAATCAGCATAGCAATTGGAAAGAAGTGCAGACCCTTTACGATTAAGGTGAACACCTCTACGGTTTAAACAAGTTAAGTCAATGTTGGTGATGTGGAGCAATGTGAGCCCACGGGAGGTGCAAAATGAGTTTAAGATCTTATTAGCCTCCTTGATTTTGTCGTTAAAATCTAAGTTATCTGACCTGGGTAGCAGTGGTGAAATTGCAAGGCGCGTAGACGGGAAATCCTGTTGAGCCTGGGTTACCAAGTTGACAATGCCCTCAGCCACGCTGCGCGGACTTTCATCGCGTATGTTGTTAGTTCCAACATGGAGGATGATTTCATCAGGATCCTTTCTAAGCAAGGGTTTTAGATAATTGTCCATATCTGCAATTCGAGCACCCGAGAAGGACTTAACTGCGACATGCTTATCACTCGTTGATAGTTTCCAACCCTGGACGTGCTGAATAATAGAGTCCCCAGGTATGAAGACAAGCTTCTATTTTCCCGTGTGATCAGTTGTTAGATTTCCATCGGAGCCCAAAATGGACGGATTCTGAGTTTGCTGTGTAGCATTCAACGTCTCCCGCTTTTGGTGGCTTGTATGGTTTCGCTCTACAGTTGGCCGTGAAGGTTCAGTTGTATTTGCGTTCGTTGACACGCTTGACTTGTTGCTGCGTTTTCTTTTACTACTCTGTTTAGATTTTACATTGTTAACAGTTACCCAGGAGGATTCGTTATTGTGCACTGGTGACACACCATTCACACCATCGGATATCTGGTCATGCAAATTTTGCGAGGTAGTAGAAAAACACTTTCCTTCATTAGAATTTTGAACTTCGTTATTTATAAGTCGAGTTGCTGTTAGAAGACTCTTGTTCTCCTCGCGCAATAAATCATATTCCTGTTTCAACATGGAGTGGCGGGACTCCAGCTCCTGCAGTTTCTCAAGAAGGTTGTTATTGACGGCATCTCTTGGAGTGTTTGATCTTTCTTCTTTTGTCACAACCTTGCTTTCCTTGCCTAGAAGTCTAATCACTGTCATTAAGCTTTTATTTTCGCCATTGAGAATTACAGCCTCTTCTCTTACACTTTCGTAGCGAGACTCAAGCTCCTGAATTCTTTCATTGAGTAGGCCATTTTCCTCACGAAGAGATGCTATAGTTTCGTTTGAATATGATGAACTTGCCTCAAGCTTAAGTTTTTCGATTTCAAGGCGACAAACATCCTTTACTTTGATTTCAATAAAGGAATAGATATCTTGCACGTTCGGGGTACCTTGGATAGATGTCTGGCCGTTGACAGGGCTTTCATTAAACGTTGAGTCGGTTTCAATTGCTTGCGAGCTATGCTGTTCCGAAATAATGGCGTCGCGGAGTCGATGGACAAGAGTAGCCTTGTTGCCGCTTTTCTTAAGTCCTCGCTTATCCAGTTCAGCCTTGAGTTCTTCAATTTTCAATGATAAAATTTCTCTGTTATCAGGGAGCGCCAGATGTAGATTTGATTTACTTATCTCTGCCCTTCTTACGTTTTCGTACAGGTCGGCGTCGCCTTCATTTTCAGCATCGTCGCCCACATCGCAGTCAAGTGATTCAAGAGCATCCTCATTGTTGTTTAGATCGGTCAAAATAGAGACTTCCGCGGAATTCTGGTCGTCAGGAGAGGTGGCGAGTTCGTCGCCATTGTCTTGTCGCCTTTGAAACGAGTTTGTTCTGAGGTTGAAGATGTCGAGGAGTCGTTTTTTCAGTTCACTACAGGCTTTGCCCTGGACTTGAAGAGTCTTCGTACTATGATAGAAATTAAAGGTCGCCCAAGGTGTTTTAAAAACGGCGTATTGAGAGTTTGAAGAAACAACTAGTTCTGGAGCGTCATCTTCATCCTCGTCGTACGATAATATTCTATCTTCAATAAATTTTCCAAGGTCGTCGACGTTTAAAGTGTGACGAGTCGAGCTGAGTCGAGTTGTGATAGTAGAGTATAGTTGTGTTGGTGGAGTCGAGTAGAGTCGAGTTGTGATGGTAGAGTATAGTTGTGTTGGTTGAGTCGAGTAGAGTCGAGTTGTCATTGTACAGTAGAGTTGTTTTGGTGGAGTCGAGTATAATCGAGTTGTGATGGTCTTTTATAGTTCTGTTGGTTGAGTCGAGTAGAGTCGAGTTGTGATGGAAGAGTATAGTTGTATTGGTGGAGTCGAGTTGAGTCGAGTTGTGATGGAAGAGTATAGTTCTGTTGGTCGAGTCGAGCTGAGTCGAGTTGTGATAGTAGAGTATAGTTGTGTTGGTTGAGTCGAGTAGAGTCGAGTTGTTATAAAAGAGTATAGTTGTATTGGTGGAGTCGAGTTGAGTCGAGTTGTGATGGAAGAGTATAGTTCTGTTGGTTGAGTCGAGTTGTGATGGTAGAGTATAGTTGTGTTGGTGGAGTCGAGTAGAGTCGAGTTGTGATGGTAGAGTATAGTTGTGTTGGTTGAGTCGAGTAGAGTCGAGTTGTGATGGAAGAGTATAGTTGTATTGGTGGAGTCGAGTTGAGTCGAGTTGTGATGGAAGAGTATAGTTCTGTTGGTCGAGTCGAGCTGAGTCGAGTTGTGATAGTAGAGTATAGTTGTGTTGGTTGAGTCGAGTAGAGTCGAGTTGTTATAAAAGAGTATAGTTGTATTGGTGGAGTCGAGTTGAGTCGAGTTGTGATGGAAGAGTATAGTTCTGTTGGTTGAGTCGAGTTGTGATGGTAGAGTATAGTTGTGTTGGTTGAGTCGAGTAGAGTCGAGTTGTGATGGAAGAGTATAGTTGTATTGGTGGAGGCGAGTTGAGTCGAGTTGTGATGGAAGAGTATAGTTCTGTTGGTTGAGTCGAGTTGAGTTGAGTTGTGATGGTAGAGTATAGTTGTGTTGGTTGAGTGGAGTAGAGTCGAGTTGTGATAAAAGAGTATAGTTGTATTTGTGGAGTCGAGTTGAGTCGAGTTGTGATGGAAGAGTATAGTTGTATTGGTGTAGTCGAGTTGAGTCGAGTTGTGATGGAAGAGTATAGTTCTGTTGGTAGAGTCGAGCTGAGTCGAGTTGTAATGGTAGAGTATAGTTGTGTTGGTTGAGTCGAGTACAGTCCAGTGGTAATAAAAAAAAAAGTCGACTTGTTATGGTAGAGTATAGTTGTGTTGGTTGAGTCGAGTAGAGTCGAGTTGTGATAAAAGAGTATAGTTGTATTGGTGGAGTAGAGTTGAATCGAGTTGTGATGGAAGAGTATAGTTCTTTTGGTTCGAGCCGAGTCTAGGCGAGAAGAGTTAAGTTTAGATGAGTGGTTGAGTAGAGCATTTGAAGGGTACAACTGTATGAAAACAATTGTGTGAAATGGACTTTGACCTACGGTCAAGTTAGTTGAGGCCAAAAAACTCCACTATAAAAGTCTATCCAATTTTGAGACACATTTGCGACAAGCTCAGTCAACTCAACTCGAGAATCAATGAGTTCAAACAAGCAGTTGATGAAGCGATGAATCACATTGAATTTGTGAATGCGAAGTACGATGAATTGCTGCAGATGATCAAGACTTCAAATGATGAGAGAAAGACTTTGCAACATGAGAATAAAATTTTACAAGATGAAAATAAGACCTTGAAGGCAACAATTCACAGCATAGAAAGATCACTGGGATCAGTCACGAGAGCCAACCATGATCTGGAGCAGAACTCTCACAGAGATTGCATGGAAATCCGATAACCTCTACCGTGTAAGGAAGCAGCTCAAAGCTTTAACAACTCAAGATCTTGGATATTCCGAGAAAAGGAAGATCTATCTTGAAGAGAGCCTGACAGAAAGGAATCAAATGTTATTCAAAGATTGCTTAAAGGTAAAGAAGGATATGGAGTTTAAGTTCATTTGGACTCTAAATGGAAATATCTTCATGAGAAAAGACAAAGACTCTCCTGTTCACCTCATTGCTAACAAAGAGGATCTTCAAAAGATGCAATCTAGATAAGTATCTATTTACTGAACTTTTGACAATTCGACGAATTGTTTAAAATGTGCTCCTGGCACTTGTGTCACAAATACCAGTGAGAAGGCCTGTGATTTGGCTAATTCACTTCCATCCTTAAGTATCACTTCTTCTAGTAACATTCCGCATCTCACTGACTTAGATTCTGACCTAAATATGCCTTTGGATAATAACTTTGGTTTCTATAGTATTCATGATTTTCATAGTAATTATGACATCAACGAGCGTCTACTACATGATCAATCTTTTTCTTTGATAAATTGTAATATTAGGAGCCTGTCAGCTAATTTTGATAAATTGTCAAATATGTTATCAGAGTTATACTTTCCTTTTTCACTAATTGGTCTCACTGAAATCAAACAGAAAATTGGTGAATCTCCTATATCGAATACTGACTGATATGGATAAAAGTTTCTCTCACAACCAAGTTTTTCCAATGCTCAGGGGGAGTTGCTTTCTGCATAAATAATAACTTAAATTTTAGCATAAGATCTGAATTTACAACTACTAATAATTGTCATTCAAATTTATTGTGTGGAACCATTTATAGGCATCCAAATGATGACTTAGAACAGTGTATCGAATATTTGAGTTCCACAGCTGATAGAATCAATCAAGAAAACAAGACCTGTATAATCATGGGAGACTTTAACATAGATCTTTTAAAACTAGAATCACACTCAGCAACTGATAGTTTCCTCAATACTCTGGGTTCACACTTTTTCCAGCCCTATACATGTATATTGCAACCAACAAGAGTCACAGATCATTCAGCATTTTTGATTGATAATACTTTTTTCAATTCAATAGAGCACTTTACAATCAGTGGTAATATAGTGAATGATCTCACTGATCACCATCTTAACCTCGTCAGCAGGAGTTACTGCCAACCAGCAACAAGCCAGCATTCCTGAAGGCGCTCTACAGGGTATTGCCGATGCCATAGCAGAAGCGGTGAAGAAGAGCCTTTGTGACACTGGGTTGGTTTTACTTCAACCAGTAAACCAACCCCACATACAGTTTGTTCCAGACCCACCTCCAGAGCCCGAATCGCAACCCAGTGTCCAAGCCGCGGTTCGTACCAACATCCAGATGTTAACTGTCGGGATACTTCAAGTGTCTGATCCCACCGTCGATAGCAGTAAGAACTCTTATCTCTAGTGCTGTGCCTCTGGCATCTAGGGTACCAGAGCGTATTAGAAATAAGATCTGGGCAAACAAGTTTATAGATTTTTCACATTTGCTAATAACATATAAAGACGACAATAACTATACTTTTCAGCTACAAAGTAACGAAAATGGGCAACAAGTTCTCTCGATGGTGCCTAACCACAAACGGCCCACCATTCAGACTATAGAGCAGTGGACAACCGCTTTCCAAATTTTCATTTGGATCTTTACTCAAAGATTCCCCTAAGATTGTCCAGCACTCATGAAATATGGGTCTGTAGTGCGTGATTTAGCCGCCCAGTCCGCCAACTGGCGTTTCTATGACAAAAATTTTCGTCACTCGAGGCAAGAGCAGCAAATTTCTTGGGATAATATTCACAGCGAGTTGTGGCTTCGAGCACATTACCAACCACAAAAGCTAAATGGGTCAAACTGGGGAGGCCAAGGCAGATATCAAAGCACTTGGGCTAGATAGAATTTCTCAAAGGGTTTCTGCTGGAAGTTCCATAACGGGACTCATTGCAACGGGTGCACCTTTAAACACCACTGCTTCAAGTGTGGCAACAACCATCCACTCTTCCGTTGCCAACAGCAGCAAAAGCCCACGGCGGGGCGAAATCCCACAACAAAGCAGTCACCCATGCCTACAAACAGCGCTTCTCACACAGGTTAACATAGCCGTTCTTTCCCGAGTTTTATTAGGCTATAACTCCCGCATCGCTTACCGTTTAATCAAAGGCTTTTCCGAAGGGTTTAGGATTAATTATCAAGGTCCCAGAATTACGTCTACCGCTCCAAATTTAGGCTCCGCTTATGAGAATCCTGACGTTGTTGATGAAAAATTATGAAAAGAAAGAGAATTGGATCGTATCGCGGGACCCTTTGATTTCCCTCCGCTCGCAAATCTCCGTGTTTCCCCTCTCGGTGTTATTCCCAAGAAAACGCCAGGTGAATTCAGAATGATTCATCATTTATCATATCCAAAGGGAGTGTCTATAAACGATAGTATTCCACCCGAATTTTCATCAGTTAAATATGCTTCTGTTGATGATGCAATAAACCTTATTCAAAGACAGGGCAAGGGTTGCGCTATGGCCAAAACCAATGTGAGAAGCGCTTTTCGTATCGTGCCAGTACATCCTTCTGATTACCCTTTATTGGGTTTTCAATGGAAAGAAAAATGGTATTATGATAAAACCCTGCCTATGGGGTGTTCAAGTTCATGCCAAATATTCGAAGATCTTAGTACAGCGATGGAATGTGTCGCGAAGAACAAATTGCAAATTCCAAACATCATACACATTTTGGATGACTTCCTGATCATTGACAAATCACTAGATACATGGGGCGCAAAATTAAACAGATTCTTACAATTTTGTCATGAACTGGGTGTCACTATGACAGAAGAAAAGACTGTGGGCCCAGCTCATGTCCTTACTTTTGCGGGCATAGAACTAGATTGCTTAAAACACGAGGCCAGGCTTCCTCGAGACAAGGTTGAGAAATGCCGAGAGGTTGTAATACAATTTTTGTCACGTAAAAAAAGTCACGCTTAAAGAGCTTCAGTCATTGATCGGCTTATTGAACTTTGCTTGCTCCATTATCAAACCAGGCAGAGCTTTTCTACGCAGGTTCATTAATCCTTCAATAGGAGTTCACAGACCTACGTATTTTATCCGCCTTACTTTAGAAGTTAAAAATGACCTCAGGATTTGGCGACAATTTCTAACATCATTCAACTGTCAATCACTGTTTCTCGAGGAGGTTTGGACCTCATCCGGTGCCCTTTCCTTTTACACGGATGCCGCACAATCATGCGGCTTTGGCACTATCTTTGGCACACATTGGACATATGGCAAGTGGCCTGATAAATGGAAGCAACAAGATATATTTCCGTACTCGAGCTTTATCCCATTGTGTTGGGCGTGCACTTATGGGCAACACAATTAAAAAATAAGCAGGTATTGTTTTACTCAGATAATGAAAGCATCGTACACGTAATTAACAAGCAAACATCTAAACACAAAGGTCTGCTAGCTTTAGTGCGGCAGTTGGTTCTCATATGTCTTTCCCAAAACATATATTTTAGGGCTCGCCACGTTCCCGGGAGGCACAACGTATTAGCTGATAGTCTCTCTCGCTTGCAGGTAGAGAGGTTTCTGTCTCTCTCTCACAAGAGGAATGGATTCGTTGCCTACACCACTCCCCCCTCATTTACAACCAGACAACTGGAAAATACTCTAGCCAGACTCTTAGCAGGCAGTTTGAGCACATCGTCACTTAAAACCTACCAACAGGCTTGGAGGATTTTTCAGCAATTCGAGATTAACGTCTTGAGCAGAATCACTTCACACAATTTTCGATTCCAACAGATGCACTAGCGCTGTTTGTCGCATACTTAGCAGAAAATAATTACAGTGCGGCCACGACCCTTACTTACGTCTCTGCACTGGGTTACGTACATCGCTTAGCTTCATTGCCCGACCCAACAAAGTCAGAATTTATAAAATGCGCCCTCAAAGGGTATGCCAAAATTAACCCCACTCTAGACAGCAGATTACCTCTAATGCTGCCAATTTTAGAGCAAGTAATTTCTGCATGTGAGCAGACACTTTCTTCATGCTTTCAAAGAAAACTAATTCGTGCGATGCTCGCTCTCATGTTTTTCACAGCTTTACGAGTAGGAGAGATGACAATAACGGCGGGCAAGTGATCTACGTACAAACTTATTATTGCTTAAGCAGGTATTCTTTCTGAAACTGTCTATGCAAAACTATAAACACAGTGATACCTCACGTCCTACCAACATTATCGTATACAAAGATAAGCCTGTTTGCGCCGTGCTTTTGGATTATTTGAATGCCCCAGGACGGAACGATGGTCCGTTGTTCTGCTGCCCCAATAGCACAGCCATTTCTAGGCCGCATTTTGCTCAGTGTCTCTGCCAGGCCCTCAGTTTCTCAGGTCTAGATACCAATCTTTATAAGAGCCATAGTTTTCAAATTGGCGCCGCTTCATGGGCGGCCGCAAAAGGCATGTCTGATGCTCAAATTTGTACGTTCGGCCAATGGAAATCGAACGGCTTCTTAAGATATATTAGAACACCAACTTGTCTCCTTTTAATTGGTGACACATAACAGGCCACTCGCCATATCTCTCCGATGCTTGGGTACTCACCAGCAGCATGAGTGATGATAATCTCAACATGACAATATTACTCAGATGCTTACGCAGGGGCTAAAGCATGTACCTCAGTAATTCGCAAAGTAACGCCAGTATATTCTCTTAGAATTCTTCTATAAGCAAAGGCATGTTGCGTCTCAACAACGGGAGATGCTTACGCATGGGCTAAGTATTTTCCTCTTGTATATAATTACAGTTCAAAGTAACGTCAAACCGGCATAACTGCTTAAGATTTCGCCGGCCGGATATAGCCCTATAAGGATAAACAACAGATGTTTACGCAGGGGCTAAGCATCTTTCTTTTATTTTGTAACACAATATTGTTAATTAGTTCTGGGCAGTGTTCACATTTATCCGCGCTTTTGATAGTAAATCCTTTTATGTAGAGGCTCAGTATTGGCTTTGGGTGGGGCTGCCCGTCCTCGTTCCTCATCTGGGGCTGTGGCGGGTAATCCCTCACCTTTGCGGGGACTGCTTATTTGGTTACGCTCTAGTTTCTCACTTTGTATGTTCAATAAGAGAATAAACGGCCACGCCACAAGCACAGCCAAATTATCAGTAACTATGTGTCACTTATTTTCGCTGTTCCCAGCAAACTGAGCTTCGCCAATACTGCACACTACCGCTGAAATATCCAGCTTTTAGAATCAGAGAGCATAAAGGAAATTTATTACCATAATAAATGAATTTGTGCTGCTTGATTCATATCAGTCCCAGCTCCCGGCAGAGGGATTTCCAGTTATCTGGGACATTAGACCTACCGATATGTACTTAACAAGACGAGGCCCTGTGAAAGGCCTCTTTTGCTGCAAGCGCACATCGGGAGAACAAGCTCTTCTTCAAGCTCTTCGACCCACCTCCTCCCCTTGCCTACCACAGGACTATGTCATGTCTTTTTTTTCCAGTTCTGCGGGTAATCCCTCACCTTTGCTGGGAACTGCTTATTTGGTTACGCTCTAGTTTCTCACTTTGTATATTCGATAAGAGAATAAACGGCCACGCCACAAGCGCGGCCAATTATACCAACTATGTGTCACGTATTTTCGCTGTTCCCAGCAAACCAAGCTTCGCCAATACTGCGCACTACAGCTGAAATATCCAGCTTTTAGAATCAGAGAGCATAAAGGAAATTTATTACCATAATAAATGAATTTATGCTGCTTGATTCATATCAGTCCCAGCTCCCGGCAGAGGTTATCTGGGACATTAGACCTACTGATATGTACTTAACAAGACAAGGCCCTGTGAAAGGCCTCTTTTGCTGCAAGCGCACATCAGGAGAACAAGTTCTTCTTCAAGCTCTTCGACCCACCTCCTCCCCTTGCCTACCCCAGGACTATGTCATGTCTTTTTTTTCCAGTTTCGCGGGTAATCCCTCACCTTTGCTGGGAACTGCTTATTTGGTTATGCTCTAGTTTCTCACTTTGTATAATTATTCGATAAGAGAATAAACGACCACGCCACAAGCGCGGCCAAATTATCACCAACTATGTGTCACTTATTTTCGCTGTTCCCAGCAAACCGAGCTTCGCCAATACTGCGCACTACCGCTGAAATATCCAGCTTTTAGAATCAGAGAGCATAAAATTTTTAATAAATTTTCAACACTTCCTCAAAATTTGATCAGCAGACCTTAATCAATTAATCGCCTGGGAATGTATTTGTATCCAATGCCAGTGCATGCAATATGTTTAAATCATTTTACTAAAAAATTTCAAGCGCAATAGATAAACATATATCAGTCAAACAATTATCTAGGAGGGAATTGAAGCTTAAATCTAAACCATGGATATCGAATGGTCTACGAAAGTCTATTCAGATTAAAAATACATATTACAAGAAATACCTTAAGGCAAAATCTACTTATTACCATACAAAATTTAAGCTATGCAGAAATAAATTAAACCATCTTCTAAAAATAAGCAAAAAACAATATTATAATAAATATGTTTTTCAAAACATTAAGGATGGCAAAAGGATTTGGATGGGTATCAAGCAAACAGTAAAATTTAAGCCACAAGCTAACCAGAGGCTCATTAAGATTGTAGATAACAACTCTGAAATAACTGAACCTAAACTTGTTCCTGATGCATTTAATGATTATTTTGCCAATATTGGTAAAAAAATAGAAAATGAAATACCAAGTGCACCTAACAGCCCAATGGTATATTTAAATAATCCAACATGCAATAGTTTTTATATTTTTCCCTCCACATGTAGTGAAATCGAAACCGAAATATTTCAGCTAAGATCTGGTAAGTCTTAGGACCATCCAGCATTCCAGTTGACATACTAAAAATGCCAAAAACTTATATATCCAAACCACTGGAGATTGTTTCAATGCTTCTCTTTCAACTGGTGTTGTTCCCACTGACTTCAAAACAGCAAACATTGTACCTGTGTTCAAAAAAGGATCACAGTCTTATAAGATAAACGATAGACTGAGTAGATTCATCATGTCTTTAAATTTTGACAACAAATGAACGAAAACAAGATTTTAAATGGCAGTTATATTTCAGACTAAAAATGTATACAAAATTAGCAGCTTAAATAGTTACAGAAGGTATACTCAAGAGAATAAGCAAAGTTCCCAGCCGGATTTTAATCCATTGTTAAGAGATGGTGATTGGCGTTTGATGTGAAAGGCCTCTTTATATAACAGCAGGTTCCAATTATCGTCAAAATCTAACACCGTGATGTTATTCTGAACTACATTGATTACATAATCCTTGTTGCTGGAAATAGTGGGTGCGGATGTTATTTAAAGTGTCGGGTAAATTGAATAAATTATGGATAAAGGCTGAATGTCCGCACGTGCGTAGATGTTTGTAAATCGCACTCTCTTTATCAGTTACAGCGTGTTCACGTGTTTGGGTGAGAAGGGTTCTGTCAGTTTTGCACTAGTAGACCGCATCCATGGAATCTGCTCACCCAATATGGTTAAATTGGAACTAAAAACTCTAAAAAAAGATCACCTCATGGAATGGCTTTCCGTCACGTATTTCTCATGCGCTTAATCGCCGCTTCTCATACGATGCCCTTAACAAGAATCACACAACAGCCAACAACTCCAAAGAGAAAGATGAGCCCGTCAGTATCTGGCTTTCTATTCCCTACATTGGCGAGAAAACGTCACAACTTCTTTGTTCCTTTAAATGAAAGCTGCGGAGACACTTAAAAAGCCCTAACACCCAGATTAAAATTTGGAAGAAAACCACAAAATTGTGCTTCTACACCAACAACAAAGACAAAGTACCCCTTTTAAACAAATCACACGTCGTCTACAAATTCAGTTGCCCCGGCTGCCAGTCATCATACATTGGCAAACTATAAAGGAAGAGCAGAGACAGGCCTACACGGACTCCCAACGTGGTTTTTGTGGTTGCGTCACATTATCAGAGCCTTCAATTACAGTTTTGCTCTTACAAGCATGTCTTTTAGAGATTTACCTCTTTTGTAAGATATGATCGGAGGATTTTTAAAAATTGTTTTCAGCATAGGCTGGATCTTCTTTGCACATGTTTGCTATTGAAATTTCAATTGAGCCACAGCTCCCTAAACACGGAGCGAGTCTATAAATGGAGGCTGAGCGGCTCAGCCCGTACATCACAAATTGGAATACTCTGCTTTGATTGGCTTATTCATCCAGGCGTGTCGTACTCCCACGAAATTCGCACGAAGTAATATTTCAGGCGACCGCACAAGGGAAGGTTTTTCGTTTGTTTGCTTTCTTTGTAAAAAGGACAGCAAAAACAACAAGAATGGCATATACAGAAGAAGAATTTAGACAGGTATCGTACTTTATATCCATGCATTTTAACTTCTTATTTTTGTTGTTTCACTTGTGAAAGCATATCGATTGTTTTCAAGTTGTTTACTCAACGTAAATGCCGTGTTTTAGCAAACAAAGTGCAAACTGCTGACCTTTTATAGGCTCGTTCCGTGTTTACGCCTGTTTTGAAAGGTAACCAGGCATCCCAGTGACCAATTAAGGCCAGATTTAGAGGAGACCCATTAGCTGTTTTCACTGTCTCCAGACACTCTGAACACTCAACATATGACACTCCACTTTCATCCTTTTCACGACTGGCAATCGTTTCTGCTGAAATTACAGCTTTACAGTAGGCGCATCTTGTGGGAAGAAGCCATGTCTGGTTTGGATTCCAAAACCACTGCAGGTCTACCAATCTTTGTCCATCCCAAAATTCCTTTTTGATAGGCCAGCTTGAAGTCTGTTCAAGCCAGTGTTCTTTCTCCCTCCAATGACACAACATTTTTCTGCACATACTTTTTGTTTTAAACCAGTTCTTAACCTTGCTGCTTAACCCAAGATAGTAATATTTAATGTAACCACTACTGCCACAGTGAAGGCATAGTTCATCTTTGCTGCTCATAACACTCCAATTGTGGCTGTATACATACTTCACACTTGTCTTTCCACATCTCTGCACCTCGGTGCGTTTTAAAAATAATTCGGAAGCGAACAGAAAAGCCACAACAGCACACGCCCTTCGTCTCCTGTACCAAAACCAACAATGGCAGCAATGTCCACTTACACTCCAGAGATGAGGCAACTTTATTTGTCGAAGTAAATTATGTAACAGAACACTGAATGATTGGAACTTACATGTATTTAACATTATGCATTAGAACAAGTTTTCTGGTGCCAAGTTTGAAGAACACTGCTTGAACATTTCCAGAGATATTCTTTATTCAGTATTTTACTATTTTAGATGCAAATCTCATGACGTCATCACTTTCCTAATTTACATAATACAAAAATGTCAATATCTCTAAAAGGATATTCCAAAACGAAGAATGCCATTCTTCTTTATTTTCAAAAGCCTTTCAAATAAGCTTCTCAAACTCATTAACAATTCATCAAGTTAAAACAAAGAAAATCACAACCGTGAAGGAGGTTTGGATACCCGATGTTAATTAGCATAGATTTTGACGATTTTACTCCTCCATTTTCTCCTTAGTTTTTTGTTTCGATTGAGAAGATATATCAAACACTCGAGTCAGTGTTTCATCGGCTATCCAAACACCTTGAATTTCGTCAAAAATACTCCGCTGCGCGTCGTATTTTCAACTCTCTTCTTGGTGTTTGGATATCCCGATGAAACACTGTTGCTCGTGTTTGATATATTACATCAATTATTATTAATTTCATTGGCACTTTAATAGGGTATGTGTCTCAATTAAATTTTAAAATAACTTTCCACATGACAAATTTTTTGAGATGACGCTTAGTTATTGTTTGATAATTTTACAAAGATCATATCCATGTGTGTATGTCAGGAAAACAAATCAGAATTTTCACTGAACAAAAGATGGAAATTGTTGCTTTCATGGAAATATCACATAGAATCTATCTGCCACAAAACCAGTAAGTCAATAGGAGTTATAGCCAAATTTCGACATTATGTCCCGCGTCGTGTTTTACTTTCAATTTACAACTCCCTAATCGTCCCTTACATAACTTATGGTGTTTGTGCATGGGGTAATTGTGCCTTGACATTTCAAAGAAAGATCGTAAATTTACAAAAACGGGCCTTATGCCTTATTTATTTTAGCAAGTCTAAGGAACACGCCGTACCCTTTTTTCTCAAATCGAATTGCCTTCCCCTACCTAGCCTATTTTTCAGAGATTGTAGCTATTTATTGTATGATATCAACAGACAGACAGCACCAGTTAGTATACTCAATCAGTTTGTTAAAACAAGTCAGAGTCACAACTACAGAACAAGATCTGTCTCTGGTGAGTCGTTTGGAACTCTATTCCTTATTCGATTAAAGTACTTAAACATTCGTCCTTTCATAAAAAGATAAAGGAATTATTACTAAATTTCTTGCGGTCTGAAGATGAATATGTTGAAGTCTCCTATCTTATTAAGTTATTTAATACTTTAGGTTAGCCTCTTTTCGTAAAGTTTTAATATATTTGTTTTTGTTTTATGTTACTCTATTCTATGTATTGTATAGGTAGTGTTTTCTCTGTTATTTAGTCCATCTATAGATAAACCTTGTATTTGTAAAATGTCATTAGATCTCCCCGCCTCGATTAGTTTATAAGCTATTTGCAGGGGGAAACTTATGTAATTACTTATATTTGTAATCAATAAAAATTTTGTTGTTGTTAATTCTGTTGTTGCTTGGTAAATAATTTTCCCAAAACAATATAGGAGTTATTGTCCCGACAATAAAAATTTTATCCTGCCCTCGGTTAATATTTAACTAAATTAGTTAGCTGGCTAGGGCATTTCAATGGGGGGTGCGACATATTGAACATTCTGGGAACCCTCTAGGCGATCGGTCCATTCCTTGTGGTTTCGGCGAACTCATCACAAGCAAAGAGCTTAATCGTCGCCTTTTCTTTCTTTCTTTCACCAGGTTAGTGTTAAAATCTTTTCCCCGATTCTATTTGTTCATGGCTTCGCCATTCCCGAATGTACTTATTGTGGGTCATTCATTTGTAAAGAGGCTTGACTCTGATTTGCAATGCAAATTCGACCACCGTGCTGCTGTAGATTTTAATTTAAGTCAAACGGCAAATATATCATTGTATGGCGTTGGTGGGTTGACCGTTTCGCGATTAGAGCGGAAATTACGGTCGATATTGGTTAACAAGCCTCTGCCCAGGGTTCTTATTATTGAGATCGGGACAAATGACCTCAGTTCGCAATCTCCTGAGATTGTAATCGGGAAAATATTAGAATTAGTGCAGTACATGCGGTCTGTTGAGTCTGTTAGGGCGGTAGGTTTCTGCAAAGTCATTCCCCGCCGGGATTGTGAAACGGGTTTACCTCTGGAGGATTTCAACAGCAAGGCCGCCACCCTAAATAGTATGCTGAAGCGCTTTTTGACGAGGATAAGTTAGTATTTGTGTGGGAACATTTGGAGCAGCAGTCCCTCTCTCGTCGAGTCCTTTTAGCCGATGGCGTTCACTTAAATCCTCACGGGCAGTACTGTTTATATCGAAGCTACAGGGGTGCCATATTAAAAGGGATTACTTTGCTTTCTAATAGGCTTAGTTCTGGAGACGACTGTTTGCTGAGAAGCTAGTCTGCTTATATTAGATTTCCCTGTGTTATTGTTGGCACTTTAATTTTATCAATTAATTTTGAAAAATGTTTTGTTGGTTGGGTCTCGCCAGTGGATAATTCTGTTCAACATGTTATTGAACACATTTGGCACAGTTATGTGCATGATTCATATATATTTATTTTGGTATCTGTACCAATATTGGGCTGGGTAAAAATCCCAACACATTAATTTCATCTTACCACATCATATGATGATGCTTCTTTTGTCAGTATCAGCTGTGATGATAATGCCATGGCACTAACTGGCACCATACTTCAAACGTGGTGTTAGGAATTTGATCCTATCTCTTAAGGACCATTTGGTATTACCTTATTTGTTGTTATGCCTATTTTGGGGCTATGATGATAATTCCATAGAACCAGTCAGGCATGATGTCACTGGTCTATATTGACACAGTATAATTCTACAGCATAATAGGGAGCACCTTGCGGCGACACTGTGTTGTATTGTCTGCCATGCTACCCTGCTGTTTATATGTTGTTTATGTGCATTGTCCTGTACTGTATTTGTTTTTAGCAGGGTTTTAAAATCATTCATAGAGATTATGATCTAGAATTGCCTTGCTTTGCCTGCTGCCTTTTTTGCTTTGTCTTTAATTTGTTTCCCATAGGATTATGCCTCCTACACAACGTGCAAAAAAGGTGTCACGTACTCCGGGCCCACTGGCTTCACGAGGCAGACGTGGGCGCAAAGGACAGGTGGGTTCAACACCAACATCTGAAGCCACATCAACAGGAACACCAATCCTGACACCCACCTTACCATCCATAGCCGCCTCAAATGCAAGCCTGGTACAGAACCTTGCCACAGCCGTATCCCAAGCAGTCGTCCAGTCCTTGACCCCCTTTATGGTGCCTACGCAGTCTTCCACGGCGTCGACATCCACACTGATGGAAACATCGGCCCAGGATGCGCTTCTCAGCACTGCAACTAATGTTAATCTTGGGGCAGATGCCGCTGTACAGGGGCCTGTGGCTTCTGTTGTCAATTCTCTCTCAGGTGAGCCTTTGACTGGGGTGGCTCTAGCTCAACCAGGGAAATATTTACATCCATGTCCTTGCCAATTGATGCTAGGGTCACAGCAAAATTAAAGGCTAAAATATGGGCCAATGAATTTATTAATTTTGGGCAACTCATCACTGTGACACCCAGCGAGGACAAATTCAATCTTTCAATTAATACTTCTAAAGACTCCCCTGGTCAGCATACCTTCAGCCTGGAGCCACTTCAGAAGGCCAAAAACATTAGTACCATTGAAGCCTGGACTTCTGCTTTCCAAATATTTGTTGGCATATATACATCTAGATTTCCTGCAGAAGCTCCAGCTCTAATGAAGTATGGGGAGGTGGTGAGAGACATGGCAGACCAAAGGGCTAATTGGATTTATTATGACACCAACTTCCGATACTTGAGGCAGCAAAAGCCAGCAGATTTTCCTTGGGGCAATATTCACTTTGAGCTTTGGATAAGATCTCAACAGTTTTCACGCACAAATAATGTACCACCAGATGTCTCCCGCACCACTCGGGGTAGCACATATGTGCCTATTGGCTATTGTCGTAAATATCACAAGGGAGGTAACTGTACGGGTTGTTCGTTTAAACATGAATGCCATAAATGTCACCAGAATCATCCCAGCTTTAAGTGTAATTTTCGTGCCCCAGGATATAAGCACCCCAGCCAGACCAAGCCTCGCACTACCAACCCCAGTCAAAATAAATAGGTTAGCTCCTCTTCTGTCTGGGTATTCCACTACTGCTGCTTTCTTCTGCTGCCCCTAACTTGTTGTCGGCTCAACAGCATCCTGATGTGGTTGATGGCTATTTAGCAAAGGAGGTGTTGGCAGAGCGAGTAGCCGGCCCCTTTGCTTACCCCCCATTTCAAAATTTTCGGGTATCACCTATTGGGGTGATACCAAAGAAGACTCCAGGTGAATTTCGTTGCATACAGCATTTGTCATACCCCAGTGGGGCTTCTGTCAATGATGGGATCCCCACTGAGGACTCCAGTGTCACTTAATCTCGTATCGATGATGCTGTTGGGCTGATTTTGAGGTCTGGGGTTGGCAGTTTTCTAGCGAAAACTGATATAAAGAGTGCCTTCCGTATTATCCCTATTCAACCTGCAGATTATAATCTACTTGGTTTCTGTTGGAGGGGTAGTTACTATTATGACCGATGTTTGGCTATGGGCTTGGCGAGTTCCTGCAAGACTTTTGAGACCCTCAGTACAGCTGTACAGTGGATTGCCCAGACTAAGTTAGGGATATCTTACATGTTACACCTCTTAGACGATTTCTTGATTATTTCTGGATCTCATGAGCAGTGTTCTAGAGAATTAACCCTTTTTCTGGACCTCTGCTCTTACTTGGGTATACCAATGGCCCCAGATAAGACGATTGGACCTTCTACTGTATTATCATTTGCAGGTATAGAGCTGGATACTGTGCGTTCAGAAGCCCGCTTACCATATGAAAAGGTGCAACGCTGTACCTCTATGCTCTCAGACTATTTAAAGTGTAAGAAGGTCACCCTCCGGGAACTGCAGTCTCTTATAGGGCTGCTCAATTTTGCTTGTTCAGTCGTTCTCCCTGGACGAGCATTCCTGCGTCGTCTCATTGACTTGACTATAGGGATAACACGCCCACAACATTTTATTAGATTAAATAGGTCAGTCAAGTCTGATATGCAGATATGGTTAGCTTTCTTATCAAACTTTAATGGTTCTTCCTTTTTCTTAAGTCGCAACTGGATCACTAATTCTAGTCTCCAGCTCTATACCGATGCTTCTGGTTCATTGGGCCATGGGGCTGTTTTCAGGGACCAATGGTTTTATGGACCTTGGCCTGACTCTTGGAAGCCCTTTAATATAGCTGTGTTAGAATTTTACCCTATTGTCCTTAGTGTTATCATCTGGGGCCATTTCATGCGTAATCAGCGTATTACATTCTTTACAGATAATGAGGCTCTAGTTCATGTTATCAATAAGAACAGTTGTCGGGATAAGTTCCTCATGTCGTTTATGCGACAACTAGTGCTTGTGTGCCTTCAAAATAACATATTATTCCGTGCACGTCATGTACCTGGAATTAAGAATGACTTGGCAGACTCTTTGTCCCGTTTGCAGATTCAGAGATTTCGACGCCTTGCTCCAGCACACATGCAACTCGCTCCGGTGCCTATCCCGACAGTCCTACAACCAGAACATTGGCAGATGTGGTAAAACATTTATTGGGTTCCAGCCTACAACCATCTTCTCTCCCTACTTATAGGCGAGCTTGGAAGCTATATAGTACCTTCTCAATAGATGTTTTTGGCCAGTGTGCCTGCCCTTTGCCCTTGCCACCTTCAAATTTGGCCATTTTCATTGCTCATTTGTACAAAAATAATTATGCACCATCCACTGTGAATACTTATGTTTCTGCCCTTGGGTATATACACCGGCTGGCTGGGGTTGCTGATCCAACAAAAGTATTTTTTATCCTGGAGATGCTTAAGGGGTATGGGAAAGTTGGTGCAAGGTTCGATACACGCCTTCCAATCACAGTTTCCATCCTGGAACGCATGTGTACTACCTGTGCACCTGTTCTAGACTGTGAATATATTGCATGTATGTTCAAAGCAATGTGTACCACTGCATTTTATGCCTTTATGCGCATTGGTGAGATAACTGCCTCTAAGAAGGCCTCTGATGTACTACAGCTTAGTCAGGTCACCAAGCTCTCGAGCGCATCTGGCTTTATAGCATCATTGAAGCTCACCTTTCATCAATTTAAGCACCACTACAGCCAGCCCCCAGTCTCCGTAATCATTCCCCGCCAACCAGGTGTTTGCCCTGTTGAGAACCTCTTGAGATATTTGTCATTGCGTGGCTCAAAACCAGGGCCCCTATTTCAACACCTGAATGGGGTCCCGGTTTCCCGAACAGAATTCAATGATTGGTTGGCAAGGGCAATTGCGATTTGCAGGCTCGATTCCACAAAATATAAAGGGCATAGTTTTCGGATAGGGGCTGCCTCTCATGCGGCTGCCTGTGGCTATTCCGATTCTCAGATCCGTCTACTCGGGAGGTGGAAGTCTGACGCTTTTAAAAGGTACATTCGCCTCACTAGCTTTTCACACAGCTCACAGTTCAACCAATCATAAGCGTTAGGGGAGCGATTTGGATGTGGGGTGGAGCGATGTAGGCCTTGGGGCGGTTGAGCAGTTTGCAGGGGCAACTGCTTTGGCCTTGGCAACAGTTTTCCTCTCAGTCATGGTTTTTAATCCATAGTGTTTGTTAGTGTGCAGGGGTCACTATCAACATCAAATATCCCACACTCATGTTCAATTTGGTATTAGTAATGTTCCTGGGTACGAGTAATGTTTCTTGGCTAATGCTGCCATTCAGTTGCTTGAATAATGTCGCTTACCACTTATAGACTAATCTTTTCAATAGTGTGCAGGGGCCACTTTTGAGATTGTTGCAAAATTTATTTTAAGCTTCTCTTCATCAATAGTGTGCAGGGGCCATTATTGAGCGTATGTCACGAAAGATACTTTTAGAGCGCTATTTATCAGCAGTGTGCAGGGGCCACTGTTGACCGATAGTTTTTGTTTTTATATTGTCCTCATTAATAGTGTTTGAATCAATAACGTGCAGGGGCCATTATTGCTTTCGGTTTGTTATTAATAGTCATTAGAGCTTACTAGTATACACTTACTGTTCGTATAAATTAGTTTCGCTGACAATTATAGTACGATTTTTTCGTTAATGCACAGGAGCCAATGTTCAAAGAATTGTTCACAAGGGCAACATTTTTCGTTTTGCTTGCCTTATTCGTTCCTGCTACTGTTAGTATGTAATTTTCACACACTATTGTTGGGGCTTGGGTGGGGCTGCTTCACTTTACCCAAGTGAGCTCTGGCGGATTTTTGCCCTCACCTTTGCTGGGTAGGGCTTCCTTTCAGTTTGTCTGTAATTGATATTGAAGTTAATCATTAAAGCGGCTATGTGGCTAGCCACATAGCCAAAGTTTATCCAAAAGGAAATTTGAGCTTCTGGATTTGTTTCAAACACCCTTTCCAGCAAACAGAGCAAGCCCCAAACAATGGTGTTGCTTGTTGTGGAATGTGATGTGGAGAGAGGCAGGATAAAATATAAATTCCCCAACTAAGAATAAGCTCATTGACCATATCTTAATTTTAGAAACTGAGTGCTCAAGCTTAAAATTAACTATATTTATTGTCTCTGATCAGGTTGGTGAGATTGCCAGCTCTGTCAAAAAGAAATGTAAAGTAGACAATGTAAGTACCTGCAGATTGCCTCTCTTGATACTGATTCTTCCTCAGACAGCAACTTATGTCTTAATACCGTGTATGCCAGTGGGGTGATTTCAGTCTTCTGAACACTTCATTCTTTTGCACTGTTCATTGTTGCAATGCCAAAATAATTATGTTGAAGACAGTAAGATAGCATATATTATACCGTATAATAAGGGGTACAGAAGCCAAGCTTAATTAATTATAGTTATTGGCCTATGGACAGTTTTTTCTCACGCCATTTGAGATTAGTCTCCCCTTACCTGTTGATCATAAACCTGTACCCCATTCTATCAAGACTGCTTCTGTAATCCACCTCCTTAAAATTTATGGTGACATGTTTTTAACTGTGATCACAAATCATCACAGTGTGATAATCACATGATTGGGATAGAAACAAAATTATAACTTAACATAGATACTTGTAACTCCTGGAGAAAAAGTTATTTAATTTTAAGTGGATTCAGAAACAATATTTTTAATGTAACATGCTACCATATTGTGGGGTGTTCTGTTGGTTAAATGCCCAGTTGTTTTTAGAAATTCAGGGAAATTGCACTCAAGGTTTTGTAATTTTATGGAGAGACATGCTTCCAGGATGCCTAGTTTTCAATTTCAAGCTGTAAGGCTATAGAGGAATAGATAAGGATTTAAATGAAAGAACTGCAATATTTTTTCTTACGACTCCAAGGCTTAGCTCACCTAAATACATTCCCAATCTAACTGTAAGCAGCCCAAGTCATCAATAGGACATTTTCTCGACACAGTCATATTTGAATTTATTGTGTTAATTTGTAGTCAGCAAGTTCTGAGGAGAAGTCAAGTGGAGGGTCCACATCTAGTGCTGAATCTGGAGGAGGTGATGGACAATCTGGAAGAACCAGACGAAGATGATGATCATGGAAACACCACAGATCTTGAGTTGTGTAGGAGGTTCATCATCTGCCATACACAAGCAGGCCTCGGTGCATGCTAGATTGTTTATCTTGCAGGAACAGTTGCGTTTGCATTCGGAAGTTGTGCAACGGCATGTTGTCAGCTCGTTAATGCCTGACGGAGCAGGGGGTCTTGTCATCAGAACTGGAACTAGCTTGTTATTGTCCAACTTCCATCCATTTCCTTCTGGCGAGGGGACATTCTGAAGTGACACTCTTACCTATTTTATGTTTGAAAATGTGGCAGTATGTTGAAAGTTGAAGTGGAAAATCATACTATTACATTTACATGTATGTGGGTTTTACTTTTGCATTGGGAGACAGTCTGAAAGCTGTGTTAAATCTGTCAGTTGACTGAGCTGTTAGCTTGAGATCACAATATCTTCCACAAGCAGTTGCCTTTGTTGCGCCAGAGAGATAATCAAAGTCAAAGTTTCTTTGAAGCTTTATTGTGTTTGGTGGGATATAATTAATACATGTATATATTCTCCAGGAAAAGCTATCGATCTCAAGGAAACACATGCTTCAAGCAAAAGATCCCGATTGGAATCCCTAATTAGCTTTGACGAGATAGACAGAGTTTTGTCCAACAAAGAAAAGGATCAGTTAACTTCAATGGATCGTAGCATCTACAATACTAAGTAAGTGGTACATTGTAAATTGAAATTATTTACCTTAATAATTATTATTAATTACCTGCTACCGATAAGATTAATACGAAGAAGCTGTGACATTTCATTTACAGTTCTAAGTTTTAGAACTTGAATCCTTGATCAACAAATGAGCAGGCATGTGTTAACCAAATATGCGTTGATTCTGAGAGGGTTTTATTTCATAGATATTTGGCAAGTTGTGTTCTTATCATTAAAAATTGGATGTTCTTCCATTGTAGTCTGATGAGTCGTCAATCTTTGAAGGTTTTTTGATAGATCTGTTATTCTTAATGCCCAGGAAGAAAAGGATTATTGCATTCACAAAAACAGTGTGGCCTGAGGATCAGCCAGCACCCTGGTTTAGAGGAAAGCACTAAAAGTACAAAGAAGCTTTTGGAAACAGTTGAACAACTTGGTCAGGATGAGACAGTGGTACAGTGGTACATTGTAAATTGAAATTATTTACCTTAATAATTATTATTAATTACCTGCTACCGATAAGATTAATACGAAGAAGCTGTGACATTTCATTTACAGTTCTAAGTTTTAGAACTTGAATCCTTGATCAACAAATGAGCAGGCATGTGTTAACCAAATATGCGTTGATTCTGAGAGGGTTTTATTTCATAGATATTTGGCAAGTTGTGTTCTTATCATTAAAAATTGGATGTTCTTCCATTGTAGTCTGATGAGTCGTCAATCTTTGAAGGTTTTTTGATAGATCTGTTATTCTTAATGCCCAGGAAGAAAAGGATTATTGCATTCACAAAAACAGTGTGGCCTGAGGATCAGCCAGCACCCTGGTTTAGAGGAAAGCACTAAAAGTACAAAGAAGCTTTTGGAAACAGTTGAACAACTTGGTCAGGATGAGACATGCACATTTAGTAAAGGAGGATTGGGCACAAAGGCCATTGAAGAAATCATACGGAAACACATGCAAGAGAGGAGACGCAAGGAGAATGACCCCATACTATCTGAGGGCAGTGCTAGTGACTCAAATGGGAGTGTAACCCCCCAAAGTCAGCAAAAAGAAAAACTTAAGTGTTATGAAACCTACTTTATTGATGGTATGATAAGCATTTCATGGTGTATCAGTGTTCATTTTACATACTTGAGTCCAGTGGCATTGAAATGAAGGACTCAGTTGAGCATAAATGTGTTGAATTACTTAACAAAATAATGAAGAAGCCTAAGCTGTATGTGACACTGTGATAAAACATGACAGGCATATGAGATCACGACTGAAAAGCAGAAAGAATGAGCCGCAGGCTAGTGTTTTCTACATTTCTCAAGTGTTTTCAAATGTGTGGAGTGTTTTATCACAGTGTAATACAAGGCTTAGGCTTCTTCATTCACTTCACGGTAGAAATAATGAAGTACAAAACAATAAAACATGCTTTTTCTCTGTTTTCTACTTTGATAGAACATGGGTTTGTGACATATCAGAGCATGTGCAGGGTCCTATCTATATTAATTTATCACTGTCTTTATGTGGGTGGTCCACTATTATTGTCAGAAACTACTTTGGCATGCTTTTGACACAAAACATCACCTTGTACCTTCATAACTGCCCTTCAAAGGTAGAAAACATGTTTCAAGTATGTCCATCTGTGCTGTTAACCATTTTCAAGATATTTTTGGTTATTTCATGCAGACTTTGAAGTTTAACAATTTGCCAAGTACTTCTACATGTTTTATAAACATAGGCAATTCAGAGCCTTTTCAAACTTCAAAGTTTGTGGCAGTGAAACTGCTGTCAAGTGCTAGTTAAAATTTGCACTAAACGTCGCTGATTTTTGTGGTTCCTTTTCAGATCTAAGCTTGTTGTCAGCAACAGCAGTCCTGTTAGTTTGGTTCAACAAGAAATCTAGCAGTGAGATTAGACTTGATGATCTCAAGAAACAAGCCAAGGAAATGGGATTGAGTTTACTCCGCAATAAAGATAAGAACACATTCATAAAAGCTGTAGCTTCAGCACTTGTAAAGGAGAAGAAAGTTGTGTTGACTCATTCTGACTATACAAAAGTTACACAAGATGATGTCAAAATTGCCCCAGGCAATTAGTCATGAAGTTTTGTTTATTTTATTATCAATGTACATGTAACACTTGAAAGAAATACAGATGTATGTTTGAAATTTATTTTAGTGTTTGTTACCTTTAGTTTGGTGTTTCATAGTTTTTCTTCATTCATATTGGGCAGATTCCGATATATTATAATTCTACCTTGGCTCCAAGGCAAAGGAGAATAATAGAAAAGAAATTGCATCAAGGATGAGGGATGATGAATAAGTCATTTCTTTTCTTAAAAGCCAAGTTAGAATTTCAATAAAGTGTGAATTGGCCTATTCTTACAATATGTAACAAAAGTTGACTGTTAATTTGGATATCCACCTGGCCAAAAATTTATGTGGAAAATCAATTAAGCCCATTCTGGATTTGATATTTACCAAATACAGAAATCTCATCAATCCAACACGGGATATGACATCTACCAACTATGGAGATCTCATTAATCCAACGCTTGATATGGCATTTACCAAATATGGAGATCTAAGTAATCCAATACCGGATATGAAATTTACCAAGTGTTGAGATCTGATAAATCCAACACTGGATATGAGATATACCAGATGTTGAGACTTTAAATATCCACCTCTGGATACTAAATTCTCCAAAGTTGGACATTTCAATACTCCAAGCCTGGTTATTTTAATATCAGAGGCTTTTCCAGTACTGGATATATAAATTTACCAGGGTTGGAATTGGTATTAAACCTGCCTGGATATTTATTGGTAAACCAACTCTGGATAAATTGCATTTTTTCCAAACTGGGATTTTCCATGAAATCCAGCAAATTTCCAAGTTAAAACCAACTACAAACTGGGTTGGATTTTTGATATTTTTTCCTGTGCTGTACAAAAGGTTAAAGCCAAAATTGGAAATTTTGTCAAGGTTCTTGCCATGCTGGACTCTGGATCGAATACTAGCCTACTCTCCAAAAATGCAGCTAGACGACTTGGCTTAAGTGGATCAGCGACGCATCTAACCATGAATCTGGCTGGTGGGAAGAAGAAAAGCGAACCTTCACAGATAATCAATATCACAGTTGCCTCACTTACTGACGAAGATATTTCAAAGACCCTTCAGGTGTACACTGTCACAAGACCTTGCAGTAGAGCGAAAACAGTTTCTAAAGAGCAAGTGGGACATTACACCCATGTGAAGAATGTTTCCGATAAGCTACATCTTTCGGCGCTGCCATAGATCTCCTTGTTGGTACAGATTTTTGTAGACACCTTTGTTGATATCCACCCAGTGTTGGGAGAACTAGGAGAACCTAGGCTCGATTTACAGCCTCTGTGTTCGAGAAACAAGCCCATGCTCCTCCACCGAACTCATGGCTGGACTTGTCTGGTTGCCTTTGTTAGTTTCAACCAATTGGAGCAGTACCCACAGAATTTTGTCAGGCATAATTTTCACACATAATTATAATTATCAGACTATGAATGGCGGCGGAAGGCGGGTTGACGAGTGATGCCATCGATCGTATTTTAGAAACGTTTAAGATCGATTCCTTAAAGGAATTACAGCACAGAGGCCTAGAAGCTTTAATTAAGGGGCCAAGATGTCTTCAGAATTCAGCCAATTGCCTGAACTAAGCTGAACAATGGCACATAGAACACGCAACACAGTCAACAGACTTACACGTAAACAGCTACATTTGAATCGTGTGCTGTGAGAACAAACAACAGGAGGAATAAACTTAAACATCGAGTGCAAGAAACATAAGCTCGATCACATATATGCAAGAAACATAAGAACGACTCTAGACAAATGTATAGCTT
>OZ026595.1:35544633-35599633 GCA_964020085.1 Micromussa lordhowensis
AGTTTGCTTAGTTCAAGCAAAAACAAACGGCCCCTGTAGGAGCCACCAAATAATAAAAAGTCTATGGTCAACGAATTGATTTGTTGTAATAGCGAAATAAAACGAAGCTTAATAATGCACAAAAGGTTATACTTTTAATGATGAAATGCACCGACAATGTTAAAAAACTGTGGTAAGACCTGTTGATAAAGAAAAGAGAATTTTAATCAGACATACATGAAGTACTGTAAAGTATAGTTTCGCAAAGCATTATAGGGCGATTGGAAAACTACTTTTGGCTTTGCTTATTTGTTACCCCAAAATGGTTAAATCAAGCATATGTTGTGAACAGACAAAGATATGAGAAATGGGTACTAAATTTACTACTAAATTTTAGTATGTGCAGTCAGGAGATGGAGTAAAAAGAAATTTTACTGATCGACAGATTTCTATTAGCTGTTTTCAACTGGAAAAGATTTTGACTCTATTTACTGTCAATTTGTGATCTACTTAACAGTGTTGGCTGACTGTCGGTTATGTGTCGGTAATGTGACGGTAGCCTGTTGGCCGACAGTTGGCCGACAGGTTACAGACAGCCAAATATGGGAGCCATTGTTCACTATTGCCATTAAGTGTGTCTGTTTCAATTGGGTAGTTAAATCAGAAAAAAAGCTTTGCAAAAAAAAATCTGTGACTTAGGGAAGAACGCATTTCTCTATTTGCCATTGTAATATAGCTTTTCTTTTTTTTTAATTGACATTTATTTTAATTTATTTAATTTACACAATAAATAACAATACAGTGCACTACATATTCTAGTGACAGAAACTTCAATGCGCTATATTACTTATAATGAAACAACACTGACATTACATTACAGTAATCAATCGTCTTCAGTCAATAATCTTCATCAGTACTTGGTGTCTGGATGGTGTTAGAGTAATTTTGGAGCCAGACTGTAGACTTAAAAAAGCCTGATATAGCTCACATAAGGTCATAAAGAGATAACGGAAGTGCTGTTTTTGTTGTTTGTTTTTTTTTCGGCTGGTTTTGCCATCTAGGGAAGGAAGAACTTTTACACGGTTTTTAGAGACATAACTGTGCTGCATTTACAAATTTTCCACACACAAAATTATGTTCTTTTCAAAATCTGACCCACAGGGTTATTCTAAAATGTTCTTAAAAATTTTGCAAGTTTCAGCCTCAATATTCTTATAAAGTATATAATTTCTTATAATAGAGAAAGAGTGTATTTTGAAATGCTCATCTGTTTATCTTCTACACCAGTGTCTCGAAAACTAAAACCCTTGAAAACTAATACCCACCTTAGTTTTCGTGCTACAAAATCAGAGATCCCATCTTAGTTTTCATGTAAGATGGGGTGTTGGGTCTTTGTGATCAGGTCATAGTTTTCGTGAGACCCCACTTACACCTGTATTGGACTACTCCAACTAAAAAAGGAGATACACTGTATTGTCAAAATTATGCTTATTTTCATGGAAAGCCAAATAAGAGCTGTTGATTCAGCTAAAACTATCTATTTCTTTGTTTTATTACATCAAGTTAACTGAAGTTTTCAACAATTCTTTATCAGGTGTCTCTGTGGCAACTGCCAGCAGATGTTCCGAGAAGAGGAGAACATTTGCTGTCAAGAGATAGACGTAATCAAGCAAAAAAAAACATTGAAGCGGTTACAGTTGAGCACCTGGAAGAACCCCCCTCATGCATAGTAAGCCAACCAGGGTTCCAGGCAGTGTGTCTAAATGTTTGGGTTTTGCAAAGTGCATGGCTGCAATATAAACAGCAATATGGGAGCAGAGGATATGATGGTCCAGAGCATCTTAAAAACCGACACTTAGCTTATAGACAACTAGTTAGGTGGTGCTGGGGGTCCCTAGGAAAGGAAGTTCGTGTACCACTTCCTTCGTGTGCTGTAAACTGCATCCCTACCCACTTTTCAGAGCCCAACCGGCTTGAGGACGATATGGTATTTACTGGTTTCCAGTATGCAGATGAGTAACATTCATTTGTGTCCGCTTATTCCTATTTTGCATACCCGAACAGGGCTTTCAAAAAACTTTAATTCTAGCTTACCCTTTGGACAAGCAGCTCTCAAATTTTGTTCACTCTAAGCAAGTCTTGTCTGCTTTTTTTTTATTTAACCCCTTAGTTCTTTTCATTCTCTTCCCACTTTTTCTTTTTCTTCTTTTATTCACTTCCTTTGTTTCTAACTTTCTATTTTTCTGCGTATTAATAACAAGGAGACAAGGACAATGAGAGAGGGTTACCCTAGCAAGCAGGTTACTGTGCCTCTTTTTTTCTTTGTCGTGTTTACAAGGCAGCTAGGTTTACCTGGGTAGGTGGGTTATCCTATCTGTGTGTTAGGGTTACTAGAGCAGGGAGATTAACTTTTCCCCTTGTAAACACTCCAGGGAGGGTTAACCTAACTACCCGGGTTAACTTTCTACTTGTTCCCCGACCCTTTGAGTGTAATTACATGTTAAGTTGTCCGGGGTTGTAGGGTTACCCTACCTGTGAAATTTTGCTTCCAAACCTGGCCTATCTTTTGCCCTCTGCTTTTCCCTCTTGCTAGGGTAACCCTCCCTCCTGGTAAATCTCCCTGATAAACAGGCCCTTAAGGTGTCAATGTTTTTCAATATTTTATTACATCAACATGAGCACAAAACGCAAAACTGACTGAATTTTCTCATATTTCCCACTTCCCACGGTGAAATTTCATAGAATTTGGCAGACTGGTGTAATAAATATTTTACTTTAGTTGGAGCTTGTTTTGATTTGTGTTCATTTTGTTTTGGGCAATAAGTGTTTATCAATAATCACTTTCACTCCTCTTTGTATACATTCCATGTCACAAAGATTGCAAGCCTTCCCTTATGAAAACAATTTAATTGCAGTGTAGTTGCGGCAACCATACTGTAACTGAAATGTAGTTGCTGCAACTAGTTGCCAAAAGATTGCCCAATCTTGCAGCAATCTTTTAAGTGAGAACAGCATTGTTGGTGACCTTACTGTGACCTTGCTGCAACTAGCATAAGTTGAACCAGTTGCTGCAAAGAAGCGGCAAACAAAACAGCTGCAGGCATACATATAAAATGCGTTATGGTCATGACTGTAAGTCAAGGGGAATTTATCTGCAATGACTTAAATTGCATGTATAGGTTAATTTTTTTATGTATAAAGTTAAATTTGTTCGAAGTGTTTTGCGGCACATAACGCGTACGTACACCGCTTTATATAAGTTAACCATGCATCAGACACAACTACCGTTTGTTGAAACACTTGTATAGCTATAGCAATCATAACTTTGAAAACTTGACTTATTTGAAGAAGTCGATGTGCTGTTGCTAGTATATTTCCCATCATAAGATGAAATAGCAACTTGATTTTATCGTATGTCATAAAAAATGCGCTAAATATAAGTGTACGTAATACCCAGTGACACACGAACCCACAATTAAGCAGATGCATGCACTCTTTAAATAATCTTGTACTCGTAGCCATACAATAATGTGGTAAACAAATAATATTGTATCCCGTTTATAACCTACTTTATTTACAAAAATTCACAATTTTAAGTTTCAGTCACATTCTGTTTTGTTGGGAAATTCCTCTACGAATACAACACATTTTTGTGCAGTATCAGATAGATCCACAAACATACATTTTGAAACAATGTCTTTCACACAGATAACATGGCACGTTTCTTTTGAATAACGCTTGCAAGCTTTGATGTGTGGCAATTTGACTGCCATAAAGTTTCTATTTTCGGTCGAATCTACAATAAGGGGATTACTGGTTTCTTCTAAAGGGGTCACAAAAGCAACAGCTGAAAAAATGCCTACACCCACAATTCATAACGGCACAGTCACAAGCGTGATTGTATCGGGCAAAAAAATCAATTTGACCATATCTCATAGTTGCATTAAAACGGTATTTAACTGTAAATGAATTATGCACCTTAACTCTACCATATGTTCGAGAGAAACAAATGGTCCCATCCTCCGTTTTTAAACGATTTACAATGTTCAAAGTACCAGTAACATTTAAAAGGTGCACATACCCCAAGAAATCCTTCAGTGCGTGCATTTGTATGTCGCTCAATTGAAGTGAATATGGTTTGCCTAAACCCTGAAAACCGTTTCCAAAGTCTAAGTAATTACTGCTGGAAGATTTGTTACTGACCATTTTTCGAAGGAACTTTCCCTCAAGTGTTTCGTCCGACACCGCCTCAATCATGCATGGCAGTTTTCTAAACAATCCAATACCGCACGCTATCTGCAGTTCAACTCGTTGAGTGCCATGAAAGAGTTTGAGCAGTTTCCCATTCATGTTCTCAAAGGGAAAACAGGACTGGCACCATAAAGGTCCTAGATTACGAACACACATAGGAAGGTGAAGAAGATAATGTATATTTAGTGTCATGTATCTCTCTCCGTAAATTGTTCCAAACATCTGACAAAAATAGGTAAGTAACCTTTCGCTTTGCAGTAGGTCATGTTCTGTAATACTATCTTGAAGCATTAACCACAGTGCTTCCACAAAACACGCCAAATGTTGGAAACATTCCTCTGCTAAAATACCGAAAAGGCAAGGAATAGAGTAAAACAATAGCCAAGAACGGAGCTTAGAAGCTTTCCAGAATCGTCTATCCTCAAGACTTCTAGGAACCCGCGTAATTAAATCCGGAGGCTTGATTTCTAACAAACGTTTGTTTACAGTATCAATTTCTGAAGACACAGAAAAAATATTACCTGCATATGCTGGTGAAAACCACAGGTTGAGTAACAGTTTACAGGCCCCTTGCAAAACACAGTGCATATAATCGATAGTTGTTCCTTGTATAACATCATAGTAAGTAAAGTAATTTAAAACAGACGGTCCCTTTATGCCAAAAACAGGCTTGCCATTGACTGTTGCTTGTTTTGAATGTCCTATCGTTCCTACGTGAGTTCTTTTTGGGCCATCAGGGTCTTCCTTAATAAATGGAAAAACATGAGTGTGCCCTCTGGAACTTGTTTTGCAGGTTTTTCCGGGTTGAAGACATTTATCACAACCATATTTTCCGTTATACTGCACACAGTTACAAACTAGTGCTTCGGCAGGAAGGTCACAAGTACCACATAAAAGGAAGCACCTTGATACGATTTCACATCCTGGGGTAACTTCAATCGTAACACCTTCTTGCTCCAACTTTAGAATACTCTCGTGAATAGGTTTACAAAATTACAACATGAAGGGCTTATGTGGTCCGTACCACAAACCAGCAAAAATCATGTTCTCCTTTTTAATTCTTTCCTTGTAGGGAAGCTCGTTTATGCTGAGAAAAAACGGCCACAATGAAAAAATTTGAAGACTTAAATACAGGCACGCCATCAGTATTCCAAGTGAACGAGATGTTGTACGGGTACTCCGAAGACAGAGGACCATTATTTTGGGATAGCTTTCGATAAAGTTTGCCATCCATTATGTCACTGTATACTCCAGCGGTTTGCTTTCTTTTGAATCGTTTCTGAATGTTCGAGATAAAGTTCGTCTTTTGAAACAAGTCTCGCAACTGTTGAATAATAGGTATCTCAATGAAACATGCTGTGGAGCCCTGCTCTTCTAAATTTCGTAGACAGTTTTTACATTGCTGTTCGCCGTTGTCTATCAATAGGAAACAAAAGCTGCAGTATTTGTGAATAATTAGAGGGTTCTGTGTGGAAGAAAAATACTTCTTCAAGGCGTAAATGCTTTTTAAATGTCTGGGTTGTGTTAGGCAATGAAGACTTAGCATAACAAGCAAGTCACTAAACTGTGCGCCCGTGATCGTATGCGTTATTGCATACGTTATAACGAGAAGCATACTAACATAACATGGCATGCTATGGCCTTCATAGATAGGCTCTTCCATCTCTTTCTCAGTTTCTTCCATAACTTCATCTTCTAAACTCTCATCACTTGATTCTTCATCACTTTCCTCAAGGGCGATATTTTTCAGTAATGAGTCCCAGTTACTCCCCGCCATATTGTCCTTATCGTTGTCGACAACGGAAGATCTTTTCACCTCTGCAAGATATGCGTCTTCGAAAGAGCTCACGTCTTCAGAGTGCTGTGTTGTGAGGGGATCCTCGAACATACTATAATCCTCCTGAGGCTTTGATGAACCTTCTATGGAAAACGACTCAGAGATGTTGCGTTTCTTTGCGATAATCTCCACTTTGAAGTTTTAGGTGCAATAGACATATCTACCCATTGGTTGTACACAGACGGACGTTTTCCAGTACTTTTCCGCTTCCCTTTGTTATCCATTGAATTTTTTTTGAGCAAACGTACACGCTCACAGCAGTGTAAATATGCGTCAACACGATCAGGTTGCTCGGCGTGTACTTTCGTTGATTCGTGACCCAGGCTTGGTAAGATATTGTGCGCATTAACGACAGGGATCGATTAAATGCGATAACAATACTGCACAAACAACAAAGTGACACTTTCCGCCGAAGAAACTGACACCTGCTGATTGATGGGAACTTAGCTAAACATGCAATTTACATTCTGCAGCGTTCAGAAATCAAGCTGTATAAGGTGAAAATAAAACCATTTTGCTTGCAAACCCCTGCAACGTTTCTTTTTTTTTCTTTTCTTACAGACTTGCGGCTGCACAAACTCTCTTTTTCATGTGCGGCATGTGATGATCACATGCAGCACATTCCAAATCTCGATGTTTAATTTCCGGTACCTTGAGATAGATTACATTACGCGCGCTGCCTTTGCAGCAATTCGCGCATTATTTCAAGCTTCGAGGACCTTCGAGGTACCAGCAGTTTTTATTCTGATTATAGTATTCTCCTAGCGACAGTACAAAATGCCCAAAAATTGGTCTGCTGTGGAATGGGAAGATGGACGGCTGTCCGAAGTTCGAAAATTAGAACTTATTAACTGTAACGCCGACGAGTTGTTAATGGTTGGAAACACAGTAGAAGTTCTTGTGAGAGAGTCGAAAGGGAACAGGACTTATAAAGGCATCATCAAGGCAATAGGAAGTAAGTATATGAATATTGTTGCTTCTATTAATTTTTAAGAATGGATATATTTAACTGGGACGTGAGCAGATTACACAATAATTGCCAAAAAATGTTCAAAGGGGGAACCATGCAAAGGCAGTTGACCATTTGGTGCCAAAACAGGGCCTTGCTGTTTGCTTAATTTCCATGTCGAATCTTTTAACTTCATGTTCGAACAAAATTAAAATAAGCAATCATAACTTATCCACCCAGTCTTAACCTCAGTGGCATAGAAAATTAAAGCTCTCATGGCTCATTTTAAATCTGCCGCGAAAGGGAGTTTTAGATTGGACTACGAGTACGAGATTGAGTACGAGTACGACTTTTCAGTTTTAGTTTTCCGGCTTCACATTATCAAAACACATACCCATTTCATCTCCTGAGCAACTCTCTCTACCTAAAACCAACATGAAGAATGAGGGCTCTGGGAACGTCACTGGTTTGAAATTCGAAAGTCGTACTCGTACTCAATGTCGTAGTCCAATCTAAAACTCCCTAATGAGCCATTATACCATGATCTACAAAAATGGCGAGCGTATGCGTGATTTTTTGGGCCTTTTTATTTTTATTGTAGTCCAGTGTTCTATATTTTGGGGGCGTTTTTAATGAAACAATTATTCCACTCGCGCTTGTTAGATATGAGATGATTATAGCCAACTCGGCGCTACGCTATCGTCTATCTATCATCTCATATCCAACGCGCGCTCATGGAATAATTGTTAAATATTGGGCTCACCGACGTAGCGACGTAATCAACACAACAGAACTTTATTAAGAGAAATCTATTTTACAAGAAGGGACAGCGTAATGATGGACAGCAATGAGCCTGTGTTTTAAAACAGCTGTTTAGTTGAAATACTTTTCTGTTCTGCAACGTTTAAGTGATTACCAGTAACAAAGCTTCACGTATGAGCCATTAGCTGAATACTCAATAATAAAATAAGCGCTAAAAACGGTTATTCGCATTTTGGCGGGAATCATATTAGGAGCCTGGAGCAGAACGTGTATGTGTTTTGAGTGCTTACTCACACCGTCAATCACACCAAATATTGGCTATTTAAGCTGGAAGTAATTCTTTTGTAATTCTTTTGCAGCTAAAGCTGAAATTGTTAAATATGTAAATGCTCGGGTAATTACTCCGGCAAAAGAAGATCATGTGTCGAGCAAGAGGGTTTCGAAAAAATCAACAAGATATGCCGATTACTTCGAGCCAGAGGAGATCGATTGCAAGAGGAAAAGGAAAGATGATGGTGATGACGATGAATTTGATGATGATATGGTTCCTGTGCCCGAAGACCTAGCAGATGTCTTAAAAAAGAAAACAACGAAACAGAAGCCAAAGATCGATTGCAAGAGGAAAAAGAAAGACGATGGCGATGACGATAAATTTGACGATGATATGGTTCTTGAGCCCGAAGACCTAGCAGATGTCTTAAAAAAGAAAACAACGAAACAGAAGCCAAAGATCGATTGCAAGAGGAAAAAGAAAGACAATGGTGATGACGATGAATTTGGCGATTTGGTTCCTGAGCCCGAAGACGTAACAGATGTCTTGAAAAAGAAAACAACGAAACAAAAACCAAAGGACAAGGGCGTGCAAAGGGAAAAGGACAGGAACCAAAAGATATCCAAAGCAGAGAAAAAACGCGCTGTTCAATGGGCAGCAATCAAAGCGCAGAAGATGCAGGCCGAGGCAATGTTTGCCTCATATAAGATAAAGGCCAGCCCAATGATGTCGCAAGGAAAGGCGAGCAACATACAGTTTGAAGAAAACTGCCAAAGGTAAGTCATGACATTTTCATAGAACAATAGACAAAATTTCAGCCATTTCTTACCTTAGGTACGGTTGGAGTTTCTTTTGTGCTAAAAAAATGTGCCTACCACACATAAGCTTGACAGCATGGAGTTAAAGCCCAATTATTCTCCCTCAACAAGGACAATCCGCGTGCGGCTTTTAGAAGCACCTCAAAGACCAAACGAGGACGCTACATGGGCAAATTTTAAACTTTATTGAAGCTCTTCAAAGGAAAAAGAAAACATTTAAAGCGTAATATCAAATCCTCACAAACTCTCAAAGTATGTGCAACTACAATGCAAACTTTTATAGTAAGCTTACATCTTGGTTACCTGTGGATATAAACTTACTTGCTTGACCTTCACCAGGCAAATTTATCATCTGGTGGTTCAGGTTTTTACAAGATCTTCAAGTCTCGGCAAAAGGATTATCTCGTGTTCTCAATTCCTGCAGGTCGTCAGCTCTGAAAGACTCGACTGCAGCAGCTTATATGGATGATTACATAGTGCCGATACCAGATACGTCTCCTTGCACTTCAGACGAGGAAATAGAATCCAGACCTCTTGCAGAACATATAAAGCAGAGACAGGGAAAGGAAGATATTCAAATTCAAATTGAAAGACTACAGCAGAAGTTGGGTAGGTAGAAATTAGCAAAACATCTATGAAAAATAACGCCATTCTACTCATGCTTCTTCCATAGCTATAGTCACAGTGTGAATGAACTGCACAGATCGAGTGGACAGAGTGTCATTAAATTCGCAACCGAGTTCCCTCTCTAAAATTAAAAGCATCCATGCCCATAAATGCTGTCATTTTAGACATAAGCGGCTACTGGTTTATGTTGACTTTTCTTATAAACCTCTATTCCTGCCTACAAGGCTATTGTAAATCACATTTAGTTAGTGTAAAACCTTTGACGTTTTGCTTACTTTAAGCTGTTTGTTTGTTTATACTCCCAACCCTCATTGAAAATTATGATAAGAATCATGTTCAGCGGGTCCAGAAAAATGGGGCACCAGATGTGAGTGCGGGCAAATCCCCTCTTAAACCCCATGTTGAAAATGCCGGGGCATCAACAGCAAGGACAGAATATCATGACATACAGGCAGCTGATTATAGGCCAAGGAAAGGTCTATTTATCAACAAAATAAAATATGTAAGTATAGTAAGAAGATATAACGAAGAGACAAAATTCTCTGTTACTCCGAGTTTCGTGCTCACGCACTCATCAGACAGTATTTAATGGAGAATAAACCTATCAAGTTATATATATACACACACGCGTCTATTGTTTATAAAAAGTGGGGCAGTACGGTTCTAATCACAATTAGGTGTGAGAAAAAGCTAATAGGGTATTGCTTTTGAGTCAATTGTTCCGAAGGTAAAACTTGTTTTCGTGGCGGCACTTGGAAATCAGTTCTGATCTTTTATTGTCAGTCCGATGTACACATGCACATATGTAAGTATAGTATATATGTTAAGTTTGCATTTTGCGATATACTAAATACATAGCCTGCAAGCAGGCTCACTTGTTTGGGTAGGGTATCGTGGGCAAAATAGCTGGCGAGAAGGATGGGCAAGGAAAAGTGACTCACTTTTCCTCGCATTATTCTTCTCGCTGGGTTCGCTGGTTCTCGGTTCTTTGTGGCCTTTGACTGTGATACCCTACCCAAACAAGTGAGCCTGCTCACAGGCTACTAAATAGACTTTTATAAGTGTGGGGAAATAATTATTTGTAAGTATAATGCATTTCGTAACAGTATAATACTTTTTTAAAAATGCATTATATTGTATTTTGAGATTTACTGAAAAGACTCTAAACTACAATGTGTTCTAGATTAATGAGGCTAATGGGCTTATAACTGGCAATGCTGGAGATTTTAACTGTTTACTTGTTTGTTTGTTTTGACAGCAAACCAATGTTCCTGTGAATGACAAAGTAAGTAAAAAAAGGGTTAAAGGAAAAATAGAAATGATGATCATAATAATAACTACAGAATACAACATAGTTATAAATTACTTAATGAAATTTTATCAGTTATATTTAATGTATAATATACACTTTTGCAATGTATTGTTAAAGAATAAACAACTTTTGTTGACGTTGTTTATCCATCTGCAGCTCTACATCTTTCACAAAGTTCTTATAAATTTTCAGGTTTGGGTCAGTAACATGTTTACCCTTTAATTTCTTGCCTTTAAAATTCCAAATAAAAGAAGTCGAGAAAACATGGTTGATTTGCGTATATATTGGCCGTTTTCACACTAGAGGACGAATAAATCGTCTGGACAGACAAATCTTGTCAGACAAACAGATCGTCATTGTTCGTCTGATGTGAAAACAGGACGAACAAATTTTTCGATGAACAAATCGTCTGATATAAAATTTTGGCCGTCTGGACAGACGATTTTTCCCAGACGCTTTGTCCGTCGAGACGAACAAGTCGACGACAGTACAACATAAATTCACATCAGACGGACAAATGCCAGACGATTTGTTCGTCCTCTAGTGTGAAAACGGCCATTAACGCCTTGCTTTTGGCTTACCAAGTGCAGAGTCGGAGTTTTTTGGGCAAAATTTCCAAAAAGAAGACAGCTAATAACAATCAATGACTTTTAGCCAACTGATGCTGACTGAACGTTTTTTTATTATTATTATTATTATTAACAGGAACTGATTAACTGGGAGAACTCTGGAGTTTATGTAAATGAAATCCAGATAATGTCAATTGTGAAACGATGTAAAGGCAAGTCACCAGGTCAAAAACCTAATGGATGGGTTCTTCAACCCTTGGGATGTGGGCCATTTATCTGCCACCATGTTACTTCAGTTAGATGGGGTGGTTGGAAAGATAATGTGTGCATTGCAATGTAAGTATCTGCATGTACATGATTTTTGAAACTTGCATGTTTATCTGATACTAATATAATGCACCTTTATTAATTGCATCTGACTGCATGAATGTTAGGTGGCCCTGGTTGAAGTTCAGTTTCCCGGAGACTGTTTTTAATCAATAATTAATACACAATCTTCAATAAAAATTGAGTCAAAAAAGACCACAGGTTTTAATAGATATATATTATATATGTTTATGTTTCAGCATTTGCTGTAAGTAACTTAAAAATGCCAGGGGCAGCATTTGTTCAAGCTGTAAACAGCAAATGTTCTACATTCAGGCGCACCTGTAAGCGCCTGAAAGAAAACAAAGTATCCACACAATAGGTAAGTCAATATTAATTAAAGAGCAAGGTTCCAAATTCTAATACAAACAATGATTTCAAGAATTGACAGAATCAATAATCTTAATTCTTTTAAGTCTGCGTTTGAGCCAAGTGGCCCATCAGGCTGGAGCTTATCCAAGTTTCCGTAGCATAAAACAAGTAGGAGTATTTCTACTCCCCCCGGGATGGGATGCTAGTCCATCACAGGGTTACCCCCAGCAGTAAATTTGCAAGTACCCATTTATACACCTGGGCGGAGAGAGGCACCCTGAGAGTAATTAAAGTGTCTTGTCCAAGAACACAATGTAGTGCCCTGGCCTGGGCTTGAACCAGGACTGCCCAATTTGGAGTCCAGCACACCCCATTAGGCCACTGCACCCTCCTCAATTCTTCTGGGCATAATGTATTCTATTAATGTAGGTAAATGCACGTTGTGAAATTCTGTTATGTGTGTTTGGGTACTTGAAGGGAGTCAGATGATAGCAGTTTTTGTTTGATTATAAGCTCGATAAATGCTCACAATTGGCTTGCATGAACAAGTATAATTGTTAGAAATGTGTTGCCTAAACGTTCAACATATTGTACATTATTCCTTTCTTTTGCAGGTGGCATTTGCAACCACATAATTATATTGACTATAAAGCTATGTTTAATTACCTTGGATCATGGCAAGAGTGTCTTTTTCATTGAGATCAGCACCACTTTGCAAGAGGCTCACAAGCTTCCAGGAGAGTCCTCTTAGAACTGTTACACATTGAATTACATATTGAAAAAGGACTTGCAAATATTCTTTAAGGCATTAAAAAGCCTGGGGGGGGGGGGTTGTTCACAGAAAAATAGGGAGGGGGTGTGTGGCCCGCTTTCCAAAACCCTCAACCTATTTTTGACCAAAATCTGCGATATTCCCTATCCTATTTATGACCTGACCAAAAATTTCATGCCCTATTTGTGACCTGAACCTAATTGGTTCCCAAGTTCAGACCAATTTTAAATTACCGTAAACATAAACACACCCATATCAAGGCTAGAGTACAAAAACCATACCCTATTTATGACCAAAATGGCCAAGATCAGTTAAAATCGAAACCCTATTTATGATCAAAACGGCTGAAAAACCATACCCTTTGGGACCACACATACCTGTATAGCCCATATGAGGGAGTACTCCCCCCCCTTTTTTTCCAGGTTAAAATGCTATTTTTGGGGAACTCGAGTCAAAGCGGGGAACACTGAGCCAATTGTAATTTTTGTGGTTGACATTATTTATACTTCACACGATGTTTACACTACTTGTAAAGCAAGTCTTTACCAGGCTGATGTTTGCATGGTCACGCATTTTCTGGAAGCTGCCCATGTAAAATTTTAGGTGGGATCCCACCTGGGATCCCGGGTGGGATCCCACCTGGAATCCCATTTGGGATTTTGGAACGGGATCCCACCCGGGATCCCTGTTGGGATCCCAGGTGGGTCCCGGGTGGGAAAATTAAAATCCCAGGTGGGGGTCATAGGATCATCCCAGGTGGGTCCCGGGTGGGAAAATTAAAATCCCGCCTGGGGCTCATAGGATCCCAGGTGGGATTCAATATTTATAAGTATCTTAACGGGATACTTAATGAGAGGGATACAAAGTAATTATATCCCACATCCAGTATTTTACTACAGCCAGTGGCTAGATGGTTTTTCAGCATTACTATAACTATCGTTTACATAAGTCTGTATTTAGAATACATGAACTTTGACACACAAAGCATTTATTAAAAGGAAATACTTTTATTTTCCTTACGAATGAGAATAAAACTACAAATATATAAAATCCTTAACAAATTTGATGATTACATTGACATTAACTGTTTAAAAAAAATAAGCTAAAAATTGTTAACTTTCCAGTGAGCTATACAGTATTGGCAGTCTTAAAGCTGTTTTTTTGTCTTTTTTAAATTTCTGCATTTGTCTGCAATTCTTTGGCGTAGATTAAGAGGCTCCCGCTTCCAATTTTTCTCTAGCTCTTCTCTATCCCAGTCAAAATGCATGGCAAGGTGTGCTGAAGAAGAAATAACAGAAAAAAATTAATGCACAATCTGTTACTAAATCAATATTATACTTTCAGTAAAATTTAATACACTACTGATTAAAAAAGCACTATTTTACAGTTTCAAACTCCTTTAAATGCGTGCACTGGAAATCATCAATCTCAGATATTTAAACAACAAAATTTTAAAATTAACAACTTACACTGAATTGCTGCGAGGATATTACTATCCAAAGCCTTTTTACCATTCTGCCCAGATATGTTGGACTCCGACTGGGTCTTCAGGTCAACTAAGAGGTTGAGGAGATTAAAGGCCAATGCCTTAGGCACTCCTCTTGCCAGCTCCTCAGCCCTCCTGATTGATTCTGGAGAGGCTGTCACAGAAAACTTCCTATTTCCAACATACCCTAAAACAATAAAGCCACACTACATCAAATACCACACTGGCAAATGCATGACTGTGTACATTTAGAAAAGGAGCCCCTAGATTGCTAATACCTTGAGGAAATCACTTAATATTTAAGGCAGCAGAAAATGTTTTCCAATTGCACAAAGAAAGGAATTAATTTACTGACTTCAAATTAATCAAATCACAAAAAAATGTAATAAGAATTTTCTTGAATGTAATGATTACAGAAATCACTTCAGATACCTGTTTTTTCAGTAGCCATAGACTCTGAGTCTGGATCATTGCTTGAATCATGTAGTGGTTTCCTCACCGGAGTACAGTCATCATTGACATTGCTAGACTGAGGGGTAGAGCATATAACTGAAGCTCCTGGTGCACCACTGTTGAGATGAGGTGAGTGGCTAACCACCACATTCACAGGAGGAGGCCTTGAGAGCTGAGTTGAGAAAAGGGTTATTTCTGTCAGATATTTTTGAATTTATAAACAATAATATTTAAGTTTTCTAATCTTCACTGATTCTTTTTCCAGTCCCAAGTTACATGTGACCATAACCGAATTGATGCCAGGCACTTATAGCTCAGTAGTTAGGTAGGGTAACCACCTTGATTGTGGCTAAGTGACGGACACATAAGCCACAAATTAGAATTTCTATAATTTGACAATGAATGTGGGCTGCAGTTGATAGGCCCTCCATTATTTGTTTTTCATCTTATGCCATTTATAACAAAGGATCGATACAGTAGTGTCATTATAGCTTGTAACTTTAGTATTTTGTTGTTTTGTACGTGATTTGCCATGCCACAATGATATCTGCAGTGTCCTAGGCTTATCACAATTAATTAATTAATGTGATTGTGTTTACACATAATTATAGTCATTTCAATTACAATTGTTCAGACTGTCATTAAGTCAAAATGACTATATGTGCATGCTTTAGGTAATGTAATCCATATTATTATATATATACCCAGATCAAATGGAATATGCTCTTCCTCTCATAATTATCTTATTTTTTTAATTAAATAACTCAGATAATATAAAAAAGAGCTTTCTAAATGTAATGATTAGTTTTCACACACAATCTTATTTTATTAAAGAATAATTTAGTCTGATAATAGGAACAAGAACTTTACAAATATAATAGTTAGTTTCACATGCAAAACCCCAATTATATACATGTAGAAAGGGGTAGAGATCGATATGCACTTCATATGTTGCTTAAGCTTAAAGGTATTTACTACAACCAGAAGTTTTAATGTATGCTTAAAAAATGTCAATAAATTAGACATTTATAGTCACCATACAATGTTTCACATTTATTGTAATTTGTATGGAAAATGTATTACCATTCTTACAGTTGCAGCAACTTTGCAGAAGGTGATTTGGATTTGCAGTAACTATAGTTGCAGGTACTTTGCTGCTAGTACTTTGCAGCAACTTCATTGCAGCAACCTTGCTGGTGGTTCCAAAAATGAAGTTGCTGCAAGCTGGTTGCGGCAACCTTCTGGCAACCACTTGCAGCAAGGCTGCCAAACCAATACACCGATTCCAGAAAAAACCGGAAGTTGCATGCAAGCGAGGCTTAATAGCCCTCGCGGTAAATTCGAAGCAACATGGCGAGCGAGCAAGAAGGGCAAGAGCAAGTGGAGCTCTCTCCTGAGGACATTCCTGGCGCCAGTGTTAGTGCAGAACAAATAGGGAAATTGACGGTTAGCCAGTTAAAATTTTGGCTAAAATGTCGCCGAATAAATCAAAGTGGCAATAAAAAGGAACTTTTGGAAAGGTATGTTGTTATACTTGGCATCCTTCGATTGTCTCTCTTTATAAACAACCTGTCCTCGCTATTTTTATGACTTATTAACTTTGCTCACGGTCTTTTTAGAGTGAAGAACCTGAATGAAATGAAAAACTTAAAAATCTACGACCCTGACCCGGAGAAGAGCTTTACTAAAGCTAAAGTAGCAAGGTTGAAGCAAGAACATACAGACTCAAATGTTTCAGTCGATATCGAGACTGTTGCAACCAACCACATTAACAAATTTCCTACAGCTGATTCGGCTTTCACGAACGACTTCAGACTTCTCCCCAAGTTTGTTCCAACTGACACATTAGAGCATCTTAAGAACTGCGGAAAGAACGCTAGCCGAAAATCAGAAGATACCTTTGTCGAATTTGCAAGTTCTAAAGGTCTTAGGTTGCTACCATTTGTGCACGATGTCCAAGTAACAACAGACAATTTAGAAGAACACATTATTTATCTCAGAGCACTTTGTTGGGCCTCCTATAGAAAAGCTGTCAAATATAAAGTAAAAGTGGTGGTTCAGAATAACGGCAACCCTAAGATTCTAGCTGCTGAGTGCGACAAAATTTGCCCAGCTGGGAAAAGTGGCTGCTGCTGTCATGTGATGGCAGTGATCTGGAAACTGGATGAATTATCTAGGAAAAATACAGTTGAACAAGTTGATAACCGCAGCTGCACCTCCAAACCTAGAAAATGGGGAATTCCGGGGAAAAGGACTGTACAACATAATCCTGTGATGTCGCAGAAACTTTTCAAACCCCGACATGCATCAGATACCTCAGGAAGGAAACGTAGGGGCGTGTACCCCACACTTTTTGACCCAAGGCCATCAAAATTGCGTAAATTAGACGTAGAATCTGTCGGAATGTTAAAACAAAATTTACAAAAAGTGAACCCGTCTGCACCATTTTCAAAGATGATTCCTGATGTGAACGATATTGTGCTAATCGATACAATAGTGGGAGAAGTTGCCAAGGGTTCCGTACTTCATGTACAACTTAAAGAGTTTGGAACAAGCATTCAGCCTCGGTCCATCAGTGGTGCCTCTTCAAGTTCTATGTCAAGCTGTGAAAGTGAACCTAGAAATGTGGTCGAGAGAAGGGAGGACTTGAGACATCATGAAGCATCTGTTACTCAGATAATATCACCAGTGAATGAATATCCAATATCTCTATCTGAAATAAACAAGAGGTGTGAGAGAATAAAGAGAAGTCTTTTCAAAACTGAAGAGGAAATTGTTGAGATAGAGTCCCAAACAAGACAGCAGTCTGCTTGCCATGAATGGTATAAGCACAGGTTCGGAAGAGTGACAGCATCAAAGAGTTACAGAGTAGGATGCAATCACAAAGCAGATACATCACCAACAAAAATTATCAAAGAAGTACTACACTATAACAAGGACTATCAGTCACAAGCCATGAAAGATGGCTTAGAGAATGAGCAACTAGTAATAGACAAGTACACTGACCTAATGCACCAACAGGGACATACAAGTGTGCATGTAGCAAAATGTGGATTTTTTGTTGAAAAGGAAAAGGGAATTTTGGGGGCCTCCCCAGATGGTCTGGTAACAGACCCAAGTAAGAGGAGTCCTTATGGAATCATTGAAGCTAAGAATGTCATTGTTAAGGATAGTGAGACCCTGAAAGATGCCCTTATAAGGAAATCTATTTGCAAAATGTCTGATACTGGTTTGAAAGTAAACAAGAGTCATATCTACTTTTATCAAGTACAACAACAACTCTTTGTCGTGAGCAGACTTTGGGGTGTCCTTGCTATACTTGGAAGTAACGGAGAATTTTTTCATGAGGAAATTGCCTTTCAGCCAGAATGGTGGAAGGAGAAGCTGATGAACATTGAACAATTTTATGATAAATATATTATATATAAGTTGGCTTACCCAAGGATCAGAGATGGCCTTACAAGATGTGATTATGGCTAATGCCAGACTAAATAATGTATTATTAAAGTACTAATACATTTTTGCAGCATCTGATAGGAGAGAATGCCAACTTCTGTTAGCTTTTCTCAGGTAATACAATGTTGAATGAATTACAAAATACAGTTTAAAAGGATTGTGAATGTATAAGATCATAGTTAAACCTCAATAATTCAATTGTACTTTAATGTTGCTAGCAAAATACTGGATGATAAGCCCTTCTTTGTCACACATGCACTGAATGAAACTTGAAGCCATGTAATGCATAATTTCAATATGGTGGGAATCACCATATAATTAATCATCACTGATGAAACATCCTGTACTTTGTTTACATTTATTACCAAATGACAAATTAAATCTCATGTGTCAGTACTTAATTGTAAGAAAACTTAACAAGTTAAGGCAGGTTTCTGCCAGTTAACCAGCAAACAGCTCACTGCCCAGAGTTGATTGACAACTCCACACAAACTAAGTGGAATTACACCATCAAATATATGCCATCCCTTTATTCTCCTAATAGCTCTTTCAACGTGTATTCTTACATTTGCAATTCTCATGGTTGCAAAACAGTCTTCCTTAGAAAATTGATCTGACTTACTTTGTCGCTTAGGAGGGATGAAAAGTTTTACCTTCTTGCATGCCAATAAATCCTGTATATCAAATCCCCTATCTGCCATTATCAAATCATTCTCTTCTAACAAATCAATTAAGGAACTACTCTTTATAATCTCCTTATCAGAGATACTTCCTCCATAAAGGCTACTGACAAAGGTAATCCAGACATTAGGGGAAATTCCTACAAGGCCTTTGAATGTGTTGTGGGACTTGTATTCAGAGTACAATTCACTCTGCTTCTCCAGGTCTTGTGGTGTCTGACATTTTATCTCTGTGCAGTCTATTATGCACCTTATATTTTCAAATTCACCCTTGAAAACTTCAGGCAAATACTGCTTAATTTGTTCTCTGGAGGGCCATATGGGCAGGCTCCCCAAAATCAAATACAGGAAATTAGCCCATGTAATAATTATATCTGACACTACTTGTTCTGAAATATTAAATCTAAAAGCCAGATCTCGCTCAAATAGACCAAGTCTTAAGCGAGTTAAAAATAGCCAAAGTTCATCAATTGGCTGTAATTTCCTTCGACACCCAACATTGCTTCCGGGAAACTCCTTTTGTTTACCTCCCAGGTAGGGAAATTGATTTCCCACGTTGATCGAATCACTGTTGTCACGCACATAACTGTAATATGTTAAGTTACTGGCACTAGGCTCTACATATTTCCAAAACTCAATTAAAGTTGGATAGTCAGGAAATCCAGTATAAAACTTGATATCTTCGCTACTACTTGAAAATCTTTCCAGACCAAACTTGTAAATTCTTTCCTTGCTTTTACTTTCTTGTAACTCATGAAGCAGTCTTTCATTTTCTTTCCTCATTGCCTCTATCTGCTCCTCAAGTGTCGGTGGACCAAAAACGACGGAATCTTTTTGTTCGTTTGAACGATCCCTAATTTCGTCCTGCTGCTCTTTATTCTGGTGGGCGCTCACTTCTGCTTTGGCGGACTCAGATGCTGCCTCGCATCTCGCCTGCAACCTTTTCGCTCTACTAAGAGATTCTTCATGATCATCTACTTTTTTCCAAGGGAAAACTGAGGGTATCGCTCCCGGTTTTAATGAACGTCTGTGTCCCGTCAGACTCGGTTGAAAATCAGTCGACAAGAAGTGCTCGGAACAGCAAAACTTATTTCCTACCGTGGCAAAGTAGGCATCTCCCCGTTTCATTCGGATTTCCCACGTTTTCCTTCTCTGTTTATCTGAAGGAAACTCGTGGAATGATAAATGAGGTCGGTTGTCGCTTCGATTATTGCAGTTTGCTGCTGCACAGGACTTGTGTCCAACTTTTTTTCTTTTCTTCAACATTTGATCCGGACAGGTAGCTCTAAACTTACATACATTCCAATTTTTTCCTAATTCCTCCGATGTTTCGTCCGCCATATTGGTAGCGGGAGGGCTATTAAGCCTCGCTTGCATGCAACTTCCGGTTTTTTCTGGAATCGGTGTATTGCTGCAACTATGGTATTTTCATAAGGGTTCCTGGCTTGTACTGTACTGAGGAGAGGGGGGAGGGTTAAATCTTTATCGAGGATATCAATTTCACTGATAAGTGATTTACAAAAGAGTCCTCGGAAGATTGTTGGGTTGTTTTCAAACAGTTGATTAAATTACAGTAAAAGAAGAATTAAATCTAATTCACAAGACTAGATTGGTTGTATCTGCTGACAAATGTTCTAACTGCCTCGTTGTGCTCAGGCCTCTGTGCTGATGCAGCAAGGGGTGGTGGGGTGTTGACTTGCAGGTTTTCCATGAACTCCTTTAGAGCCTTTGGGTTGCATTCGTATCCAGCAAACACCTCTTTAATGGTCTTGAAGCAGTAATCTATAAGTTGAAAGCCTCGTTAATGGTAAACAAATCACTGACCCTGTACCTTTATCTGCATGTAACAATGACTTTTCCAATACGTTGTGATTGTAATTGTTCAAGGAACTTGTTTACTTAGTGACTGAGCTTCATTGTATCAAGCATTAAATTTTGTCTCTTTTGTTTTAGTATAATCTAGCTTATACCTATTGTTTTAATGCTTCTGACTGCATGCTCTCCTTTTTTAGCTTTGGAAAATACAATGCAATAGCGTGGCCTTCCATCCTCTGTGACTGCCTACATCCTGTCTGCATTGCCATTTTAGTGTAGTGCAGAAAGACACAATCTGTTTTATAAAGAAAAAGTAAACCACTACCAGTAATGCTAGAATGCAGTGAAAACCTGCATATAAGAACCTAGTGATTTGAGAACCTACAGGCTGAAATTTGGCATTTAACACCCGAAAACATTAACAACCTGTGCAACCTGGCAAAGAAAAATCGCTTCTTATACCAAAAAAATCATTCAATTTTGATGGTCTTGATTCTGGATTCTAATTGTGTGAGAAACCTCTGACAAAAAGTTCTTGTGTGTATGTTTTCTTTAAATTACTTTTTTTTGATTTTCACTAGAAATATGTTTTCCATAAAGGTACAGTGCAATACAGACAAGTTAAAATCTAAATATCCTATGAAATAAAATATAGAAATGTATCAATGTTCCTCTGAAAAATAAGAACCTATTAAGAACCTAATCAGCCTGAATTGTGAAAAACTACCCTAAAATATAAGAACCTGTGCAGCCTGACCTCGAAAACTCTAGATTCCTATATGCAGGTTTTTACTGTAACAAGTAAAGCTAACATGAAGGCCTCTATAGTGTCATGGCAACCAAGGAAAAAAGTGAAACAGCAAAGCCAAGCAGGAGTTTTTCCTGAAACAGGCAAACCTTGTATACATTCTCCAATATGAGAAAGAAGTGTGCTACGGAACAAACTGGATGTCGAGGCTGTGCTTTGCTTTGAGTGTGGAGGTCTGGTACTTTGGAGAGCGTTTTGATATGTCCTTGAGTAATTGAGGCTTTAGTAATAACTCCTCCAGTTTTACAGCAGCACTAGAGCCTGTAGGAGAGTAATGTATACCAGGTGCTATAATTATACCCTGTAAAACCCTTTTCTTCCATATTGATCCTTGTGAAGCTATATATATAAAACATTTTGTTATGTACATTTCAAAAATTCTTTCTCCCACCCAGATGAAAAGAGTTCATCACTTCTAACTTTATCAGTTCATTAGAAGTCAAAAAAAGTCACATAACATACCTGGCTGCAGCCAAAGTCGATTTGCTGCATCGCCTACTAGTTGTCCATGGCCACATTCTTTGTGTATGTCACTTTGTGTGTTAGTGTGAATGTTCTGGATGTGCAAGGGAAGGATTTTCCATTTTTCTTGCATCATTTGGCCATTCCCATCTGGTGTTGTTGCTGCGCACCAGTACATGTGATTTGATATGGACTGGCGCCATTGCCTAACATCATCATATTTTTTTTTTGCAAGTTTGTCAATTTTTTTTACATAAACCTACAATAAATGTTCAGCATTAAATTTATATTAGAAAGCCTCAAACTGCTAATGCATAGACTTGAGGGTTGGAGTGTATTAGTTCATTGCTGATTAAAGTGAGAGTCATTTATTATAGATAGGGAATGGAATCAGCTGCAATGATTTTATTGAGTATTTCATGTCATTTTGATCTGGCAAGGTTAGGTGCATAACTGGTATTTGTTTACATTATTCAGTTTACCTTTGGATACATGCCAAATGTCAAAGTGGTGAGAAGTATCTGTCAGGCTTCTGCGAATCCAAGCTGCATTTTGCTTGTGCCTGTCAGTAATAATTTGTGTTATTTTAAGTCCAGCATTTGAAATCACTTCAACGGCCCTGACCAAGCCCTCATTACTCTAGAAAAATAAACACAGCTTCATCTCTGTTCTCCTTTTTTTCTAAAAAGAAACTAATGAAAGGTTTATCAAAATTCAGGATTTGACTTTGACCAATGTTGTATACCAGAGTTAAAAAAGAAACCATTTTGGCACTGTCAGGTGAGGAAGGTTTAGGCAGGTTCAGACAAAGGCTTTGCACCAACCTGAACTAATTGGAAGTCCACCACTCTGTTGATTTGCTGTTCAATTAAGGTAAATGAACCAAACTTAGCACTGTAACCAGGGGAGTCACACGCTATCACCAGCCAGTACGAGGCCATCCTCCTTTTCACACAGGCTATCCAGAAGTTGTTGTTGATGTTCCCTCCACTGTTGGATTATAACAGGATTGACATAAGAGTGGGTATGGCGTAAAAGGTACGCTCTGAAATGGCTGCCACATTCATGAACCTTAACATTCTCAAGGTCTTAGCTGCCCTTGATCCTGTAAATGCATCAAAGTAAATGTTATGATTATCACTTGTACTTGCATTGTGAAAGTCAAGCAATATATGTGCTCTTATCTACATCAGTGTTAGCATCTCATTTGTGTTTGATTGTCACCCAGAGGGGGGGACCCTCATTTACAAAGATTGAGGTTACTTGTCATACTTTTTAGTCATACCTTTTCACCCGAAAAAGGTTTTGTGGTACCTTTTAGGGTATTTAGCTCAAACACATATGGTACAAGATAATGGATTGTTTTAGAATTGGAGCCTCAAAAAATTCAAGGCACTCCCACAAAACAGGATCTAATCCCTTCTTTGGGGTTCTCGAAATTTCCGACAATCTCCTTCCCGCAGAAATTGTCACTGCCATGGCTACTAAATATATCTTTTTAAGTTCATCAACACTTACCCGAGAGTAAAATGGAAGCTGAAAGCAACAAGTTGCCAGCAGGCATTTTCCCCTTCACAAATGGCTGGCTGAACCACATTTGAGTGAACTGACAGTTCTGGACATTGCACCACTGGTCAATCTTTACCATTGTGCCTATTATTTTGAGAACATGCACCTCTGCAGGACCAGCACAGATTGGACAGGAAGCAAACAAACCCAATAGGGAACTCTCAAATACAATAAATTTCCTCTCCTCAGGGGCTTCACACCTTTTTCATTGGCAGACCTGTATAGTAAAGTACAGGAACATGCTTTGTATAGGTTTTCTCTCTATAAATAAAAGGTTATGATAAACAGTCTCTAGATCTGTTACAGATGGAAAGGTATTTTGCCAAGTACATGCCCTGCCTTGATTGGGATCGCCACCTTGTCGTGGTGAGGCGGCTTGCGTGCTCCAGTGACCCGTAGAGCTACGTTGGCTGGAGTCTTGTACTCCTGGCAGGGACACCCATGCCAAACAGGTCAAAGGGTAGGGGCCAGACAAAGAGTGATCCCACTGGCCCTCCAGGTTGGGGGTTGGGCAGAGGGTTGATAACCCTCTCCCGTAAAAAAAGAATTATTACAGAAACCGGAAAGGCCCTATGTGCCACGAGGCACAAAGAGGATAGATGATGATGATGATGACATGCCTTTACGCCAACTACAATATTGCGAGTTTTACAAGGAAAATCTACAACTAGTTCACCATAACGAGCTCTTATATGTCTTATACTGATCTAATCACCCTTCAAGTTTTACTGCATCAGTTTCATCTTCATCTTCCCCTGAGTCCAGGGAGGGGTTGTAGTCCTCAAATGGCCCTTCCTCAGGACACTCCAGGTGCGGTTTTATTGCTTCACCTTCAGGATGTTTCACAGTTGAAGTTGATAGCAATGATAAGGGGGGAAGGTTGGCAATGTTACACTGAATACCATTTCCGATAGGTAGCTTCTTCTTTGTGGATACTTGAGTACCTGTAATAAAACGACAGCAAGGACAATCAACTCAAAAACCGGTTAAGGGAAATTTAAAAGAAATGCGTTTTGTATATGTTAATGTACTGCAAGTACCTTTACTTCGAGAAATGGGACGGCGGTGACCTTTCCGAGTCCCTTTATTCGCTGTAGACTTGTGGGGCCGTATGTCCAAAAATGCCCCGGGAGTATTTTTTTCTCCAGGTAGGTCCTCTTCAGGTTCCTTGTGGGCACTGGTAGTGTGTGGTATTACTTGAGCAGCTGTTTCCTTTTCTTCCATGTTGATTCGCTCAAACGGTGTTAATAGCTGACCAAAGTGAAAGTTAATATGAGAAGTGTTTAAGATACATGTAAATAACGGGCATAGAGCGGGAATGTAAACGAAAAAAATATCTATTTTGCATCTTGCTCTTACCCTGTTTGCAGTTAGTTTTGACAATGCTGGGCTCTTTCGTTTTGGTGTGGTGTACCATTGCTGCTCGTCATTGGAATCAGTACCTTTACTGTTTGCCTTTTCTCCTGATGAAGGTAGTTTTCGTTTTACTTTCCGTGCGGTGTTCACTTATTCAGGAGTGGGAGTCACTTGTATAGATGGAACTGCGGTTTTCTTCAAAACTAGTTTGGGAGTAAACCCCGCTAACTTTGCACCAACAGTCACCAGTAAAATGTTCGCTGCAGATGTGAACGGAACCTGGCGTCCAACTACTTGGTTCTCTTTTGGTTCGCACAAAAGCAATCCATTGTCGTCGGACTTACTCCATCAGCATTGGTTTTGTTGCAAAACATCACCACACAGCACTTCCCAGGTTGTCTCTTTTTTCGCTGATCACTCATTTGCATTTGATGTTGACCACTATTCGCCATCGCACCGGTACAAAGTGGGAGTGTTTCGACCTTTTCACACTTCCAAACAGCAACAATTTCACGACATCACGCCGCTGACGCTTACGGACCTTATAGCTGCAAATTTTGATATGGCGATATTGACAGTCCTCATAATCATGGCTTACACACGTGTGACGTAGCTACCATGCGACATTGAAACCACCTGTTTTCAAAATGGCCGCCATATGAGTGAACAAAAAATTGTAATAAATTCTTTAATGCTCATAACATTAAATTTTCTGCAGATATCGATTATTTCACCTGCAAACAAAGTATTGAGAACCTAAAAAAATGCATCCATTTTGCTGTCAGTTTCCCTTTAAAAACTGCCTGCTTGCTTCGTGCGCTATATCTCACATGACTTCTTCGCTCCAGACCAATAACTCATAGAATTACAATCAAACTTCACCTTACAGGTAAGCCTCGTTTAATTTTTAAATTTTCTCCCTCGAAAGCAAATTCTTGGAGACATCTTGCATTAGAAATGAGCGTAAGCAATGCATAAACATATGGCAAATTACAGGAGTCAAACTCTGCAAAGCGACATGGCCATAACAGTGGAAACTATGCAGACCAATGACCTCTAAATTTGCTATAGCACAGTCTAACAGCTCAGCTCTACTAAAAATTCCTCTTTATAACACAGCGTGAAGTGCCCTTCATAAACACGAGCGAGGCAACAAAAAGGTTGAGAGACCGAACAGAGAACGGCAAATGTACAAATGTCACGAACTGTAGGAGTCATGTAGGGTAGTCAACCTTATTTTACACAAACAGCCTTCTCATGTTGCTTTTTTCGTATGTTGCTTTTTCGCGTGAAAATCTGATTTGTGACACCCAAGAATGCATAAATTAATTTTTCAATGACTTCATAGACATGGATGGCCGCTCACGCGTCCAGCCATCTCTTTTTGGGGAGGAGCATAGACCGGACACGAGAGAGCGAGAGAAAGTGAGCCTAGGAGAACCTATCGCAAAAAGAAACTGTTTCGGATGGTACGTTCTGGGACACTTGACACTTGACAGAGCGATCACCAGAATTCAAGACGTATACGACTTGATTGTCGGTGTGTAACACAAGTAAAAGGTTTTCTTGGGACAACGGCCCACACACAAGGTCCAGAAGGTAAGGCTTCTTTGGTTGTCTTAGAAGATGAGAAGAGAATCTTGCAGTCTTTGAAGGAAATCAAGAATCTCCTAAGTCAACATGCCCCACAGGTTCTTGAGGTGTTCAAATGAAGAGCCTTTTGACACTGATTTTCAAGAACTTCTTCTCAGAGATGAGAGCTGGATCATACGATATGCCATTGCAGCTCCAGTTTGATTTTCGATTTAGCAGGGCCCTGAAGGAGCACTTAAAACAAATGTATAGAACAAAATTCTGCTACTACACAAATGCCAAGCCCCATTATCCAAGAGTAAAATCTGATTTAAGATATTCAGAACTGCCTACAATGCCCCCGCCCTTGTCAGTACATGAATACTAAAGACAACCAGGTGCTCTGCCAATTAATCTCTATTTAACAGAGCAGCCTACGAGTCAGCCATTTGATTTTGGTAAGATTGGAGAGCTCCTAGGAGAAACAGCAGTTACCCCAAGGGAGGGGCAAGGAGAGGAAAGGTCAAGCGATCTCGTCCAGTCGTCTGTCAAGATTGTCTATCTAGTCCCAGATGGTCGACCATCCAGCAAAATGAAATCGTACGTTTTAAAATTGTATGTTATCTGCTGCCGCAACAAAAGCAAGAGCAATGTGCTATGATGGCAATGTATTTAATCTGTAAACTTTTACAGAAGAGGCAGAGAGGGAGATAATGTTAAGGACATGTGTGGTTCTTTGACAGAAAGCTTCATAAATGACAAAATAATTGAACTGACTGAGAATGAATTTGCACATTATCAGTCTACTATCATTAATCACATAGACTCGCTCACCATCAAAAAGGCAAGGGAATGTGTAGGGAAAGTTCACGAAGAATCAAATATCACATTGAGAAGATCAAGAAGAGCAAGGAAGAGGACACATTTTGATGAGTTTATGTATTATGATGATTGACTGGGAGGTTTAAGAAGCTGTTTAAGGTTAGTTTCAATATTACACATGGTACATGTACAAGGCTATTTATGTTTAAATGCCATTTCTTCTGTGTCATTATAATTATCGAGGGCGGGGTGGGGGAATTGAAGGTAGGGGTTTTGTGGTAAGCCGATATGTTGTTGTATGTATATGTAGCCAAGTGTGAAAAAAGGAAACATTCATGATGTATGGGCCTTGGTGATATAAGGATTTCTCAACGGGTGGAAAATATTGTACGCCTGCAAACAATCAGAAAGCACGAGGTTAAAGGCTAAAGCATTCCTGATTATTTCCAAAATCATTTATCTTGAGTTTTATTGATGTTAAACAGACTTCAGAAAGTATTGTTTTCTATGAATGCTAGAAGTGAAAGCTACATTATTTTGCTTCATTTTTGCTGTTAAATGCATCTTGAAGAGGTCAAAAGGATAGACAAGTAGATGGGGGTAGACTAAATATGGTAAAATGGTGATGTTTTGTGATGGAAAAGTTTTCCACTGTTTTCTTGATTTCTTCCCCCTTGGCCAAAATATTAAGGTTTTTTTTATAGTGCCTCTTTTCATTGCCAAATAAAATGACCAATTTATCTCAGCCTAGGTACAGTGATATAACAGGTAGTGCTGAAGGATCATTTTTAAATATGAACCTTTATTTTACTCAGCAATTCACTCAAGCACAGAAAAACAAGTAACAAGCTCTGAAGATAGCGATTTTACTATTACCAAAGTGAAGTCATGTGCAAGCTTCAGGAAAAGTAAGGGGAAAGAGTGGAAATCCCATGTTAAAAAGTCTAGTAAACAAGAAAAGTAAAAAAGAAATGAAGATGTTGTAGTTCACTTTGGTCTTACGGAGTGGAATGAGAAGGACCAAATTCTCAAATCAAAGAGAGGTAAAAGATTGCCATTATGAGTGTCACCTAATGCATGTTATGCTGCTCTATGACAACAAGCAGAAGAAAAATGGAAAACATTCCACAGCAATTTTATGATGAAAGTCAGACGTACCATTTACTATTGGAGGATGGGAAAAAAGCCCTCTTTTTTCCCGGGTCAAAGAAAGAGCCCTTTACACCAAGCAGATACCGAGAGCAACTAGGGTAAGATTATAAAAGAATCACTCTTTTCTTGTGTCCCGATCATGACAAATATCTGAAGGTAACTTTGATGAGCACGATTTGACTGATTTTGGGGATGATGACAGTGATGCTCCTAGTTTATGCAATAAGCGCCAGAAATGTGAAATTGACCTAACCTGTAAGAATGATCACAAAACAAGCACTCAATGTGATCAGTTTTATCAAGATCATCAGATGGTGATGGTTCAAAAGCTTAAATGTGAGGATCAGTTTGATGAAGATCAGAAGCATGAACGTGATCAATCCCACCATGATCTGGATATGGAACATGCTCAATGGCTTTGGCAGCTTGAGGAAGATGAAAGCTTAGCTTTTGATCTTCAAAGATGTTATGATGTAGAGAAAAACATCACTCGTGAGGATGAAAGTGATTCATCTTCAATGGTAGCCTATTTAGGTAGGCAGGTAGATGAGTCAAGTACTTTATTCATTGCCATAAGAAGAGGTGCCCCACTAGACAGGATACTATGAGTATGGAGCAGAGAAGTGAAAAAGAACACTGGTACCACAAAGAAAATTGTGAGAGTCCACTTCAGCGGCGAACAAGGGATTGATTCTGGGGCAGTTGCAAAGGAGTTCTTTACCATCACTCTTCTTAACATTGGCTTTGTCATCTTCCCAAATGGTCAGCCGGTGGATTCCACATTCCATGTACATAATGGACACTTCAAAGCCTGTGGAGAGATTGTGGCTAAAAGTATAGCCCAAGGTGGGCCAGCACCATGTTTCCTGGAGGAAAGTGTCTATGGCTTAATGGCAGATCCAAATGTTCCTCTCCAGCAACTTGACAGTCAAAAGCATCTGACGACATCTGACAGGGAATTACTGAATCCAATTAACGAGAACATAATGGAACACACCAACACTGGTATTGAGCATTGATACACAGGAACTGTGGAAGCTTTTCACATTGAAATGATCCTACGTTCTGTAGAAATCAGTTTAGTGAGCAAGAGGCTTGTTTCCCTCAAAAAAATTCCTGAATGGGTTAGATTCCTATGGTTTGAAACACATTATCCAAACCCATCCAGAAGCTTGCAAGCCATTCTTTATGAAATATGCAGGTAACAATGATGCAGTTGATGCAAATTACCTGTTCTCGTCACTGCACCCAGATGAATTTTCTTCAAGATTTCCTCTTTTGTAATTTAATGTGTTCAAGAATTGGGGCCACCGCAGTATCGAGTGCCATTTTAGATAATTCTGATAATTCACCAAAATAGGCACAACATGGTAAATCTCTTCCGCCACGGTGCTTTTACAAATACAGAAAATATGTGCCAGAACATGCAATTTTAAATATTGGCAAAGTCAAATCATTACAAGCAGAACTTGATTGTGCACATTGAGAATGCAGGAGCGTCTCCTATTTGTTTGTAGCATTCATGGCAGATGTCTCTGTGCAGTTACTTCTAAATATATGTTTTTGACAATGTTCTTCAAAGACTCTGGCATTTCTCCTGTCATGCACCAAAATATGATTGTGTTTAGTTCTAAGGTTTGCCACACATCTCTCCCTCTCGATCTTGCATGAACATTTGGACACATCGAAACCCATCCAGAAGCTTGCAAGCCACTTTTTATGAAATATGCAGGTACCAATGATGCAGTTGATGCAAATTACTTGTTTTCGTCACTGCACCCAGAGCATGCTGAGGAAGGAAGCTCACAAACGAAAGTTGAAGAGTCCACAATGAATTTTCTTCAAGATTTCCTCTTTTGCCTTGAAGATTATCCAAATTTTAATTGTTCTGGGTATGCAGAGGCAATGGCAAGTTGTGAGGACGCAGGCAAGGAAGCCCCTGCAGAATCAAAGGAAGAGTTGCTCCTTCCTGACCTAACACCAGCAGGTGTTTTGGACTGGTTAACTGGCCAGAAGCACTGGTCAATAACTGTCAAATTTGATTATGATTGTCTTGTACGGAATCCAAATCACCAAATTTGTTTCCCAGTAGTTAGAGCTTGTGTAAAGTCACTTTCCCTGTAGCACACAGAAAACACAGGTAGCTTTCAATGAAGTCTTCATGTTAGCACTATCCAAGGGACAATCGTTCGGTATGGCTTAATGGTATTATCATTATCAGGGACCACTGGGAGGAGATTTACAGGGCATAGAGACATTGTTTTCAAAACGGTTATAACATTGTTATAGAGCTTTAACGTTGAAGTCTACTTGTTTGGGTTAAAAAGAGAATTGTTAGTTAGGAGGAGCAAAGGGTTCGTACTTTTTATCGATAAAGTGTTCACAAACTACCTGAGCATTTTCAGCTCTTTTTACTGTTCATGTTTTTTGGGTATGTTTTTAACAATCCTCGAAGGAGGCCATAATCTAGTGTTGAGTTTCTTACTACTGAAAAAAAAAATTAAAATGTTACCCTTATTTCTGTTGTTGCCAGAACAGGTCTGTAATTCAACCACAAGTTAATGTTAAAGTCATTTTTGAGGCATACAATTAATGCAGCTGGCCTATCAAGTTTGAAAATTACTTTAAATTATCTTTAGATTCCTAATAGGGTGTCCAATTTAGCGGAACTTCGCGGAAGTTCACTCCAGTCTTCCGCGCTTAGGGAATTGTGCCCACTAGATCATAGATATTAAAATTCAGCCTAAAACAATAGACCTGGGGAATAAATAGAGTTAGTGGGGTTTATTCCCTAGAGCCTCATTCTGTGGTCTATTGTGGCTGAACTTTAATATATGAAAATTGGTCTGATATGATACAACCACGTTTATTATAGCTCAAAGACACCTTCCGTGTTTGAAAACGAATAATTTTGTGAGAAAGTGACTGTAGACATCGACACGAGAAACAGTTGATATCCAAAATTCGTAATAGTTTTGCTAACCAAACCGTTTTTAATTTTGCAATCTACGGATGATCAATTTTCTTCTGTTCGATGAAAAGCCACACGTGCAAACTACAAAGGGTAAAAAGCACCTCTTATGTCTGAAAATAGAATTGAAAGATGCATAATTTTTTTACATCCGATCAAGTGTTCTATTTGCATCCGAATGGTGCGCAAAGTCCGATTTGCCTGCCTCTGTCTTCAATTTCGTGCTATCCATCAGGGTGCTATAAGTGGTACTCTCGCAGGGTAGCCTCTATCAGCCAGCAGACGAACTCTCCTAGGCATATTGAGTGCCCTGTGATGCCCTATGTGGGGAAGAGCATGGTAGCACTGAGCACCATTCATGTGGCCAGGAAATCTGTAAATTAAACGGCATGAGAAAATTACTGCTGTATGTTTTTTGTTGGTATTGGTGTACATTTACAACCCCCCCCCCCCCCACACCACCAAAAAATACCTGGTTTTGGAAAGGTAGAAAATCAATGTATTTACCCTGTGACGAGAAGGACAATCAGTCCATCAGCATCCACAATCATCTGGGACGACATAAAGTGGGAGCGTTTATCACCCCAGTAAAACTCTGCTTGAAGTGGTTCGGATGGATGGCGAATCTTGTGAATGGTGCTGTCAATCATGCTCACAGCGTTGGGGAAGTTTGGAAATGTGTTCAAGAATTGGCGCCACCGCCGTATCGAGTGCCATTTTATATAATTCTGATAATTCACCAAAATAGGCACAACATGGTAAATCTCTTCCGCCACGGTGCTTTTACAAATACAGAAAATATGTGCCAGAACATGCAATCTTAAATATTGGCAAAGTCAAATTATTACAAGCAGAACTCGATTGTGCACATCAAGAATGCAGGAGCGTCTCCTATTTGTTCGCAGTGTTCGTGGCAGATGTCTCGGTGCAGTTACTTCTGAATATATGTTTTTGACAATGTTCTTCAAAGATTCTGGCATTTCTCCTGTCATGCACCAAAATATGATTGGGTTTAGCTCTAAGGTTTGCCACACATCTCTCCCTCTTGATCTTCCATGACAATTTGGACACAACACCCGTATGAGTTTTCTTGCCCTGCTATTTTCTGCGAGAGTGACAATTAGACCAGGAGAATTAGAGATTTTAGTTAGAAAGCCCCACTTGGTGTGTCAAAAGACAAACTTCACACAGTTTGACTCTTTTCCCGCTGAAAGAGTGCTAAGAATTTGTCTTTATTAGTCCAATATAGCTATTCAGTTATAAATCAGTAAGTTTCACTTCCGCAGAGCTTCGCTAAATCAGAAAACCCAAATCATACATGTGTGACCTTATGTCTGTTAGGACAATGTTCTCTAGTGCTTTTCTTGCATTAACAAGTGTAGCCTCATGTTATAGTTATTGATATCATACAGTCTTGGAAATCAATTTAAACAATAAAATAATGAAGTTATTAATGTAACAATTACACTTTAATCACGAAGTCTTCGAGTTGCTTTTCTTCAATAACAATTTTCTTTCAACCAGGCAGTAACCTTCAATGATTGACTTAATGGCAGATATACTGTACAGTTATGTTACACCAAGTGACAGTTGGTGTTATTTTGGATAAAAAAAAACAAGGCATAACTTGCTTAAAATGAGAAATGCCAAACGACATCTCCAGTGAAGCACAATTTACAGCTACAGTTAAAAGTTTGCGACAGTCTCTCTGCCTCTTGCCAACATTAGGCAGAAGGTTTCCAACAACCCTATGAAACTCAGGCAAATAGAATAGTGAATCAGGTCTACCAGGGACAGTGCGGCTGTTCCAATGTTCTTTAACAATGTCAAGGTCTTTCTGGATAACTGGTGCAAAACAGTACCACAGACATTCCATATACTTAATTCAGAAGAAGAGTCCAAGACACCCTCAAATTCCAAATCTTGGAAACAACTGAGTCATGCTGACCTGTTCTGTGAATAAAACGACCACCACCCTTCAATTCTTTGGTTTTTAGGTGATGAGACATAACGGTGGTTATCAGCATCATCATGAAAATAACACTGCATTGATGTTGCTAATCCATTTTCAGTGCCAAGATCTGTAATTAGCTGTCTAGAGCATTACTTCATTTCTGGCCGAGGCCATCCATGGCCTTATGTATGGGAAACCCAAAGGGCTTCAGTTCGTCATAACCATCTATGTGCCAGGTATCATTTGGGCCAACACTGTGATAAGCCCTTTTCTTCAACCGGTGAGCTTTCCTCAACTGGCAACCTTCTGGATCTACTTCTTTTAATATATCTTGTACTATTATATGAAGAACATTTATCCGCTTTACTAAGGTAAGTGAAGTGGAGGTCTTCTTAGTTCTAGAGAGCATCGATTGTAAAAATCGATTCATCCTTTGTTATTATCCTCTGCAGCACTCGAAATATTCCGACCAGTGACATACATAATAAACTTAACACTTAAGGTGGTTCGAAATAGTTTTCATTTTCTCGAGATAAGTTCACAAATTCTTTTCTAAATAATTATTATGTTTGGTTCATCGTATCACTATGAAATTTGGCACAGAAATGAAAGAAACATAATAGATTCCTTACATGACATTCATTTCAGAAAACCTGTTACCATAGCAACCATATGACGCATTCAGTTGAGCCCCTAAAATCGAAATCTATTGTCTTTTTTAATTAATTGGTCGGTGAAATCTCAAACTGCAATATTATATGTCACCAGAAATGACCTTCCAAATATTTCAGTTTAAAAAAATCTGTAGGGTAGATTAAGAAAAAATCCTCTTTTTGACTCTTATTTTTTTCCTCCCTACAGAATTTTTTAAAAATCGGACTATGTATGCAGCCAATTGATCCTGGTTATCACCGACAAAATAAAAAAAATCCACGAAGCGGAAGCGGAAATATGAGCGATTAAAGTTATAAAAACTCCAAAATTTCAACTCGACAAGATCAGCATTTGCGCATGTGCGTCAACTGCACACGCGAGATTAGGCTTGTTGATTTCGCAGTGTTTTGTACATGTGATGTTTTGTTCTACAAGATTCTAAAACAACTTGCAATTGGGCGATTTTACCTTTCTCGGGGACCAATATTTGATTAAAACATCAGTTTTTATCAAAGTACTCTATTATTTTTGCCAAAGTAGCTGGATATTTTGTTCCTCATGGCGTGGATCAACTTGATGCCGAATTTGTTGGCGCCTTGCTGAGGATTGCAACCAGTGCTTCTTTCCCAGCTTTGGCATATAGGTCGGATAGATCCTGATATGATATGCCGCTTTCTGCGATTATTTAAATAACGGTTTGCTTAACAAGTCCATCGTCACCTTGTGAATACAGCTTGTCTTTGAAAGTTTGCATGCATTCGAGGCGTTCATCAAGAAACTGCATGTCTTCGTAAGCGAAGGACGTGGATTTGATATCGCTGTTGTTGACAATGTCAGAGACTGCTACCTTCAAAGGGGATTGAAAAAGGACGCAACAAAGTGCAAGAACATCTTCCAAAGCATCATGTGCCGCAAACTGCTCACTGAATACAGTTTGGAAAACAGCAGGAAGATTTGTCTTGCAAGCTTTCCCTTCAGGATTTAGTGACGGGTTTCCAGCTTTGATGAGTGCTCGTACTAGGTGAAGGCTATTGGCGAAGAAGACATTATTTGAAGACAGTAGTTCCTTTACAACAGGTCCAGCGCATCGAAGAAGAGTAAGGGTGTCAAAAACAAATGAATTGTCGCCAATCAAAATAGTGTGACAATCCGTTGTCATGAAACAGGAAAGTGGTGAAATTTTGTAGAGATTCATATAGAAGAACCGAATGTACTGGCACGTTCACCTTGAGCAAAGTTCTTTGACCGTTTACCACTTTGACAGATAATTTGTTGAGTTGAGAAGCATGGTGGTCGATGTCACATGCCCCAAACAACTGAATAAACAACAACACCTAGCCCTAGAAATCCATATGGAACTCTCGTGAAAAAAGCTAGTACGATCGTAAGATTTATCTTGGTCGCTGCGAGTTGGCGACAAAGCACGGACATAACATTGCAGAAAGGAAGTAGCCAACGTAGAAGACTTCCAGATAGATGGAAGCATGCCATTACAATTTCTCCCATGAGCTCTGCAGCAACGCCCAAAAAGGAGGCGAAAGTACATCACAGTCGCCATATTTGTTTACTTGGCTTCGTGGGTTTTAAAAACCGCACCGCGCGCGAGATTAGAACCCAGTTGGTGCGTGCCATTAAACTATTTCAAACCACCATAAACCAGGTATATTATTTCCAGATAGTCTAAAAATTGCCAAGGTTATCCAAATTTTCAAACAAGGCTCTTGTTCCATATGCAGTAACTACCGACCCATATCAGTTCTTTCTGCATCAAGTAAAATTTTCGAGAGGTGCATTCTCAATCAACTGATATTCTATTGCCTGATGGAAAATATCTTAGTATCTAATCAGTATGGCTTTCGGTCTGGATACAATACAACTGATTGCTTGGTAGATTTAATAGATGAGATAACGAAAGCACTTGATGAAGAAAAGTATGCTGTATCGGTATTTCTAGACCTTAGTAAGGCATTTGACACAGTCATCCATTCTATTTTGTTATCCAAACTAGACCTATATGGTATACGAGGTAATGAAAATCAGTGGTTCAGGTCTTACCTAAGCAACAGGAAGCAGAAAGTTTTTGTCAATGGTGTTGAGTCTAACTTTCTTTTAGTAAACTCAGGAGTACCACAAGGGTCGATCTTAGGTCCTCTTCTCTTTTTAATTTATATAAATGATTTTGAAAAGGCAACCAATTATTTTTCCCTAAGACTATTTGCTGATGATACTTCTCTAACTGCAACTGGGAAAGACCTAGATGTATTGCTTCAGAGGATGAACTCTGAATTGACAGCTATTCATGGCTGGTTATGCTCAAACAGATTAACTCTTAATTTAAGTAACACAAAATACTTGGTTTTTCAACCATGACAAAAAATTCATATCCTCCTCTCAAATTAGCAGATCAGTGCCTAGAACAGTATTATAGTGTTAAATATTTAGGGCTCATTATTGATTGTTTCCTGTCATGGCATGAGCGTATTTATCATATTAGTAGTAAAATTAGTAAAAGTGTCAATATTATCGCTAAATTAAAATGGCATGTGACATCCCAATCTCTGACAAGTATCTATTATGCACTTGTATACCCCTATCTTACCTATGGTTGCCTACTGTGGGGTAATAATTATGAGGCACTATTATCACAATTGGTAAGACTACAAAACAAAGTTGTTAGAATTATCAACAATGTGCCACTTCTTGATCACATTACTCCATATTATGTGAACCTTGGCCTAATTAAGTTACCAGACATTATTAAATTATATACATGTCAACTAATTTATGATCACGTAAATATTAAGTCTTCGAATCATAACTTGTCTCTAGTATCTGAGCAACATAATTACGCTACTCGAAGTGCATCCTTACAACATCTAAATCCAGACTCTTTCGGAATAAATATAAGAAACTTTTGTCCAACTATTTTAGGATGCTATTACTGGAATGATATTCCTTTATCTATACGCAATAAGCCAACTAGAAAATTATTTAAAAAATCACTTTACCAGTTTTATTTTGCTCAGTATTGATAATTCCAACCTTATATATATATTTTTTACTATGCGTTTACTCTTTCCTCTCTAGTTTACTTTTTACCTGGAGCAACATATCAGTACAGTGAAATACCAACCCCTTATCAACAAATGAATGGTCCATTTGTATCATGCAGTATCTCAGAAGGGCACTGTTCAGCCATAGCCAATTCAACTGTAGAGCCAAAATATGGATTCTGCATCGTGGTTGACGATTGGGACATGCGACAAGAAGTGCGACACATGCCATCAGACCATCAAAACAGTGATATTCACTGGGTAAACCACAATGTTATTGAGAACAGGGTATTTGGAAATCACCTGGCAGATGCTAGGCCCATTATGGTTGTTGCAAATGTACAAAACAAAGATCTGATTCCCTCTATGGCTGATCACAAGGCATTGTATGATATTTACCTTGTACACATTCAACATATCTTGGTGAAGCGAATCCCAGCATTGCAGTGTCTCAGAAACCATATTCCCAAGCACATCAGGCAAAGGCACTCGGAAGAGATGAGCAAGCAGTCCAAAAAGGTGCTTAATATGCCATACTTATTATCAATCATATCATTTTATCAATCATAGTTCATATCAATCATATCTTCCTTCCAATGACTATTCATCAAAAGTAGGAAATGTTTGCATAAAGAATGCCTTACTTTTTTTCCCTTTATATTTCATTCAGGTTTGAGAACACCAATGTGGCAACCATCACATCATGTGCAGTAATTTACTCTGACTAAAGAATGACTGTGTTTACTTATTTTACATGTTGTTGCTACTCTCTTTGAGATGAACTATCTTCTTGTGCAAACTAATTTACAACCTGTGTTCTGTGGTTGGTTTTTATTTCTTAGATGCAGATGGGCATTATTTTTGAATCTGAAGTGACAAATGAGGGAATTGTAAATGTACTACAGCAATGCCATACACTATACATAAACTATACACCCTTGGATCGTTTGGAGGGTTTCCATTTCAGGATTGCAGACTGGCATGCTGGTGTCAAGTTCTTGAGTGTACGTATTAAATTTGCAGCTTTGAGATATTGGTACATGTACCATAAACACATTGGAAAAGTGCTGAGCTCATGTACTTTATTGGGACTTAATACAATTGAGCAATAGTTCTCAACGTAGATTATTATTACATGGTCTATTTACAAGGCTAAGAGTTAAGAAATAGTTAAAAAATTAATTAAAAATTGTTCAAACCAAACGTTTTCGGCTGTTTGCCAAACAGCCTAAAACGTTTGGTTTGAACAATTTTATAACAATTTTATAACAATTTTAACTATTTCTTAACTCTTAGCCTTGTAAATACAACATATTTTACAAAAGCGAACATTATGGACATAGATTATTATTGTCTACAAGTTTTCATGTGTAGGATGTAACGCCTGTTACATCGGCGAGACTAGCCGACATCTCTTGATGCACGTTCGTGAGCATCTGATCAGGGATAGGAACTCACATATTTATCAGCATTTGCAACAATCCCAGGCGTGTCGGGGTTTAGCCAATAAGAACTGCTTTTCCATCTTGGATTGTGCACCCAACAAACTACAACTGATGCTGAAGGAAGCAATGCACATCAAATGGGAGAATCCTACTTTAAACAAGCAGCTGAAACATGCTGACTTAACTCTCTCGTTCTGATATTATTCTTTATGTAGTACCAGTTTATTTTACTTTATTTTATTATTGTAAATTAATTTTTTCAGAACATTTTGTATTTTGATCATTGTAATTATTTCTCTGTTTTTTCAATTTTCTTCCTTGTATTAAGTGTATTGCTTGCGCAAGTTCTTTTCAATGTCTCGCGCTTTTTAAAATTGTACGTTAATTTTTTTCGAATTTTGAATTGTATCACGTTTTAACTTATGCGCCATTTCTGGTATTAAGTCAACCAAACTTGTAAATGAATTCACAACTGAAGATGATCGTTGAACGATCTAAACATGTCTTGTTTTAAACTTAAAGTTGTTGTCCATTTTTTAAAAATAGTTTCATGCCTGCTATTATCCAGACCATTCGTAGATTATTATTATTATTAGTATAGAAAATAGCATGGTTTCTAGGGGTATTTGGGATAAATACCGCAAGTGATATTTCAAAATTCGCCAAAATATCACGAGCCGCCGCAGCGAGTGATATTTTGAGAGTTTTGAAATATCACGAGCCGGTATTTATACCAAATACCCCGAAGAAACCGTGCTATTTTTTGTTTATACTACAAGGCAAAGAAATTTCGCATCTTGTAACGCTGTCTAATCACGTGCGGGTGATAGGTTTTACTACAACATGTGATCAAACATGTGATCGCACAAAGGTCACACATGTTCAAATGATTTTCGCTTCAACTGCGATACAACAGTACTTGAATACCTGTAAATATCTTTTGAAGTGTACATTTTGAACAGCCTAATCGTCAATCGAAGTTTATCAATAGATTTTGTAACCGATTCTGCTTGTTTGGAACTTGGACTTTGGGCTCACAAGTTTTCATTTAAGCAGCAGGCCGTGAAAATTGTTGGCTATTTATCATTTCTTTGGTCACCACAGCAGCAGAAAATAGTTTGCAGCAGACAACGTTTACTTCTGGTTGTCTGTGCTTCTGAACTGTTGAATAAAGACTGACAGGAGCCGTTTTTCATTCTCTCACCTTCTTCGATAGCAGCTAAAAGAGCGCTCAACGATAAAGCTATGCACCGAACTTCGTCAGCTGAGTTGGTTCGCGTTGGAGCTCACTGAAAATATCAGGACTGTATCCTTTGCCTTCCACCTTAAATCGACGAAACAGTGACCCAGATCTTTGTACGTTCTTTGCTGTTTCCATATCTTGGTAATTTCCTTTAGCTCTCGCAGTTTTATTCCACAGAATTTTTGAAAATCTTGAAAAGCCATATTGTTTCGATCATTTAGGTTTCCATGGAAACTGAAATTTTTACATGTAAGTATTTCAAATTTGGCAGAAATACTACTGGTCTTAGCCAATCGCATTTGAGAAATTTCTTAGCCTGTAGTATAATAATGTTAATAATCTCTGCTAAGATTATTAAAAAGTAAGAAATGCTTATGCTCTAATACCCGCACTTTAGGGAGCTAAGAGACTGGTCTTTTACATTTATTTTCTTAGCTATTTTCAAAATAGAGCATAAGCACTTTTAACGGTTAAAAGTTCATCATCTCAGATTCACTCATAGGACCCTGTGCTCTGGGGACGTTTTTGCACCATTTGGTCGCATTTATGGTTTAATAGACCTCTTTAGCTTGAGCGGTTTGTTTTCCCATTGTAGGCCATGTGACGATACTCTTGAGAATTCTTGCTTTCAACCTTTTAAATTGCCGCATGAATATGAATAAATAATTTTGAGCTGGATAAAAGAGAAATTCTCCAGAGAATATCACATGGTTTACATTGGGGAAACTAACCGCCCAAGCTAAAGAGGTCTATTAACAGAAGAAATGTTCTCTCTTTTTTTAGAACATCTTCAAGAATCTGTACTCTCCCAAATCTGCTGGTGAGCCCTGTACAATGTACTGTGATCAAAATCTTATCAACAGAAAGAATGCTTTCCTATTTAGGAAAGCTGAAATATTTGTTTTATGATTTCACTGTAGTATTATCTTAATGTAAAGCGCATTAGATCACAATTATACCAATGTATTTTGCGCTATATAAATAATAAAGTTATGTTATGTTATGTAATGTAAAGACTGATGTCCATGAAGCGTACACCCAGTGCAAGGAATTTTTCCTTCTTAAATTTGAAGTGAGAGTGGTTGCAGCAACCCTTAAGATTCTTGGCATGTCATCCATTGATGCCTCGTCTGTAACCATGAAAATGCCACACTTAGCCCAGGAAGAAAACGACAACCAAAGCATTCGAGGCAGGCTCTATTTGTTCAAGGTTGCCAAAGCAACTTTGGAAATGTTTGTAATTGCTGATTCAAAAGCTGCTGACATTATAAGTGCTGTGCTAGACAAGGATGAAATAGACCAGATCAATTCAAGGCAAATGGTTACTCCGGAAGGTTGTTTCATGTGCAGATCACTAGGGTGTCCAGCAACTTTCAAGCATGAAAAAATTTAACAGGAAATTTAAGGTGCTGGAAAATGTTTTTTGTTCTGTCTTTTGCGGCATCGACAAAATCAGGACCGGACCGCGGACCGGACCGCAGACCGGACCACTGACCGGACCGCGGACCAGACGACGGATCGGATCACGGACCGGACCACGCACCGGACTACGGACCGGACCACGGACCGGATCGAAAAAAAAATTCAAAATTCAAGATTTTGCAGAGCAAATTACACTAGTAATATTCCTTTATTCCTTTAAAAATTGGTAAAAATAGGACAAACATATTAATCGAAACACAAAAAAGAGTAACACACACTAAGTATAGGTAATCATACGGTTTCGAGTTCAATTTGGAATTAATTTGCACGAGTGAGTTATTCAAAAAGCTGAAATTGCACGAGCCGCTTCGGCAAGTGCAATTTCAGCTCTTTGAATAACTCACAAGTGCAAATTAATTCCAAATTGAACGAGAAAAACCGTATGATTACTAATTAATAATATAAACATGAAAAAATTTGCGCGGAGGATGTTTTGAACTTCACGCGTTCATAGAATGTGCTCGCGTGTACATTTGAACTTCACTGTCGTAATTTTCCAGATTTTCATGTCTGTTGTATTTTCTTGCCGTGTTTGAGATTTAAGGCCAACCTTGCTGCTGTTTTTGGAGTTTTGAGTTTAGTTTCTTCACCGTTTTTAGCCACCCTCGGGAACAAAGGAAAGCGCCCAAAAAGACAAAGATCTGGTCAGCCACCATCCGCTACTCTCTCGAAAAAAATGAAGAGCTCCGCAACTCCCAAGTATAAACTTAAATGGCTAAAGGACACTAAGGCTTTTAAGTGTTACGGCTGCAACTCTGCCATTCGAGTCCCAGGCGAAATTCCTGATCCGCCAAATGATTTAATTGCGTGCACTAATGAGTATAAGTCGTTTATGAAGGAGGGGAAACTACAAGTTCATTTCGGGCCCACACATTACCATCTACGTGCTGCATACATTGCCGCCAAGAATCCCGAATTTCAAGCAAGTAGTGACATGCTAAATAAAGAAAATGATAAAAGTTCATTTAAAGAGGCACATGAGCGCCTAATATATGAAGAATTTAACTTGTAAAAAAACAGGCAGATGTAGTTCTATTTGAACGTTGCGTTAATTTACGTTCTACGAAGCTTGCATGAACCTCCCATTCTTGTTTGTGAAATTGCTAGTATCAGTGGCAAATTTCTGGTTACATTTTCACGTTACGTTGCGTTATCGTTCAGACTATCGATGTTGTTCCTAGGATTTTTGTAAAATAGCTGTATTTCTTTAAAATACAAATGATTTGTTTCGTTTTATTCCACTGCATAATATTGTATTCCAAACTCAATTCTTGTAAAAGTAAAGACTTGTCTCAAAAGCGGAAATTGGTTGAAATCATCAGGTGGTTAATTTGTTAATAATATACACGAAAAAATTACTCCATTCTGACTGGCTGAGAGCAGTGCAGTTCAAGTGTAACAACAGTGCAAAAAGTGTAACACCAGTGCAAATTACACATCGTAATTCTGAGTCATGATTGACTGAAAAACAAACGCAAATTTTCTAAGACAATGATATCACGTAGAATGACGAAAATTTTGTGCAGAAGCTTCGAATGAGATAAAAATGGCTTCAAGAAAGATCTTCCGGCACTTCCTCCATTGGGAATTGTATTCAGCAAGTTGTAGGCACAGACTCCAAAATTATGAACTATTTAATGAACTAACCTCGTAATCCGGAACACACAATAAACGGTGAATCACAATGATGGCTAAAAACGGTGAAGAAACTAAACTCAAAACTCCAAAAACAGCAGCAAGGTTGGCCTAAAATCTCGAACACGGCAAGAAAATACAACAGACATGAAAATCTGGAAAATTACGACAGTGAAGTTCAAATGTACGCGCGAGCACATTCTATGAGCCCGCAAAGTTCAAAACATCCTCCGCGCAAATTTTTTCATGTTTATATTATTAATTAGTAATCATACGGTTTTTCTCGTTCAATTTGGAATTAATTTGCACTTGTGAGTTATTCAAAGAGCTGAAATTGCACTTGCCGAAGCGGCTCGTGCAATTTCAGCTTTTTGAATAACTCCCTTGTGCAAATTAATTCCAAATTGAACTCGAAACCGTATGATTACCTATACTTAGTATGTGTTACTCTTTTTTGTGTTTCGATTCATACGTTCGTCCTATTTTTACCAATTTTTAAAGGAATAAAGGAATATTACTAGTGTAATTTGCTCTGCAAAATTTTGAATTGTGAATTTTTTTTTTCGATCCGGTCCGTGGTCCGGTCCGTAGTCCGGTCCGTGGTCTGGTTCGTGGTCCGGTCCGTGATCCGATCCTCAGTGCGGTCTGCGGTCCGCGGTCCGGTCCTGGTTTTGTCGACGCCGTGTCTTTTGCTCGCAAGTGTTTTTTCTTCTTAGCCTATACCCGTGTCCTGTCTATGTACACCGCTGTTAATTTAAGTGTTGTTTCTTTAAACGTCTGGGGGATTAGAGAGCAAACCAAAAGGAGAAGTACATTTTCAAAGAGCAAATGTTTATTTCCTACAAGAAACATATTCTGAACCGGCCGATGAAAATATGTGGAAAAATGAATGGGGTGACAAAATCTTCTTTTCCCATGGCACTAACCATAGCAAAGGAGTGTGCACTCTAATCAACCCTTCTGTAAACTTCCAAATCGACTATTCTTATGCTAACACTTCAGGACGAATAATTCTAGTAACCATTGTCTTGGGGTCCCAAAAGGTATCATTATGCAATATCTACGTGCCTAACAACCAGAGTAATCAACTTGAATTTATGCAAGAACTCAACAATTGTATCATTGACAAAACAGAACTCACGACTCTCATTGTAGGCGGTGACTTGAACTGTACACTATCAAGAAAAGATAAAATTGGAGGGACGCCATGGAAACCATCTAATTACAGCAACCTTGTTTTGACAACTATGGACATAAGTAGTTAGCTCAGTTTGTTTAGATTAGGCTTTTAATCTCTGTATATATTTTTATAATGATTATATAGTTTTAATTTTTACATTTGTACGTATTTTGCTGGTATACGACTAAGTGGAATTTACCGTGTATAAATAAAGTGATCTATCTCTATCTGTCAACTAGGTCCAACATAGAATGAAAATAAATGAAAATAAAAGTACTGCTTTTCAGGGACGCCGTGTCATTAGTTCACTCAAAACTGAAGTCACTTAGCTTTGTCTTTAACTCACCTAATGTTTTAGATACTCTAATATCAGTTGGAAGGCTATTCCACAATGCGGCACCGCTATAAGAGAAACTTTGAAGTCTGTAGGAAGAAGAGGTCTGTAGCATTAGAATCATAGCACACGGAAGAGGTCTGTAGCACTAGAATCATAAGGGGTGGACAACAATATATTGTTGTCAGCCCCTTATGATTCTAGTGCTACAGACCTCTTCCGTATTATGATATTAGATCATATTATGAGCCGCACGGCACAGCTTCTGAAGTTTTTCGGTGAGACTTGTACTGCAGCAATCCCATACTAAGCTGCAGTAGTCGAACTGGGGCTTTACCAGACCATTGAAGATGTTCAAAAGAATGTAGAATGGTACAAAATCTTTAATGCACTTAATTCAGCCTAAAGCTGAAGAGATTTTCTTACAACAGTTTCAATGTGGCTATTCCAGCCTAAGTTTTCATCGATAGATACACTGATAGATTTTGTTGAAGACACCTGTTCAATGAGAAAATTATCAATGGTAAGAGACAGATTGTCTGACAAGTAAACTCACCTTTGCCTTAAAGTTATTATTAAGAATTTGGTCTTAGTCAAGTTCAATGTGAGTTTATTAGAAGACAACCAGGTATTAACAGATTTAAAATCTTTGTTACGATAATCATCAATTTCGATTAAATCTTTGCCAGCGTAAGTAATGGTGGTATCATCAGCATACATTCGAGGATGAGAAAAATTAAGGCACTGAGGTAAATCATTAATATAGAGTAAGAATAAAACCAGGCCCAGAATCGTCCCTTGAGGCACACCTCAATTAAGGAACTTTGGCATCGATTTAGAACAATTATTTGGCAGACTTTTGTTCGGTCAACTAAGTAGGAGCAAAACAAATGCAAAGCTAGTCCACGAATTCCATACGAATAAGCTTAGGTAAAAGAAACTCATGATCGACTGTATCAAATGCCTTCTTTAAATCTAAGAAAACAACAGCATTAATCAATCCATGGTCTATATTAAGAGCCCAGCTATCGGTCGCCTCGAGTAGAGCCGTAACCGTTGAGTGTAATGAATGGAGACCGGACTGATGTTTGGAAAGAAGATTATAAAAACGGAAAAACACCTGTTTTAAATGATTGATTAAATATCAATGATAGCGACTCACAGATTAAATCGGGGGATTCCTTCAAGAGTTTGGTGGGGATATTATCGGGGCCAGTTGCTTTAGATCTGGAAAGTTTCGAAAAAAGCGAATAAACATGTGCAGGAGTGATTTCAAAAAAGGAAAACAGTTTGTTAGTTTCGGTTAGAAATTCAGAATAGCCAGGGTTCGCACGTGCCTTGAAAGTCCTTGTAGTATTAATATCGTTCTTCCTAGCATTAGTATCGCATTGTAAGTAGTTTCGTAGTGTTTTCGTATGTTTTTTAGTATCGTATTGTAAAGTAGTGCATGTATAATGTAGTCTAAGACAGTATAAGTAGTAAAATTAACAAGTATATTGTAAGTGTAAATGTAAGTGTAATATTAGTACTGTAAGTAATGTAAGTGTTGGAGTTTGTAAATAAAATTGCATTAGTCCCCCCTGTAACCGTCGATAGCAAAAACTGTTCTGAAGATCAAACGCTCGGCTAAACAAAACTGTTTGCAACTTTAATCGCTTCGTAAGTTTCTCTGTTTACAACGCCCTCCGTTTCCGTTAAACCTTTCCGTGTATAGGACGAGTAAAGACTGTTGACGATAAGATCCTTGAAATATAACAAGTTCAACACCGTTAAAGTTCGCATAGATCCGTCGAGGCCGTGGCCGAGGTACAACCTTGTCTCGAACAGTGAAACACATACAAGCTTCGAAAAAACAAAACATGTGACACTTGTCCGAGCGGAAAACTGGTAACTATAGCGCAAAATACCGCTGAACGAAATCTAATGCGACAGCATTAACATGGCTCCTCTTAAAATGCTTGTCATTTTAAACAAACAATCACTTATCCTATCTTTATCTTAACATCGTTCAGTGTCTATTTAATGCTAATTCTTTCAATCACATTTCTCACTACGTGGCTCCTCGTCGGGGATTCTCGGTCTCTCTGTGGTTGACTCTAACAAAAGGACGAGTTTGTTGATAGGCCGATCCAGTAGAGATCCCTTCGAAGTTCGGACAGTCACTAATCTGACCTGACCTTGGTCATCCGGACAAGTAGTGAGTACTTTGGCCAAAGACCACTGATTTCTGCAAGTGTTGCTGTCCTTCAGCAATACCACATCACCTTCAGTGAAGTTTCTACATTGACGTGTCCACTTGTTTCTCATCTGTAGGTTCTGCAAGTATTCTTTGCTCCATCTTGACCAAAATTCATAAGCAATGTGTTGAACACATCTCCAGCGCTGCTTACAATAGACATCTTCCCTTTGAAACTTTCCTGGCGGTGGCAATACGAGCTTTGTTTTCCCAGTGAGAAGGGTACTCGGGGTAAGCGGTAGCGGAGAAAGAGGATCACTCAAGGTGTCCACCGTCAGGGGTCGATTGTCCACAACCGCTTCTGCTTCGCACATTAGGGTTCTCAACACTTCATCATCCAAACTGTGACCGTGCTCTCTCATTAGCGCTGCCATAACGTTTCTTGCAGATCTAATTTGTCGTTCCCATACTCCTCCAAAATTACTTGCTGTGGCAGGATTCCTAACCCAGTCGATGTCATGCTTCAGTAGCTCTGCTTTAATCTGATCATCATCCATTTCTTGGAGCGCCTTCTTCAACTCGTTTTGAGCTCCTACAAAGTTAGTTCCTTGGTCACTGCGTAATTCTCTTATGGGCCCTCTTCGACTGATGAACCTCTGTAACGCTTGAAGGAATGAATCTGTGTCCAAGGAGTGCGCTACTTCTATGTGGATGGAACGACTGGCCATACATGTAAACAAGGCCCCATACCTTTTTACTTCTTTCCGCCCTTCCTTCACACACCACGGTCCGAAATAGTCAACAGCACTATAAGTAAACGGTGGCACAGGCTGAACGCGTGACTTTGGAAGATCTGCCATTTTTTTGCTCTCCTGCACCTCCACGAAGATAGCGGCATGTAACACATTTTGAGATGAAATGCTGGACAGCTGCGTTCCCATTTATGATCCAGTAACTCGTTTAAAGTAACACCTCGCCCACTGTGTTGTGTCTTCTCGTGAACATGACGGATAATCAGCTTGGAAACGTGGCCAGCCTTTGGCAAAATGACAGGGTTTTTAAGACTGTCTGATAAGTTAGCTTTCTTGATCTGTCCTCCAACCCTCAGAACTCGGTTGCAATCCAAGAATGGATCCAGTGTATGCAGACTGCTGGTTTTCTTCATAGCGACCTTCTTCTCCTTCTCACATTGTCGACTTTCACGCTTTATTTCAGCCTGGAGCTCCTTTAATGCTTTGATTTCTCTTTCAAAGGCGTCAGCTTGCACTAGTTTGATGACTTCAATTTCAGCTTGCTCCAAGTCATTCACCATAACAGGCGCGACAACGGGACAACCTTTACTATCACTACTCCGTCCACTGTTAGGTGCACTCTGAGAAGTTTCTTTCACTGAAAATCTGCTTATTGCTTCATTTACGCTCATCTTCAGCCGCTGCTTGTACTTCATACATAACGCAATTCCTGTTTTCAGCCTTTGCCAACTGGAGAATCTTTCTAACATGCTAAGCATATCCTTCTTCTCTTCTGCAACAGTAGTATTTACAGTGATCTTCTTCACTTCTGGGCTGGTAGGGTCGAGCTCCCTTTCATATGAATCTTGCTCTGGCCAGTGGTTTTCACTTTCCCATAAGAAATCTGGGTCTTTGATCCATCGGGATTTCCGCAGAAAATGTCTTGCATTCAGACCTCGTGAACCTTCATCTGCTGGATTGGATGCAGACTCTACATAGCGCCACTGCGACGGAGAAGTGTAATCTCTTATCAGCTGCACTCTGTTTGCTACATAAACATGAAATCTTCGGGACTCGTTGTTGATGAACCCGAGAACTACCTTACTGTCCGTCCAATAAAACTCTTCGATTCTCTCATAGTCCAATTCGTTCTTCAGTACGTCAGCTACTCTCACTGAAACAGCAGCAGCAGCTGGGAGTTCTAGCCTTGGAATGCTGACTGTTTTCCTTGGTGCAACACGTGCCTTGCCCATGACAAAAGAGCAATGTACATGATTGTTGTCATCGACTAAACGTAGATATGAGCATTGCCCATATCCAGTTCCTGAAGCATCTGACATATTGTGCAACTGTGCTGAAACAATCTTCTTGCCAAAGTTTGAGGGCTTGAAACATCTTTGAATGCTGAGTGTTTCTAAGAGGGGCAGTTGACTTCTCCAATTCTCCCAACGGGAAAGGACATCACCTTCGACGGGCTCGTCCCAACTGCTGCCGTGACAAATTTCTTGCAATATCCGCTTTCCAATAAGGATGACAGGTGCTATGATACCCAAAGGGTCATAGACTGAACTGATAGTTGACAACATTCCTCTTCGAGTGCAAGAATGATCCTTCAACTCTATTCGAAACTTGAAGGCATCCAATTCAATGCACCAGTGCACGCCTAACGCTCTTTCTATGGGAAGCTTGTCTTGACCTAAGTCCAGACCCTTAATTTCCTTGGCTCTGTCTTCAGGCAATACTGACATAATCACTCTTCGACTATTGCTGACAAACTTAGTGAGGTTGAATCCTCCCTTTGCGCACATGTTCTTCACATCATGGATAACCTCTATTGCTTCTTCTTCTGTAGGCAATGATTTCAATAAATCGTCAACATAGAAGTTCTTCTTGACCGTTTCTGCTGCTTTCACACCAAACTTGTTTTCACCATCCTCTGCAGTACACTTGAGGGCAAAGTTAGAACAGCCAGGTGAAGATCCACCTCCAAAAAGGTGAACTGTCATACAATACTCTTCTGGCTCCTTTGTTAAGATCCCATTATGCCACCATAGAAAGCGAAGGAAATCCTGATCTGCTTTCTTTGCCTTTACTTGGTAGAACATCTTCTCGATATCTGCCATGAAAGCCACTCTTTCTTCTCTGAATCTTGTCAATACACCAGTTAGTTGGCTAGTCAAATCAGGACCTTGAAGAAGATGATCATTCAATGATTCACCGAGGTAACGAGCTGAACATTCGAAGACCACACGAATGCTACTTGGCTTCTTCGAGTGATATACTCCATGATGAGGTAAGTACCATACTTTTCCTTTCTCAGTTGCTAAGTCCTCAGAGTCTATCTTGCGAGCATAACCCTTGTCTATTATGCCAGTCATGAAATCCACGTAATCAGCACGGTACTTGTCATTTGATTCAAGTTTCTTCTTTAAACCAATGAGTCTCTGGGCTGCTTGAGAGCGATTATTTGGAAGCTGGACATCTTGTTCTCTGAATGGGAGTGGCAATTCGTAATGCAAGTCTTCGCGGTGATGAATTCCTTCCTTAGCCTTCCTTAGAAATTCACGATCTTCTTGAGACATAGCCATTCCTTTTTCCCTTTCAGAAAAGTCCAGTTCGAACAATCGCCCAACAACTTGAGGCGTTAACTGTTCCTTGATGCTTCTCTCAACTACGATGTACCCACTAGCTTCATCAATGGCACTGGGTTCGTGAATCCGAATTCTGTGACACTGCACTGCACCATTACCTTCCCGTTTAATTGGACCATTAATGTGCCATCCTAATAGTGAACGAACAGCATACGGGTCATTCTGTTTACCATGAATAACCTCTCTTGGCCGTACTGCTCTAGGGCAGTTAACTCCAATCAGAGCCCCAATCTCTACATCTTCCATGTACGGTGGTATGTCCTTGACGACCCTCTGCAAATGTGGCCATCTACTAGCGGCTTCCGGTCTGGGAATTTCATCTCGGTCGGCTGGAATATGTTGCCTAACATAGGCTCTGGGCATGTCTAAGTGTACATCATTTTCAGTGAAGTGAGCTGCGACCAATCCTTTGACTGCCTTCGTTTCAATTTCTTGTGTGCCATGCATGGTGGTTAACAGTAACTTCGTTTCAGTACCTTCAATGCCAAGTCTTTTCAACGACTGTTCTTTTATAAAGGTTCCACCACTCGCATTATCGAGGAGAGCATAGACTCTGATCTTGTGTACAGGATTGTCCTTATGATACAGCCAAATAGGAACTATGCCCATGCTGACTGGAACATCACCAGCTTCTGTTACATTACAAATAGTGTTGTAAGCATTAATGACTTGACCATCATCTTTCTTCTCATTGACCTCCGTCCCTTTACTTTCGCCAATCTCAACTTCGGTTTTTGATCCATCCTGTTTCCAGCTGTGATCATGAAGGGATGTTGGATACTTCTTATGGCATGTCAGACAAGATTTTCTACTCTTACAGAGCTTTGCAATGTGCTCAGAGCTATAACATCCAAAACATAAACCTTTACCATTTATTTTTTTTTTACCATTTATTTATTTATTTTTTTACAGATCTATTTACAGAAAGGGCATGCCCGCAACTAGCAAAGGCTAATCTAGGCGGGCCATGCCTTAATAAGCAAATTACAAAAGAAAAAAATATACAAACAAAAATTAATTAATACAAAGAAGGAATATAGTATCAAGAAATAACAAGAAAAACCATTTCACTAACCTAACTTAAAATATTAAATGTACAGATACAGTCTATGTTAGTTGGAAGAAGACAGTAAGGGAAAATATATTACCAGGACTTTACATTTTTTATTATCTGAGATAAATCTATATAAGAGGCTTGTGAACCTAAAATGTTGAATAAAATTTGCTTAAGTTTCCTTTTAAATGCGTTTTTGGAAAGATCTCTTAATGCCTGAGGTATTTCATTCCAGACTTTTACTCCTATTCGAGAGAAGGAATTTGCTAAAACGGATAGCCTAGAAGGTTTGGTATAGAAGTTATTTAACAAAGTTCCTCCTTTCGGTTAATGGCTTCTTCAGAAACTCAGAGCACTCATCTAGATCGTGTGGTTTGGAACACAAGGTACAGCTGCGGGAACGAGGATTTCTCGTGCTTCCATCTGGTTTTGACATATTTGTCCCGAAGCTTGAACCTTTCTCTCTCTTGAATCTTCGATCTCTTAATCTGCAGAATTTTGCATCTCCATCCTTTGATCTCGCCACTGTTTCTTCGGAATAGATTGGATCTGTAGCTAAATCAGCTTGTTCAGACACGAACTGGCAGAAATTATTGAAACTGGCCATCCGCTCTGAGGCATTTCTGATTTTACTCACTCTTTCAGTCCACTTACTGCGAAGGTGTCTCGGTAACTTCTCCCATAATTGACGAAGAACATTAGCAGTGTTCAAGTCATTCATGTAAGCCATGCTTGACATTGCATTTCTCGCCTGTTCAAGAACAATAGAGAACTCTTGTAATCCTGTACCATCATTTGGTTTTACCGAAGGCCAATTCAATATTTTGGAGAGGTATGCAGTTGCAATTTTGTAAGGATCTCCAAAATGCTTCTTCAGTAGTCGTCTAGCTTCTCTTCGTTAAGCAGTGCTACATCCAACTGGTCTAGAGGACTCTTTGATACATTTGGAAATGAATTAAGTGTTCTACCTCTTTGGTACTGAAATGGTTTAGCCTGTTGCACGATAGCTAACATCGCTTTGATGTCTTTGGTGGTACAAGCATGAGTGTGCTTGGTTGACTCTGGGTGTATGCCACACTCATTGTCATATTGGGTGCAACATTCTTTAAGACCATATGCTGCAGCAGAACATCTTTGGACAACCTTCAGCATTTTGTTTCCACACAGTCACCTAAGAGAGACCTTGTTGTCTCCAACCAGGTGTTCCATTTTTAAGTCATTTGCATAACTGGATCCTTCTCCTCCCTTTGGATTTACGAACTGGCCATGTAACACTCGATGGGCAATCTTCTCTGTGTACAAACCCTTGATACAAGTTATAAATCGCATAAGGCATTGCTTCAAAGGCATACTTTTTCCCTCTTGGTCTACTTCTGAAATACAACAGAAGCATCTTCCAGTTTATAAGACTACGTTCTCCATCTCCCTCAGTCTCTGTATCATTAAGCTGCATTAGGAACATTCCTAGCTGAATTACGCTCAAGTTTGACATAACTAGTAAGGAGAAACTGCTGTCACCAAATTATTTAAAACTTGAAAGAGTCCTGCATGCAGATGGAGCAGTTGAATTGATGAGAAATTGAATGGATGTTTCTTAAAGTGCACCTAACCCCAAAATATTTTTTCGCTTAAATAACTCTTTGCACCTGTTTGAAATGCATTGCGCCTTTTTGCCCTTTTCTAGCCCTAATCTTGACTTTTACAGGCGGTAAAAGTTAAGAAATCTGGCCATCGTCTGTTCCATGACCGAGCAAGTAAGGGGAATGGGTTTATTCCTGGGTTGATGTCAAAAACATCTTTGCATGCACGTTTACAAAGACTTAATACGATGCAAACCAGTCTGTGATGTCAACCCAGGATTAGACCCATGCCCCTTACTAGCTCGGTTGTGCAACAGATGATGGCTAGATTTCGTAACTTTTACAGCCTATAAAAAAGTAAAGATTTAGTTTCAAAAGGCGCACTGCGTTTCGAACAGGTGCAAAGATTTATTTAAGCAAAAAAAATATTTTGGGGTTAGGTGCACTTTAAATCTTTTCAATGGCCCTCAGGCCCATCCTGCTATTTTCGGCCAATGCTCCTATTTGATTGGTTTATTCACTCAAGTCTAATTTTAAACTCAGAGTTGTTAAATTTCCATTTTGTTTGCACCATCATAACGCTCATAAATCTAAATAATTAACAATTATTCACCGAAGTGGAGGTGAATAGTGGTGGATATTTGCCGAGCCGCAAAGCGGCGAGGTAAATATCCACCACTTTCACCGACACTGAGGTGAATAATTGTTTTAGTATATACCACACAAGCTGAATTACTAGCAGCCCAAAGAGTAACTCTATTAGTTAAAATATAACGACAAAAGCCCTAATTAGGTTCACGGTGGGTTCCATTGCCCACCTCCCGATCCTGACTTTTTAAACACTCATGATTTATCGAAAAAATTTTTTTATCACGTGTAACTTGATACAGTGATTGACTGAGTAACGGTTAATGATCTGTGAAAATTTCGGTCAATTTCAAGAATGTATGCCAGAGTTATGACGTTTGGAAGTTTTTTTTTGTGGGCCAAGGAACACTTGTGGGAGAATCACATTAAAACTTTTCCAAAAAAGCTGAGAATTTGGAGTTCAAGGTCAAATAACGATTGAGAACTCTCCATGCATGGCCCTTAAGCTAACCCTCCGTGCACCCCTAAGAAATCCTGACTTGGAAAAAAAATGGAGTGAAGGTATCTGTGTTACACTCTACTTAAAATGAATTGAGACAAAAAAAGTTTTTGAAACTCCTCCTTCATTTTTTTCCGAACGTAGAAGATGCATCTTTGAGGGTTAAGGCATGAAACTTACACCACTTTCAGATGAGATTTATAACAACACTCTGTGAAAAAATCAGATCAATTGGTTCATTTTCCTCTGAATTATTAACGTTTTTGTGTTTTAACTTTGACAAAATCTTTGGGTGGGCAATGTAACCTGACTTCTTTTAGTGCTGTAAGGGCTGAATTTAATCATTTTTCAATTTTGTTTTTTTTTTATTTGAAAGTGCTTTAAACGATCTACAAGTTGATGTATTTAGATATTTCTAAACCTCAAATGCTCAAGAGATAATTGAATTCAAAGTCTCAAAATGTGAGCAATGTAACGTTTTTTTTTGAAAAACTAGTTGTCTTAGAAAAATTCGTCTCAAGGATCGACATTTTTATATTTTCTTCTGTACTTTTAGCAATCAAAAGGTCATTATATGTTCTAAATATCTAAGAGTTAACTCACTCATCGATGGTATTTTCTCAGAGATATGAAGCTGCAAAGTCTTACGATTTTCAAAGTGGACTTAAAATTTTACGCCTCTTTTATGCCTGTAAAATGCCAACACCTACCTAATTAAGGGCGCCTTTTCAAAAGTAACCCCATAACTTTTAATTAGAATTATTAGACAATGTCCCGACAGAGGCTTTAGAAAATCCACAGAAACTTAGAGGTCTAACTCTCAGACACAAAATAATGACTAACATTTCAGACCATATCATACCACTCTTGACAAAAAATTTATAAAAAATTGTAGTTTTAATATTTTCCGTTGCAATTTTCACACATAGCAGTTCAGATACTGTTAATAGTGTACTAGAAGTATGATAAGATTTGAGGCATATTTGAAAGAGTCGCGCTTTTCTCATTAGGCCTTATTTTAAGAAAACGCATTTTTTCCAAAGAACCGGTGGCACTACTTCTTTTTAATATAACTTTTGTAATACTTAATGTTTGACAACATACTATGTATAGTTCGAAAGAGAAAACTTTGCTCTATAACATACTTAAATTTCAGATGAAATTATTTAATCTGAAATTTATTATGATTTTTTAAAATCCGTAAAATGGACATTGCGAACCTATATTAGCTGGTTTCAAAAAAATCATAAAAAAATCCACAATAGGCCGTTTTTTTCGAGGTTTTCACCAACGAATAGTTCAAGATCTGTACTT
>OZ026595.1:35602133-35662133 GCA_964020085.1 Micromussa lordhowensis
CTAACATGCGCTATGTGCATGCTAAATTTTGTTGCAATTGATAAAATTCTCGCAGAGTTATTAGCTGTTAAAGTTTTCAACAAAATGGCGGACTCAACTTAGTTGGTACCATGCCCCCAACTGTTTTAACGCGAAAATGAGGCTAACCTTTGACCCCTTCTAACCCCTAGAGGATTTTATGACAGTGTTTCAAATTTACATGGATAGTACTATGGGCCAATGGGTACTCCGCCAGGTTGTTGGTTTCACTCGGCACTAGAATATCTGTAAGTTGCAACTCACTTATTACTATAATTACAGCTAAATTAATGACAACTTTTAGGATTCTGTGGCAAAACTTTGTATGCCATTATGGCACTTTCCCGAATGCAACGTTTGATCAACCGTGGACTGAGTGGCGATGAGAGTGCTCTAGATTTATTAGATGTTCTGGATGAGGAGGTAGTACCAGCTGTTAAAGCCATCACACCTCAGACTTTGCAAGCTGACTACAAATACGGCTGCAGACAGTATCTTGCAGCTTTACACCTTCAAGTTAAGGGCATGGAACGATTAGCTAAAAGGTACATTTTAAAATTATCTTGGATCAACAAACACCACTTCAATGGAAGAGCCTTGCCAGAAGAAGTCACCCACATATCTGCCGATGAGATATTGGAAGAAATGTCGATAATGTCCGCAGATTTGCCCCTAACCAGGCACAGCAAAGATCTGTCAGACTCAGACGAAGCAGAGCAGGAAGACAATTTGGTCCCCGAATCAGAAGATGACGAAGAGGTGGAGACTCCTTTATCTATGGTTGCCAAAAAGCTTAAATTAACCCCACCAACAAGTAAGCCTAGCTCATCAACGCCTAGCTCATCAATATCATCCAAACGTTCCCACCACAAAAAGCAGCGCTGTAAAGTGCCTGGATGCAAGTTCCATGGGTTTGACCTAAAGAGACACATGCAAGTCCACGTCAAAAAGGGTGAAATTTCCCAAGAGAATGTCACTAAGTTGAGCAAAATCATGTCAACAGGCTTGAAACAAAGGGGAAAAACAGTGCAGAAAAACAAAGGTGGCAAACCAAAAAAAGGACGATTCCGCAAATGGTGTCCTGTTCCCGGTTGTGATAAGATTGTGTTGAATATTGGCAGACACCTTTCCTGTAGCAAAGAACACAACATCGCAAAAAGGAGCTCCCATTACGTCAGGCTACTGAAACAGGCAAAGAGATACACGGGCACTGCAGAGTTGCAAGTCTTCCTTCAAAGACCAACTTTAGAGGAGAGTGATGAAGAAGAAGAAACAAGAAGCCAGTCAAAAGAGGAAGAAAAAAGTGATGATCCTGGCCAAAGCCAAAGAGCCCAAGTAGACGTAGATGTTGAAAGCGACAACGCAGACCCAGGAGAGGACGATCCCAACCAAGAAGACGACAAGAGCCAGAAAAAAGATGACAGTGAGAACTCTGTGGAAGAAGGCAATGAAGCCTCTGATGAAAGCGATGAGAAAGAAGAGAGTGAGGAGTCTGGAGAAAGCGAGGAGTCTGGAGAAAGCGAGGAGTCTGCAGAAAGTGAGGAGTCTGAAGAAAGCGAGGAGGAGGAATCAGAGACAATGACCGCAGAGAAGTACTTCACAGCCACTGTCTTCGACAATTATCGCCATGAATGGTTAGTTGGGTTCTACGACTATCTCTCACGGCCATCTGCTGGTCACAAAAAGAAGTATATCAAATTGCAACACGCAGGCCAGATGAAAAACATCCTCGAGTACATAGACAGCAAGGGGGATGACATCTTGTGTCTAGCTGGAGACGAGGGCGATGCTGTGTGGAAACGCTTTGTTGTTCCGGTTTTGGAAAACCAAACCAAAAAAAGTGGGACTATCATATCCTATCTCACCAGCTTTGAGAAATTTCTGCGCTATGTGACAAACCCGCGGTTCAACAAGGATGCCCCTCCACTTTATAAAGATTACAAGGACTTGTTCGTTGCGATCCTGCCAGAGATTAAAGGCTGGAGATCGACGGTTGACGCGGAAACCCAAGCTGACCAAAACCAGCGTTGGCTCGATGAAAGCAATGCCTTGTTGATCCCAGAGGAGATAACCGCACTAAAGAATTCCAAAGTCTACATTGAGGGCACAAAAGCTATCCAACAAGCTAAGGTTGGGAAAGCGCTATCCCAGAGAGAATTTGCTTTGGCCAGGGACCTTTTGCTTGTGCGCTTTGCAACAGATAATGCCACCAGACCTGGGCCCTTGAACAATGCAAAACTGTGCGACTATGAAAAGGCAGAAGTGTCCAAAGGCAACCGGGTCATGCTGATTTCCAAACACAAGAGGGCCAAGGATGGGCCAGCTATTCTTGGTATGAAACCGGATCTGCAGGAGCTCATGGAAGTATATGTAAAGAAGATCAGGCCGCAATGGGCACTACAGGGTAAAGACCATCTCTTTGTGACCGTTGAAGGAAAGCCGTTTCCAGAGGGCACAATTGGCAGAAGAGTGTCGGCCTTCTTCGAAAAGGCCAAGCTGGGAAAGAAATTGGCACACGTTAGTGTCAGAAAGTTCGTAACAATGAAGACAAAGGAGAAAGGGACACAAGAAGAGGCCGCAATAGTTCAGCGAGTAATGGCCCATTCAGCAAAAACTGCGGAAAGAGCCTATGTTCGCACCAATCTCACGAGATTAGGGTCAGAGGCTCTTCACATCATAGAGCGAGTGACGGCTGATGACAAAAAAGACCAAAATGATGACAATGAAGACGAGGATGAGGAAGCTGCTGTAACATCCAAATCTCCGAGTGTTGCGAAAGGAGCAAGAGCTCAAGATGACAATGATAATGTCCCAGAACCTGCTGAGTCCACTGGAATGACCGCCGCTTCGAGCTGCACTGTTTCTCTTGTCTCAGAAGGAGTTGTGCCACCAACACCAGGTAGAGGGTTGACTGAAGATCAGAAGTCAGCCATATTGGAAGCCTTTGACGAGGAGATTAGTGCTGGCATAAAAGTGTCAAAGGCACTAGCGCAGAACAGGTGCGGCACCACTCGTGTCCTGTCAGTCCTTGCCACATCCATGAACAGAATCAAGCAGGTGGTAAACCATGTCAATTACATCATCGACAAGAACGCAAGAGCACCTCCCCCGCAGGCAGACGAGCCGACGAGTCCTTCACAGGTAGCTGATTGGCTGCACGTTTATGATGATCGTTCCACAAGGTCATCTGGCAGGCGCCAAGAGTGGGATGAAGATGACACCAGAGCCATTGAAAAAGCCTTCAAAAAGTACTCTTCCTTGCCATCGACAACAGAAATCAGCAAGATTCTCAAGCAGGACACCAAATTGTACTCAATCTTGGACAGGGAAGGATGGTCCAGAGTCTACACAAAAGTAAAAAACATTTTCAAGAAAAAAGCCAAAAAATAAACACCACCACTGGTCTTGGATATTGGTCAGGGATGAAACACGAGCTAGGGTAGCCAACCCCTGGGGAGTGCCCCACCAATGATCCTTGGCTCTTTGGTTGTTGTTTAAAACAAGCAAAAAAAAAAAAAAAAAAAATCCGTCTCGTTCAATGTGCCTGGATCCGAGTGGGGTTCCTGACGTTCTAACATCAGGTGAATCTCTCAATGACAGTGAAGGGTTTTGTAATGTGTTGTGTTGTGTTGTTATGTGTCCCTCTCACAGTAGTCCTACCTTGTCGTGGTTGAGAGGCTTGTGTGCCTTAATGAACCTAAGACTTCTCCAGGTCTTACGAGAGAGGCCAGACTAAAGGGACTATGAAACCTGCAGAAAAGAAATAAAGTTGTTAACACTGTTACCTTACTCTTTATTGATCATTTTGTAATATCATTTGTATTGTTGGCCCGCAACCCCCCCGATAGTTGCAGGCCTCCAAAAAACTGAAAGCAGTCCAGTCACCTGGACAAGCATTTTGCTCGCTGGTGGATGTAAGATGATCACCAAAATTCCAAGCCGCGTTAACCCAACTCTACAGAATTCTGCTACCATGCCTTAAGTAGGGAAACGTTCTTAGCCTTGTGGGACACATTCTAAATGTTCAATGTTAGCTTTGTCACTCATGCATGCGTATACAAATATTGGAAATAAAGACTCCCTTTTCCCTCAAATGAAGCCTGCAGCAATGTAAGTCATTACTCAAGGCTACAAGATATCGCGTTTACCGTTTATTGTTTTGTAGCCCGAAACCCGTGCGGGTTGCAGGCTTCCAAAAATTGAACCAATTATGTCTCGGGAAACTCCGTCACGTCTTCCCCAATGCTATGGATACCACGGGTACCTCCAGGTCTTCTGCCACACAGAAATCCACCAACATCCCTTAAAGAAGGAAACTCTCGTATCCATGTGGGAGACATTACAAGTGTTCAATGTTAACTATGTCACTTGCGCATGCGTTTAAAAATATTGAAAATAAAGTCTAGGTTTTTGCTGAAATGAAATTTACAACAGAGATAAACATTACTCAACGCCTGGCCATTTTGTTCGAAATTTTTAAAGTGTCTTAAAGACTTCCTTTTACTAAATTTATTGCGAAAATAGTTCTTTTAGCCATAAATTAAGTAAAAGAAAGTCCTTAAGACACTTTAAAAATTTCGAACAAAATGGCCATTCAACCCCTTTCGATAAAATACAATAAGGTAACCAGAAGACTTTAAAACTACCAAATATGGTAATGGCAAGACAAAGAGCTTTAAAACTACCAAATATTGTGATGCCAAGACAAAGAGATCATGCAACAACAACAGTTATCGTGTCTTGTAGTTGTTTAGGCCATCCCTCTCAAAGAAACAAGTCAATTTATAAGTGCAAGCCATGTTAAGACACAACGACATCCCAAAACATATAAACAACTGTGCAAGACACTACAGCGCATGAGCAGTTATCTGCCAAAATTTCAGCCTATTCGCCCTTAAACTGTATGATCTAAAGAGAAATCAACATGCTGTATAAATTATGCAAATGAACCTGTGGGCAATGTAACACTCGATGTGGGCAATGTAACATACGTGGGCAATGTAACACCTCTAATGTGGGCAATGTAACACTCAAGGGGGGCAATGTATGTAACACTGAAGGTGGGCAAGGTAGTACACGTGGGCAATGTAGCATTTCTCAGGTGGGCAATGTAGCGGCAAAGGGGGCGCTGGAACATGTGCACCTAACCATTTTGTTTTTCTTCAGCTACTCGGAGGTGAATAGTACTTGGCTAATCACCTCCGAGCTAGCCAATCAGCGCGCGCGAAAAGTACTATTCACTTGTGTGGTATATACTAATTTTAAATATCCCAGCAAAATCCGTCTGCATGTGTTCACAGGCTAACCTCTTACAAGATTTCGTTTTGTTCTCAGCTTGCTGAGATAAATGGAAACAGATAGCTCGCAGGCATGAGCTTTGTTATTTTAGTTAGCGGCGAAATTTGAATGTTCCGCGTGTAGCGACGAAGACAATTCATCCGAGTCGGTTTTGTTCTCTCAAAGCCATCATCCAAAGTGTTTATATAAGTTTTATTTTCACTGTATTTTTAGTATTTACCTTATATTTTTCTACGTAAATGATTCCTTTGGTTTGACAAAAAAAGCTGTTTCTCAACGACTTATGCTATTCGACCGTTTTTCCGGCATTCCACCATTGCACAGAAAAGCCAACAAGCCAAGGGGGTGTGTCCTTGCCTTTTATAGGATTGCTCGGAGTTTAAGTCTAAGGTCTGACTATAGGTAGGTTGTCCCAAAGCATCATGGGGCGATGACATAATCGGGAACCAATCAGAATAAATTAAACTACTTACAGCTAGGCTTCCCGAGTCCCTTCCCTTTAAATGAGTGAAACTTTCACAAAACAAAATATCTTTCGGTAGAGATGATAAAGGAAGGGGGTACCCCCCAAAAGTCAATGAATAGATGAGTTGGTATTTCTTGGCTGCGATATTGTGTCCAGCGCGTACTCCTTGGTGTTTCGCACAATGTGATGGGGTTTGTCGAGCTCCCGACTCGAGTGGTGTCTTTTAGCTAGACGGTTTGACAAAAAAACAAGTGTTCAAGTTAAACTAAAATCGTTTTAAAAACGACTGTTGAAGAATTAAAATAATTAGTGGAAGAGACAAAAGTTTGAATAAGCACACATGCTTCCTCCTCAGAGCATTAAACAATGCATCACTCAATGTCAAACGTAATGAACTTTAATATCAAAACGTTTGCGCTAACGTTAAAAGATATGAAAGTCAGTAGAAATGAGCGAAAAAACTGTGCGACATTATAAAGAGCTTTTTACTTTATCGCTTTTCGCACTCATTTCAGTCTTTATCTTCACTCGGAAAATATAAACTTATTCCAGGGCCGTAGCTAGTAACAGGCCAACCGAAGCACCTGCCTCAGTCATTTCTTTCGCTTTTTTGTTTATAGTCATCATAAACACTCTTAATACCTAGGAAGAGAACTCAACCATGGACCAATTGCCTCAGTCATAAGTTTTTCATGGACATTGCCTCAGTCATAAGTTTTTTCTGGCTACAGCCCTGTATTCTTATTTTTTCTTCATGTTTTTTTCTTCGTAGTTCCGCGAGGTTTGTCCTCGACCGGTTTATGACTGCAAGAACTCTCTGTCATCTCAGGATAGACAGCTGAGCATTGGCTGAGCCTAAAAGACAAAGAACTTGCTCCAAAGCCACTTTAATTTCCTCATAACTTGGAGTTGAATCATTTTCGATACAATCATTCAAACGAAATTTGTTTAATATCGTAGACACTACCGGCGGGTTTAGACTTACTAAATTATTTCACACTCGTTAAAACAGAAATAGGTTTTAGTTCACATACTTCACGTCCGAGCCGTCCTCTGATATCTTCCGCGTGAGAAAAGCGGGATTTCCAAACGAAACTGGAACCCAGTCCACAATGACTGCTGGTTTTCCTTACTGTCACGCGATGGTCAAACTAGTAGTGATGATGTTTGCCCAAGGTTGAGTTTATCCGGCATCGTGCTCCTCCATTCCTTATTCTATCAACAGGATGATACTGATCAAACCGTGGCCGCCAAAACAGCAGAAGAAAATCGTTGGTGAGACAGTCCTAACGTTCAATGATTTGCGACAATGCTCTGCGTTTTTTTTTTAATTTGACCACCAGTAGGCCATAGAGTAGACCACAGGGTAGGCCATGGCCTAGGGCATGGCCTACCCCACATTTTGTTTACACCCACAACAAGGACACATTATTACATATGACGCATAGCTGGTGATCGTGACAAAAGCACATGGTGATCTTAACTGTTTGGACCACCGTATTGATACACATCAATCTCCTCTTTACCAAATCCAAATAAACAAAAGATGTGGAAATTGTAAGAGTAGAAAGCTGACTTATAAATTCTGAACTCACATGTCTCTAGAATGGAATGTGACATGTACAGACTCCGGATGGGGACGCGTCCGTTGCGATGCCGGTGAAAAAGCTTAAATTCATGTTTGGATGGAAACAAATCGATCGCAGCAGATATAAATTAGCGGGTTCTACGGTTCTCGTTTGTTTTAATCATTCTACAAGCCTAAGTCTCGGTGATTTCTCTTCATTAAGAATTTGACGAATTTCGTGGATGAAAAGCAAAGGCTTGCACAAGCTTTACTCTGTGTCTGAAGGTATTCAAGAGCCATCTATATTATCTTTGGCATGTAAGAGTGTTGTTTCCCGGCCAGTGCGGGGGCATTCAATCACCTGGAATAGTCCTATGATGGAGTATTTGAACAGCTTTTTGGCCTCGGGAGGGGGAAATTTGAACAAAAATTTTCCAAAACTTCAAATGCCCGGGGAGTTGCCCGGGGGGGGGGGGGGGGGGATGTTTAAGCTTCAATTTGACTGGTACATAATCGGAGACAGACCACGAGAAGACGGTAAATTGTTTTTCTTTGTTGTTAAATTATTCTTATCAGTGCTGGCCTGATGGGCCGCTTAGCACATACACTCTTTTCTTATAATATATTTTATAAGAATATCGAGGCTGAACTTTGCGAAATTTTAAGAATATTTTAAGAATAAAGCCAAGGCTGAGATTTTTGAAAAGGATAGATATAATTTCGTGTGTTGAAACATCTGTAAATACAATACAATTTTCTTTTAACCCTTGCTGGTTAAGAAGGAGTTTACTGCAGTGATTACACTTGATTGTCCTTGACATGGTTGAAACAAAATCGGGTACTTTCGTTTCCATCATGCTATATCTAGTGTCGGCGTTTGACGTGACATTTAGACCTCACTGACTGCAACGAAGCGATGGAGCACATGCACGAAGAAAACGCATGTTGAACTTGAAAAACAAATGAGAAACTTGAAACAGCCCTCGATGTCAATATAGCACGTCACTCCTCCTGATAAAACGTCAGTTGCGCTTGACTAAAACAAATCTTGAAGTTGAAAAAACGAATGTTAAGGTTGATTAAGAGGAATATTGAAATTAAAAAACGAAAGTCGAATTTAAAACGACCAATAAATTGAATTTTGACAGGAAAAACGTGGCATAGTCATTGTGCCAGCAGATCTTTGATCGAGTACAAGGTAGGTACTCCGCAAATTTTATCAAGACGGAAAGTTGCAATGAAAACATTTACCACATAATGACTGAATGATTGCCCAAATCTGTTTTGATCACATATTTCAGACCTACACAATCCAGGGTACCCCGAAGGATCCAGGAATTGCATTAAGAAGTCTTCAAGTGTTGTTCACAAGAATAAAGGGAAGACTATGCAAAGGCATAAAAGTAAAGCCTAAGAGCTACGAAGAAGTCAAAAAACTCACGGACGCCGAGGAACAAAGGGAAATTGATGAGTCAAATGCTTTGTTTTCATCCCTTGATGGAGAGGTATGTTAACTGCTGCATTATACCATTTTCTTTTCATGGGTTTGTTCGCAGTTGCTAGTTTCCAGTTTCTCTATGCATGAGGAGTAAAGTGGCAAGATTCTTCGTCTACTTCCTACAAGGGCTTACAGAAAGTAAGATTGGTATCCCTAACCCCCTACACCAATCCCCGAACCTAGAGGCCTAAGGTCTGTTTCTTGTTGGGCCTCTCATTCATAAGGCGTAGTACGGGCACTTTCGGACTTGGGGGCGATAACTTTCTTGCCGAAAAATTCACGCAATTCTCGAATGCGTGATTGTTGAGGTCGGGATACAAACGCACTCAAATTGCACGAAAGGTAACAATTCACCGTGTGGCAGGAAAGTTTGCGTGGTAGTTTACTTTCGCGGATTTTGGATTTTTCAGGTTTTGCGGGAAAAAATTGCGAATTTGGATTTCGGACTTTACCCGTGGGAATAACTTTTCGCAGAATTCATGTACGGTATATCTATTTGAAAGTAACAAAAATGGAATCCATATGGTTGTTTCCGTTTCACTATTTGCAACCAATTTCATTAAAGTTCACCACTGTAAGAAAAAGGAGTAAATTTCTGCTGGATATTTGTTGGAGGGACTTTGTTTTCACGGGATTTAATTATTGCACATCAACGAAAAATCTTCAAAATTCGCGATAGTTAGATCCCACGTAAATTTCATTCCACGTGGTTACTTCAAAAATAGTTTTTTTTTTTTCAAACATTGCATACTCAATCAATTAATCATACTCTATTAAGAGTTTAATCCGAGTACAATCGAAACCTTTTCAAAAGAAAAAGCTCTAAGAAAAGTAAGAACTAGAAACGAACTAGAAAGAGATGTGTGTCTAAAGAGACCAGAAACTTGGTTTTGGAATGTTATGTTGATGGAATTATTCACGAAGACGATTTTATGCTCCTCTATGACACTAATCAGTCAAAAAATCCTGAGTTTCCGCACAAAAACTATGAACCCTTTAACTTTGATGCCTTGGACAGTCGTCCAGGAAAAGACCAAAGGCTAGTTTATAACGGACATAAAAGGGTGCATGCCTTTAAGTTCCAGTCTGTGAGTTTGCCAAATGGAATCATTGCCAATCTTTTTGGCCCAGTAGGTAGGAGTGAATTTCCACTACATATCTCAGCTAACTAATGTTGCTACATCACTCCCCTTTGTAAAACCCAATGATTTTAATATTTTGTTTTAATCAACTGTTGGCAAAGATGAGTTTTTAACAAAATTGAAAGGCATTGCTTGAGAAGTATCAAGTCTTGAAGTTAACTGAAAGATAAAAATAATTATATGAATAATAAAATGACCACCTGTTGTGATCGAGTGTACATGTACCCTCAGGGAATGTAGTCCATTAGTGTCCTTTCAAGGCAACTACGATTATCAGGTTATAGAACATGTGACCTGTGTGACATATATTAATCTTTGCATGATTATTTTTCTTTTCAGAGGGGAAGATGCATGATGCAGCTATGTTGGCAGAGTCAGGTTTTCTGTGTGATTTAAACATGTATGCATTTTCACCAATGGGCGTACCCCTCTGCATATATGGTGATCCAGCATATCCATTAAGGATACATTTGCAAGCCCCATTTAGAAACACAGCAAGGCTCACTCAACAAATGGAGTTGTTCAACAAGTCAATGAGTAAAGTGGGAATGTCAGTGGAGTGGATTTTTGGGAACGTGATAAATGAAATATTTGTTTACAAATAGAATCTTTATGTCTTTACCCGAGAAGAATTGTTAATAAATTAATTATTATGACTTTAATAATCTATTCAGGACATGGTGAGTGGTCGGGGGCAATTCTTTGTACCCCCCTATAGAGCGCACTGCTGATCACGTGGTGACGCTGAGTTATGTGTCATTATTTAGTGTCAGAGAACGTGGAAGGTTTTCATCGAGCAAGGTAATAATTCTATCCTGTCTTTTCTTTGCTATGATGTCTTCCAATTTGCCCCGGGTTACTGTTTGGAGTCACTCTTTTGTAAAAAGGCTTCATGCTGATTTAGAACGGGGTTTTCATCCACAGGCTTGCAGCGATTTTGCTCTTGACCGCACTGCATGTGTTAGCTTGTTTGGCCGTGGCGGCCGCACTATCCCTAAGCTTTGGTCTCATGATCTTCATGTTATTTCTCGCTCACCCCCGGATATAGTTATCCTAGAAATTGGTACAAATGACCTTTCGACTGAGGAGCCATTGAAATTTTGGTTCGTTTTCTACACAATCGCTTTTCCGTAAAGGTGATTTGTGTTTGTCATGTCATCCTGCGTCGTTCGTTTTGTGCCTTTAACGACAAGGTTGCCGCCTGCAATGAGTTAGCTCGTTCCCTTTTGGAGCCTCTTCCTTACGTTTTCTGTTGGTTTCACAAGGGAGGTTTTTATCGTAAAGGTAAAAAATTATTGTTAGCTGATGGGGTTCACGTTAACCGTGTAGGACAATATCTTTTGTATCGCAGTTATTGTGGCGCCATTTTGAAGGCTTTGACCTTGCTTTGACCTTTTAATTAGCTATTACCTTTCCTAATTTTATCTTTGTTGTTAATTCATGGGAAATAATATTATTTTGAGGACTTCAATCCTCGCTTGTTTCTAATTTTTGGGCTTCAAGCCAAGATAATTTTATTTGAGGACTTCGATCCTCATTTGTTGTTAATTCTTGGGCTTTGATCCAAGATAATTTTATTTGAGGACTTCAATCCTCACTTGTCGCTGTTCCTTGGGCTTAGATTCAAGGTAATATTATGTTGAGGACTTTGCTCCTCATTTGTTGTCAATTCTTGGGCTTCGATCCAAAATAATTTTATTTGAGGACTTTGATCCCTCACTTGTTGTTTATTCTTGGGCTTTGATCTAAGGTAATATTATATTGATGACTTTGCTCCTTACCTGTTAATTCTTGGGCTTCGATTCAAGATAATTTTATCTCAGGATTTCAATCCTCACTTCTTGAAAATTTTGGGGCCTCGATACTCTTTATTTGACATAGTGAGTACTTCGATCCTCACTTATTAGTTATTGGGCTTCTATACCCAAGTTCTTGAGAGGGAATTGATCCTTTCATGTAGTGAATTCTACTGTGTGCAACTTCTTTGTACTTCAAAGGCTTCCGGCTTTCCTTTACGCCTCCTTTTCAGATGCCTCCTAAACCTAAAAAAACGGAAAGCTGCACCATTGGCCACCCGTGGGTGGTCCAAGCGTAATTCAACTCATCACATTGCCCCTGCTGTTAACCAGAACTCCGAAGCAGGTGTTGCCAGAGGAGGAGGTACATGTAGTCATATTTGCAGTCAACCAGAGGCTCCTGTTGGGCACAGTGGCTCTAGTCAGGAAGTTCTGCCTGTACTTTCCAGTGACTTAATCACCCAGATTGTGGCCCGTGTTACTCAGGAGGTTACCAGCCACCTGGCCTAGGCCAATGGTCCTGCCACTGTTCCTGATCCACCCAACCAGCTGCACTTTGTGCACAACCTGCAGCTCAAGCTCCAGTCCAACCACCATCTCTGACACCAACACAACAATTTTCATCACCTTCCTCACTGCACTGGGAGGCGCGGTGGCCTCATGGTTAGTGCGCTCGACTCTGGAGCGAGCTGTCCGGGTTCGAGCCCTGGCCGGGGACAGTGTGTTGTGTTCTTGGGCAAGACACTTTACTCTCACAGTGCCTCTCTCCACCCAGGTGTATAAATGGGTACCTGCTATTTGTTGGGGAAACCTAACAAAATTGCGGGGAAGTGACCTGCGATGGACTAGCATCCCGTCCAGGGGAAGTAGAAATACTTCTAGCCGCTTAATGCTACAGAAACCGGGATAAGCTCCGGCAGCTATGAGCCAGCCTTGGCTCCAAGGCTTCACTTTTTCCACTTTTTTCCTCACTGCAACCACAATTGTCAGAGGTCCCAGTCTGCTCTCTTGGAGATGCTGCAGTTCAATCCTCTGTGAATAGTGTCTTTAGTCACCTCACAGGTGAGCTTAATCCTCCTGTTAGTTTGCCATCATCATTATTTACATCTTCTGCCCTGCCTGTTGATGCCCATGTTTCCGAGAAGCTTAAGAGTAAGATATGGGCAAACGGGTATATTGACTTTGGATCATTGCTTGTTAACCCACTGTTTGAGAATAAGTATCACATCACCTTTCAAAATCCCCAAGGTGGGCTAACACCTTTAAATTTAGAATCTGTTGTGAAACCCGAACGTATTAATTCGATTGAAATGTGGGATAAGGCGTTTAGAATTTTTGTAGGAGTTTTCACTCAGAAATATCCTCATGAGGCGCCTCATCTCATGAAGTACAGTGAAATTGTACATGACTTGGCAGTTAGGGGCCAGAACTGGCAGTATTATGACGAGAATTTTCGTTTCCTACAGCATTCTAATGTCAGTTCTTATTCCTGGGGGCATGTCAATTGGGAACTCTGGCTTAGGTCCCAGTCTTATCAGGGCAAGCAGAGGACCACAGACCAGTCCTCTGTGCCTAGTCAGTCTCGTTCAGGACCATATTTCCATATTCCAAAGGGATTTTGCTACAAATTTCATAAGGGTATAACCTGTTCCGGATGTGCCTTCAAGCACACTTGCTTCAAATGTGATGGAAATCACAAGGCTTCGAACTGCAATTTTTGTCCCTCCCCTGATAGAAGACCAACCAAATCTGTGCCCTCAACTGCCAAGTCTACCAACTCCAGTACGAATTGATAGGTTTCTATCTTTTCTTGATGGGTATACCCCTTCAACTGTTAGGTATCTTAGGGATGGGTTCACTGCAGGTTTTCACCTTCATTATACAGGACAACTCATTTCAGTTCATTCACAGAATTTGTCATCTGCATTGGAAAAACCAGAGGTATTAGACTTTAAATTGGACAAAGAACTCTCAGCTCAGAGGCTGGCTGGCCTATTTTCAGATCCCCCCTTTGAAACATTCCATGTATCACCCCTTGGGGTTGTTCCCAAGAAGACACCTGGTGAATATAGATTAATCCAGCATTTGTCTTTCCCTAAGGGTCTGAGGATTCTTCAGTACAGTATGCTACCATTCAGGATGCCATTACATTTGTAAAATCAGTTGGAAAAAATTGTTTCTCGCAAAAACTGACATTAAGAATGCTTTCAGAATAATTCCAGTCCATCCAGATGACTACACCCTGTTGGGAATTTTTTGGAAGGTTTTTTTTACTACGATAAATGTATGCCCATGGGTTGCTCCAGCTCGTGTAAAATTTTTGAAACCTTTAGTACCGCAGTTGAATGGGTTGTCCGTCATAAGCTTTCTATTCCTTACATTTTGCATCTGCTAGATGATTTCCTCATTGTTGCTCCTACTGAATCACTGTGTCACTCTCAGTTAAACATCTTTTTAGATATGTGTTCTCATATTGGCATCCCTATAGCGCCGGAAAAAACAGCAGGGCCATCGCAGATTCTTTCCTTCGCAGGCATTGAGCTTGATTTCTGTCTTATGGAAGCTCGCCTACCTTTAGATAAAGTTGACAAGTGTATAGGAATTTTATCAGATTTTCTTAAAAGAAAGAAGGTTACCTTGAGAGAAGTCCAATCTCTCACTGGTTTGCTCAACTTTGCTTGTTCAGTTATTGTTCCGGGTCGGGCCTTTTTACAACGTCTAATTGATTTGGCCATAGGGGTACATTCCCCAAATTTTTCTATTCGGCTGACTCGGTCAGTTAAGGAAGATCTCAATGTTTGGCTTTCCTTTTTGTCACAATTCAATTGTAAGTCCCTCTTTCTTCCAGATGTCTGGAACAATTCTGACAAGCTTAGTTTGTATACTGACGCTGCTGGCTCTATAGGTTTTGGTGCCATTTTCAGTCACAATTGGTGTTATGGGAGGTGGCCGGATAATTGGATTGGAAAAAATATCGCAATTTTGGAATTTTATCCCATTGTTTTAAGTCTCAGTCTCTGGGGAGACCAATTATGTAATCAGTGTGTCTTATTCTTCACTGACAATGAGGCTTTGGTCCTTGTGATAAACAAACAATCCTGCCGTGATCCTTCCCTAATGTCTTTTGTGCGCAGGATGGTTTCCATTTGCTTACAACATAATATTCTTTTTAAAGCAAAACATATACCAGGAGTGCAAAATACATTGGCCGATTCTTTGTCTCGCCTGCAGGTTGCATCCTTCAAGAAAATGGCCACAGTGTCAATTTGTCAGTCTCCAACAGAGATCGTTGCCTCAAAATTGGCTGATGTAGTAACAAATTTGTTAAAATCTAGTCTCCAACCTTCTTCTGTCCCTATTTACAGGAGAGCCTGGAACCTGTTCAACCAATTTCTTAGTTCAGTATTTTAATCCGTTGATTTTTCCTTACTCTCTCTCCTACTATACTAGCTTTGTTCATAGCCTTTTTGTATGATCGCAACTATGCTCCTTCAACAGTTACCACTTACATTTCAGCCATATCATATTCACATAAGCGCTACGGTTTTCCTGACCCTTCTAAGGCATTTTTTATAATCCAGATGTTAAAAGGCTATGGGAAGGTGGGTTTCCGAATCAACAGCCGGCTACCTCTGACCTTACCTATTTTGCACAGAGTAATCCAGGCGGCTGCTGTGGTGACAAACTCTCTAAAAAATGCAGCTCTTTTTAAGGCCATGTGCTCTTTAGCTTTTTATGCCTTCCTTAGGGTCGGTGAAATGACTGTCGTGTCAAGTAACGAATCTGACGTGCCTCTGCAGCTTGACCAGCTAACTAAGCTTGTTGATACAAACAACCAGGTTGTGGCACTCAAGTTGTCTTTTCGTAATTACAAACACAGCTACAATCGTCCCACTTTTTCTTTGACAATTTCTCGTCAAGAGAAATTTTGTCCAGTTAATATAATGTTGGATTACTTGCGCATAAGAGGTCACCAGCCTGGGCCACTCTTTGTTTCTTCTGGGGTTCAAGCCATTTCCAGAGAAAGGTTTGTTGATTTCCTTTCCAAGGCCCTTGTTCATTGTAATTTAGACCCTTCTAGGTATAAGGGTCACAGTTTTAGAATTGGTGCTGCGTCCCATGCAGCCAAACAGGGCTTCACTGATGCACAAATTAGGATTATGGGTCGGTGGAAATCTACAGCATTTCATAAGTACATTTGTGTTGCCAGCTTTCACAACTAGGTCATACATAGCTACATATAAGCTGCATTTTCCTTTTCCCTTGACTTTGATTCAGTGGGGGCAACAGGGGTCCAGGATCAGGTGTTGCTTGCAGGGGCAGCAATCCCCTATCCTCACTTGTTCTTTTAGGGTGTTAGTGTATGCCTTGCAGGGGCATCATACATTGGCACTCTCCAGTTCCTTATTTAATTTTCACAATCAACATTTTTGACCACCAATATTGCTATAAAGAGGGTTTCAAATTTTCTTGCAGGGACAGCAGTTTCAATCCCTCATTTAAGTTAAAATTTACCTTGTTTATGTTGCTATAAAGAGGGTTTCAAATTGTCTTGCAGGGGCAGCAGTTTCAATCCCTCATTAAGTTTAATAGTTTACTTGTTTATGTCTAGCAAGGCTAATTTTCATTAGCTCTGTTTCAAGTTACTGAATTGACCAGCACTATTTCTTTAAAGAGGGTTTTAAAGTTGTCTTGCAACAGCAACAGTTCTTAATCCCTCGTTTATTTTAGGGGCTACTTTTGTATGTCTTCCAGGGGCAGCATGCAGTAGTCCTCTCAGGTTATTAAATTGTTGTGTTACACATACATGTATTACTTTATAGACTTTTTCTTCTAAGGCAATCTTTTTAGATAAGTTTTAACTTGTGTGTGTCTTGCAGGGGCAACATACAACAAGTCTCTTTAATCTTTTGTTCTGTTCCTGTTTTCGGCGGGTGCTGCAATGCCTGGGGTGGGGCTGCATCATCGCTTTTTCGATTATGCTTTTGGCCGTTTTTGTGCCCTCACCTTTACTAGGCTGAATATTTCTATGTAGCCAATGTGGTGAAAGTATTTTTTATAAACTTATTTTGTATTTTACTTATGTGATTCTTTTTATTACAATAAAAGCGGCTATGGGCTGTTCCCATAGCCAATTTGACCCACATGGTATCTTTGTTCCATTACCCAGTAAACGGAGCTCAGCAAATGCAGTACCCCAAGGTTTTTTAGTATTTTAATTGAGGGAAAGACATAAATGATTTTAAATTTCTTGACTTCAAGAAAAACTTAAAGATTGGTTTGAGTGTTGTAGGAGAAATGTACATTGTAGGTGCCATATTATGTAACTGTCTGACATGCTTATATGGTAACCTAACAGCTCATTATTTTGATGTTCAGCCACCAGTTTTGGAAGACTACTTACGCTACTAAGACTACTACATAGACTGAATAAGGTCTAAAAGAGGTCAATAAGAAAGAAACTATGTTTAGTAGTTACTGGTACTAAGAATGCTACAGGAGCCTTTGATTTATTTCTGCAGTCTTTTTTGTAATAAAAAAATAGTAAAAATTTTATTAGACCATACTTAACAACATTCATATTATTGAATATGACGTGATTCTGGCTAGCCTGGCTCAATGATGTTTGTGTCTTTTTTGCCATATATCTGAATATGATAAGTTTTTATCCAATGAGCTTTCAGGAAATAGCATAGGCAGTTCACTCAAGCACAATAATTAATAATATAATTTTATTGCCATCCAAAATAATAATTATTTATCACAGGCATAACAATATCTCAACAACTTGATTGCACTGACATAACAATACAATATTTTGTTTTTCATGGCTGTTAGGAAAAATTAACTGACAAGTTCTTCATCAGCTCAGAAAGATTAAAAAGTTACTTTTTTCAATTTTCTCGAAAAGTTTCAAGAAAAGTTCAGCCTGCTGTTGTTGCTGTTGCTGTGGTTGCTGGAACAGGATTGTAAAAGCTTGCATTTGCTGTTGTTGTTGCTCAGGCAACACTTGCAAAACATCATTGTTTTTTTGTTCAAGATCCAACTGAGCCTTCCTTAGCTCAATCTCTTCTGCCCTCCCCTGTCTTTCTTTTTCGCTCTTTTCCCGCAGGTAGGCCACGGTCTAACTTCCAGCAGAGCGTCTTCTTTTGGATTGTTTGCAGTCCACAGAATTTTCTTTTTCATCCTCTTTCCTTCTCTTTGTGGTCCCCAGACTCTCCATGGCCACCTCCCTTACCTCTTCTGCCTTTTCCCTCTCTGCCATGTCATCTTTCCTATTCATGTTGTTTTTGTGGATTTCGTCAGAAGCATCCTCTTTCTCAATGAGATATTCAGGTGCCTCTTCTGCTTCTGATCTTGTGGGCAAAATGCCACTTGCCTTTTCTTCATTTTTTATTTTTGTTATCATCCTTTCTGCAAGGAGGTTATATCAGTAACAAGAAGTAAAGGATTTTTTCAGTTTTACAAAAAATTCCTCTCACAGGTTAGCTAGAAACAATCTGACTATTTATGCAAAGTGGTTTGTGTGGCACACCTGGGGCATTTAAAGTTAAGTACATTTTGTTACATTAATTGTGTTTTCGTTTGTTTTTGTTTTGTTCACTTTTGAGCATGATATAGAGGTAATTTGCTCTCCTACCTGTCTCTTACCGCCCTTTTGTCTACTCTAAATGGGACATCAATATCCTTCACAGCAACAAGGGCTTCAGCAATTGCCGCTCACTTAGCACTCCTTTGGGTGGTTCCTTTTTTATATCGGTAAATGGGTCAGCTGTTATAATTTCTCTGCATAACAACATACACTGTATCATGCTTTTCCGTCCACACCATGTTCCTTTTGAAACTAAAATGAAAAAGCAAACAAAAGTTTTATTCCATGCAAGAGAATCATAGTCTGGCTGGCCGGGTAAAAAAATGGCATATGTAGAATAGTACTGAATTTGTAAGTTTCCTTGTCTGTAAATCATAACACTGCAAATGCCTTGACAAAAATCAAATGCCCGATTGCAATGATATTAATCCAGTGGTTTGTTATTGCACTGTGACATAACCTAAAATAAATTCTCTAGAAATGAAACGAAAGTCATAATGCTTACACACACACAAAAGGTATGCATTACATTCATGTACACTGAGAAGTTTACAACAGTTGTAAGAAATGTAACTTGTGCAAATTATAATCTGTTCGTGCGGTCACAAGAAAAAGCTAGCGATTCCCAAACTACGAACATAACGAGAAATTATTAAACGGGAACGACACTTTAAATTAACTGAAAGCCAGCCGAAAAACAATAAATACACGAGAGGTTATTTTGCACATTTACCCATTTAGCCGGTAGGTTACATTACTCGGAAGTATCGTATAGATAAGCCAGAAAATTTGAAAAGCGTTCGTTACAAAAATTTAAAATGGTTTCTTTCTCCTTTCAAAACTACATATCGCTTGTTTAAACTAAAACAGCCATTAAAACACTAAGTGATAACTAGTCTATTTTGGCGATGCCTAAACAGGAAAAATTAAGCAAACCTCGGAGGACAAGAAGTGCTTTTTACGGATGAATTCTCCGTCATAATTTTCGGCACGGCTAAAAAGTAAACAAACAGTGAGGGTCCGTTTCGACGCAATAATTGAGTTACATGGATTTATGTTAATAAATCAACATTGGTTAGCATTAATCATGGATTCTCCCCAGTTATTTCTTACCTTAAGAAAATTTAAAACATGACCAGGTACTCTAACATGCTAGCTTGGAATGCTGAAGACAAACTACAGGATAGAGAACCACCAGAAACACACCAGTCAGAGGCAGAGGAAAGCCCAGAGAACTTTCATTCTGCAGTGCTTACACCATCAGGTGTGTTAAGATGGCTCACTGGTCAACAGCATAGGCCAGTTAATGGTGATGACCTTGACATAACTGTTCTGTTTGATCACGAATGTGTGCAGAGAAATACACTTCATAGGGTATGTTTCCCTGTGGTCTCTGCCTGTGGGAAAACTGTGATATTTCCAGTCAATCATATGGAAAAGGCTGAAGACTTTGCACGCATCTTATGGGATATTATTGTAAGGGTCAGGCGTTTGGGAGAAGATGAGTGCACAGCTAACATTTCTATACATTGAAGGGTTAGTTTTGTACACTACAAAAAATTGTCTTTGAGATGCCACCTTACCATTAATAATGTCACAGTCAGTTTTTATCATGTTAGAGTTGAAGAGAGAAGCTGGCTTCCAGCTGTGTTTTGTTCTGTCAATTGATGCTGACACTGAAGTAACACACCTGCGGATGCACGTGTAGTATAATTGCATTAATCAGTTTGGTTCCTGTTTTCATTAAGAAATGTTAACTATATAGTTAAATAACACAATACCAGTGAGCTATAAGTGGTTAACAACACCATTTTGTGAGTAAAGTTTTAAAAATTATAGTAATTGTTGCGATTGATTTGAATTATACGGTGGCTCACACCTGCCATGACAAATTCTTTTTATTCATGACAAAATTCTTTTTATTCATGACAAAATTCTTTTTATTCATGACAAAATTCTTTTTATTCATGACAAATTTCTTTATTTATCCATGACAAAATTCTTTTTATTCATGACAAAATTTTTTCAGTCGTGACAAAATTCTTTTTCAGTTCATGACTGTGACAAAATTTTTTTTATCCATGTCAATTTCTTTTTATCCATGACAAAACTTTTCTTTCAATCACGACAAAAACCTTGTTGAGCCGTGACAACCGGCGTGACCATGCCGTCGAGAGCATTGCATTGTGGGTGCGCTTTGCCACAAGGAATAAACATGGCTGCTCTTTTCGGGCAGTGTGTTTACAAGGGGAATTGTGAGTTAAATTGCCAAGTGCTTGTGAGTGAGGACGGTGGAAATTCTGTATCTTCCGTTTGTCTTGCCAGCAAACATCTGGCAGCGTTTCACACCCAAGGTACTACCGGTAATTCTGTTTCTGCTGCTTTGTTCACTTGTCCGCCAGTGGTTGAAAAAACTTCAACCAACAAAAGTGTTGCAGCATCCTGCACAAGTGCTGCTGTAAACGAAGCCAAGAGATTCAGGAAAACCAGATCTTTTGCGGAATGGAAAGCTGATAAAAGTTCAAGTGCCTTTCGGAAAAAGTCAAAGGTATCTAATAAGTCCCAGGAGCCAGAGTCAGTGACTATAAATATTGGACTTATGCTTTTTGACGAAAAAGTCATGGGGCTTAAAGCAAAATGGGGTAAAAAATTACCCATTAAGATAACTCCTAGTGCAAACTACATCGAGATCCTTGAAATGGGATTGGCGAAGTGGAAGGCCTTCCACACAGACTATGTACGTGAAGGCTTGGAATACAAGCTGTTGTTTGAGAGTTGTATGGAGGCAAGATTTCTGCCCGGTCAAAATAAAGAGTTTTTCACTCTTTCGCGATACAAAGAAGAGCTGGGTCGGGACTATCGTCGAATAACGCTGTTCCTTTGTACAGAGTAAGATTTTGATCGAAACTACCACCGCACCGTTGATTCCTCAAGTGATGGAGATGAGCAGCTGAACAGCACAAGTTTCAGTGGCGGTAGCGAAAAGAGGCAGAAGACGGATTGTCCTGAAGTCAATGCAGTATCAGTTGTAAAGCAGCCTTGTTCTGTTGAACATGCAAACCTCAAAGATGCAGATGCAGATATGTTCTCCCACAGCTCAGTTGGTTCTCTTGACAACCTGCAGTCTGATCAACTGTAGGAAGAGAGTTCTTCCTACTCGGTACACTGTACCTGAAGATCTCTTGTGGGGTGATGTTTCAGTTATAAATGAAGATGAATTGGTGAAGGCAGCCATTGCTTGCAGCTTACAGGATCAAAGATCCACAGTGCTTGTCTGAGGATGTATTTTACTTGATGCTTGACCAGGAGGAAAAAGTTGTTCTGGCACATGCTGTATCAGACATTGTAAATGAAAGCTCAGCAAAGCTGGCTAGAGAACTAATGGGAAGCAAAACAAATGATCAACTTGAAGAATTTATTAGAATCAACTCAGACTGGTTGCTGGACCAGGGGATTTTGACATATAAAGTGGACCAAAATGCAATGCTGAGTCAAATTGTGAAGCAAGCTCTTCTTTACAGGTCAGCATAATAACTTCTGATTAATATAGTAGAGTTTCTACCAAGTTAGTATGTCCAATAGTTTATTAAGTAGTTTTTATAATTGTTGGTCCTCTCTGTTCCAAAGGCTTAGCACCCTAGATAGCTAAGTGCCCGAGACATTGTTATAATACCATGTATGAGTACAGCAAACAGCTGTTACAATACACTCTCTGGTTATGGTCAAGTGTGGAAACATAAAATATATGTACGTGTAATGTTAAAGTTACTAATAACTTATTAACTTAGAGTGAGGTCTTTTTGGGAAAATCCGAGACCAAGCTGACTTAGCTGGATTGAAGGAATAATAGCGAGGTCAGTACAGTAAGGCCGAGGTTTGAGTTTTTTTTTGTAAAGACTGATTGCTTGAGGCTAATAGAAGTTGTTTATTATATGGCATTTTGCTTTGGTTTTGCAAGCCCATAATTGGGGAGAATAATGCTTGACAATTGGACAATCAGTCCGCACAGCTACAAACACAAGCCACATAATAAATATTATATAATATAATATAAGTTTGAATAATTGTTTTTTTCTTCCCCAAGGGTAACATCTTCCATTGACCTTTTTCTGAATGGCATGGATGCCATTGGAGGATTTCTTACAAGATATGTGTGCAAAAACCCCACAGCATTTCTACTGCTTTTTACAGATGTACCATCACCATTGTCTGTGTCAGCTTTTAAGGGGTTGTATGTGGTGAAGTGGTGAGAGGAGGGCTCTAACAACCATGCAGAGGAACAGGACACTATATTTTGCTGGAAAAGATTCCTCAACCAGCTCTACACGCGTAGTTAAACTACTTTTTAATGAAATGTGCCCATTGTCACTAAGTACATTTTGTAGCACTTCTTTCTTGCTGCAGTTGTGGTCGTTAAAATTCAATTATTACATAAATTTATGTGAAAAGACAACAACAGAAATACCCATTTAATAGTTATATGACGGTGAGTTTAAAGAGTTAGATTGCCTATGCACCTCTTTCTCTGCATAGTCTTAACAGACCGTCGAGTGGATCGTTAAAATGATTGCAGACTTGCTTGTTTATGTGGCAACTGAGTTAGGCATGGCAATTTACAACCTTTACCAGACTGACAATTTATATAGGGAATGTAATCAATGATAATTTGGTTTTATCAACTGGGTTGATAATGTGAATTGTCCACCGTAAAGAGATTCGGAAGCTGACGTTTCGAGCGTTAGCCCTTCGTCGGAGCGAATCAAGGAATTGTGGGTTGTGTGTGGTTTATATACAGAAATGTGGAGCTACGCTATTGGTTGGTGCCTGGCAACGTGAAAAACAACAGAATGAATTAGTTGAATGAAAAGCGTTCGTTGATACCGCGAGGATTAAGAGTGCCAATTTGAAAAATAAATCTTTGTTCAAGAGAATCTTTGTTCAAAACTCTTGAACAAAGATTTATTTTTCAAATTGGCACTCTTAATCCTCGCGGTATCAACGAACGCTTTTCATTCAACTAATTCATTCTGTTGTTTTTCACGTTGCCAGGCACCAACCAATAGCGTAGCTCCACATTTCTGTATATAAACCACACACAACCCACAATTCCTTGATTCGCTCCGACGAAGGGCTAACGCTCGAAACGTCAGCTTCCAAATCTCTTTACGGTGGACAATTCACATTATCAACCCAGTTGATAAAACCAAATTATCTTGTAATACTCCCACCGACGCAGCACCACAGTTTCTTTAGAAACTTGCCCCCTGTAATCAATGATATATGTGCAAAAAAAAAAAAAATAATAAGTAAATGAATAATAATAATAATAATAATAGGCAGGATTGTTTTCCTTGATCTCTTTTATTTTGGCAGATTGGAGCATGTACTGATGTTCATTACAGGGGCTGACCGAGTTCCTCCTCTTGGGTTTGCAAAACCAATTAAAATTGCTTTCTATGACCAGGATGGTGAAAACAGAAGGCCTTGATCTACCTGCAGTCTACAGCTGAACCTGCGACGTGGTGAAGAGGATGTCAATGCATTTAATGATCTGATGGTTAGCGCACTCAAGGAAAGCTGTGGCTTTGGAAAAGTGTAATCACCACAATGAGACTTAGCTTTTTACAGACTTTGTTACTGTTGTTGTTTTATTTACAGAAAACAGAACTCTTCAACATTAGAAGAAGTTAATGCATTTAATAATGATTTGATGGTTTTTTTTTTGCATACATTTGTGCTATTGTAACCATTTATTATAACCATTTATTATTATTATTTGAGTCTATAGTTTAAAGGATTACACACCCGCTTATAGCAGAGCTAATATAGGCGGGTTGTACTATTTACAATATATATTTACTGTGCAAAAAGTGAATTGATACAGTTACTAAATAGATACACGTACAATAACAGTACAAGGGTAAAGCAAATTAAAATGTGTAAAGTAAAAAATACGACTACATGCGAAATTGATAGCTATAGGGTGTAATAATTACTTGTGTTTAAATTCAATATTACAGAATGGGCATCAACATAATAGTCCTCAATCTCAAGTACAGTTAGAAGCAACTTATGAATTTTTCTTTTAAATGCTCTTTTCGTGAGCTTACGCCAATCTGGGTGTACACAGTTCCACAATCTCGTACTGAACGCAGGAAATGACTTAAGTTTCATATTCAATCTAGATTTCTGTACAAAAAGATTATCTGCACCCGAGAAACGCGTATTATATGCATGAACGTCAGATGCATGTATAAAAAGTTCACGAATATTTTTAGGTGTACAATGAGTAGAAACATCATGCATTATGGTGGAGACCGTTTCAAAGTAGAGCATATTAACAGGTAAGATGTTGGAAGCAACAAAAAGAGGGATGGCATGGGATCTATTACTGGCAAAGAAAATTAGGCGGAGTGCGCGCTTTTGCAGAATGAGAATCTTTTTTAATTCACACTGAGAAGCCTGACCCCAAGCAAGTATACCGTAGAGCGTGTAGGGAAATATCAGCGAACGGTAAATTTGAAGAAGGGTATTTAAAGGTACATGGTGCCTCAGCCTGGCAATTATACCTATTATTTTGCTAATCTTCGAGGCGATATGATCAATATGAGGCCTCCAGGTTAGGTTTTTGTCAATCAGTACTCCTAAAAATTTTACATAATCTTTGCATTCAAGAAGCGCAAATCCATTATTTTTCTTATCCGGAATTCTGATACACGGCTGATGATTAATTCTTTTTTGTGCTGGCCTAAAGATGACAAAGTTTGATTTCTTTGCATTAATGGTTAGTTTATTAGCATTAAGCCAGTTACAGACACTATTTAGCTCATTATTAACAACGGTTTCCAGGGTATTCAGGTCCTTGTCAGCATATAATAGGTTTGTGTCATCAGCAAATAGATAAAAGCCAAGTTTATTGCTACACAGATAAATGTCGTTGATATAAATCAGGAAAAGTAAAGGACCTAGAACAGACCCTTGTGGAACTCCAGTTATCGAGTTCTTCTTGGATGAAATATGGTCATTGTCAATGTGTGTTGTTTGTGTTCGATTAGCTAAGTACGACGTAAACCACTCATGTACAATACCTCTAATCCCATAATGGTGCAATTTATCAAGTAAAATAATGTGATTGACCGTATCGAATGCTTTCTTAAAGTCCAGAAAAATGCCACCTGTAAACATTTTTTTGTCCATATTTGTTTGTATCATACTCACAATGTCCAAAATTGCATGCTGAGTGGAAAATGTCTCTCTAAAGCCATACTGGCCTTTATATAAAAGTTCATTATCTTCGATGTATGATTTTAATCGGTTGTACATAATTTTTTCAAAAATCCTGTTAAAGATGGAAAGTAACGAAATAGGACGGTAGTTGCTAGGGTCGGTCTCATCGTCGCCTTTGTATACCGGGATAATTTTTGCGTGTTTTAACTTGGAAGGATACTTTCCAGTTTGAACAGAGAGGTTGATAAGCTCGGCTAAGGGAGGTGAAAGTACGTTCTTTGCGCATTTCAAAACGCGAATAGGACATGAATATAGCCCATAAGCCTTTTTAGATTGTAGAAGCGAGATTTCTAACTCTATGTCAGACGAAATGACCGGTTCAAAGTAAAAGGAACTGGTGAAATTGGTACTAGCTAAGTATTCGCGGTAGTGACAATTGCTATCTGGTACATTTGCCGCTAGCTTTTGGCCAACTGTAGAAAAGAAATCATTTAGCATGTTCGGAAGTTCCGCTGTGTTACGCGTCACGCCATTTCCATTCAATTGCTTAAGACCAACAATGGGTTTTGATTTCCTTTTGTTGCGGTTCATTATCTCGTTGATTCCAGTCCATGTTTTCTTCATATCGTTCATATATTGTGCAAAGTACGTATGAAAATAGAGCTTCTTACTTTGCCGGATTAAGGTTGTAATTTTGTTTCTATAGAATTTGTATTTGTCGATATCCCCTTCGGCAAATAGAGCGTTTTTAATCTTAATAGATTTGAGCAACCCTTTGGTAAAACAGGGTTTTAAGGATTGCTTAAATTTACGCTTTGATAGAGGTTTAAGCGGAGCATGTTTATTGACCAGTTTGTTGAGTTTGTTATAAATTTTTGAAAAAGCAACATCAATATTTCCTTGCGTTCTCGCAAAAATCGATCCCAAATTGACTTGCGCTAATTCAGAGTTAAAGTCCTCTTCTGAAAACCTAGAGAAGTCACGTATCATAGTCTTTTTAGGGTAATCCGTTTCACAGGAAAATTCCGTCAAGCAAAATTGGGAGTAGTGATCGCTTATATCCGAGATGATGTTTCCACTAGTGATTTTTCTGCAATATTTATTTGCAAAAATATTATCTATGAGCGTGGCCGAGCTGCTGTATACTCTAGTTGGTTTATCAATCGTTGGAATGAAAGAATAGCTTTGTAAGGTGAGCAAAAACTCTTTGGTAAAATTGCATGTTTCAGCATTGAGGAGGTTTATGTTGAAATCGCCCATTATGTAAATTGTTTTGTCGGACTGACTAAATCTCTCGAGGGCCTCATCAAAATATGCCTGAAAGCTCTCTGGAGAGTTATGTTGTCTGTAGATTATTCCACAGATAATATTGCTTTTCTTTTCAAAAAGAAACTCGACCCAGAGAGCTTGAAAGGCGTTGGTTGACGTGTTTTCTATTATCGTATACTTAAATTTGTCACTAATGAACATACCAACACCTCCAAGCTTTCAAAATTTCGTTTCAGGCTTCTAACATTGTTGTGAAGTAAAGAAAATTTCGGAATTCCGGTTCTAGTATCATTCAAGTTCTTTTTCATCACATGAAAACTTTGCGGAGAATAGTATTGGCTTCGTTTTTTGAGATTAGGAAGGTTAAAATCGGGGTTGATATTGCTATCAGTATTAAGGCTAAATAGGTCAAGATCATGGAGACTAGTTAGCTTTTCGAGGTACTTCTTAGTCGGAAGGGAGCTAGGTATAATATTGTTGAATTGACCATGAATCGGGATTAAGTTTATGCCAAAATAAGGGAGTTCTTTAAGAAGTAGTCTCGCTGTGTTAGAGTTTTTGACAGGCATACTTCAAATAAATTTTATATACTTATCGTAGAAGTTTGTTTAGGTCCTCGATATCCTTGATCTTCAGCACGCGGGAATCTCGGTCCTTACGAAGATAAATACATGAATTCTTGGTCCAACAGAATTCAAAGTGGTGATTAGATTTAAACTTCTTCGCTTCGGAGAAGACAGTTTGCATTTTGGGTGTGAGGTGGTCGAAGATTCTAGCTGAGGATAGAGAGACTCCATCAGGCAGACCAAGGTTGGCAGGTATGGTTAAGGAAGGCTGTGGCTTCACCACCTTGAGACTCAAGCTTTTTACAAACACTGTTACTGTTGTTGTTGTGTTTACAGAGAACAGAACTCTTCATCATTAGAAGAAGCTAGTGCATTTAATAATGTCCTGGTGGTCAAAGAAAGCTATGCCTTCACCTCATTGAGACTTGAGTTTTTTACAAACATTGTTACTGTTGTTTGTTTACAGAAAACAAAACTCTTCAACATTAGGAGTAGTTAGGGCATTTAATAATGATCTGGTCAAGGAAAGCTGTGGCTTCACCACATTGACACTTAAGCTTTTTCAAACAATGTAACTGTTGGTATGTTTACAGAAAATAAATCGCTAACAGATAGTTATTGTTAACATGGCAATCCTTTGTCATGCCTAACATTGGGGAATGGTCAGCTAATGGATTTTCCTCTTGAACTTTATACAAACATTGTGTTTACTTACCACTGTTTCCTGGAACATACATCACTAACAAATAAACAGTTTTTGATAACACAGCCATGATTTTCAGTTCCGGCATAACTCCTTAGGACAGAACTGAGTAAAAAATGCATGTAATTACTTTGGGAGACACAGCTTTACCAAATTGAAGTCAGCAGATTAGATTTTATTTTATGGATCTAGTTATTCGGTAAAGCCAACAAGAGAGTCTCTAAATCTCCTATTGGTAGCATTTATCTTACAACTTGAAGGAGATAGTGGTATAACTGAAGAGCTTCTCTCCAATGAGCAGGCTTCCGTATGTGATTGGTCTCTCTCATGTATTGAAAATATTGCTGGTATTCCTCTTCTACATCATTTTCAATCAGTTGATCACGGGCATATGCTATTTCCCTTTCGGGTACTGGAAGTGATAAGTTGATTGCTCCCCCCTGCAACTCGGGCAGGTAAAACAAAGCATCTGCCTGCACAGGAATTGTATCACATCTTGACTGCCGAATTTGATTAAAGTTCCAGTGTTCATGTACGTTGTCCAAATCATTTTGAAGTAACTCTGCGAAACAAAACCACAAGCATTCGGTCTCAAAAGGATCACTAGTGTTCAGGTGGTTTTGATGAATCAGATCTTGAAAAAAAAATCCACCATGTTGAATTATTTCGCCTATAAAACGACCAGTAACCCTCTATACGCTGGTTTCTTGGCGAGGAAACAAAGTGATGAGAATGCTCGTCATCACGAAAAAAAAAAGCCTGAATGGCAGCCATTGTTCCGTTCTCAGTGCCTAAATCAGTGTCAAGCTTAACCGGACACCCTCCGTACTGCTCAACAGCATCTGGGTAATAGGACTCTATATTATCAGGGTAATTATTGGAGCATGTCACTACAAACCACAACACTTTCCTCTACCATCCATCGATACAGCCATGTATCGGGAAACCATATGGTTTCAATTTGTCGTAACCATCAACGTGCCAAACCGCATTTGGCCCTGCATTGTGGTATACCCTTCTTCTCAAACGGTGCGCCCGCCTCAATTCACACCCTTCAGGATCCAAATACTGCATTAATTCCTGAACAACAAAACGGGGAACTTGGATTCCGCGCCGTTGCAAGGTATCCCAAATATGCCTATACATGTGCCTATAACGTTGAGCCCCAAAATTAAAACATAACACGCCTAGCAGGATTTTTGTAATATCCTGCATGTATTTCTTGTGGGTGTTTTTGCTGTTCGCACCCTACATGGAACATTCGTTGTACTGTATAGTTAAGGTATAAAATAAGTTCCTCATACTATCTTGTTTAATTCCTGACGAAGTGTGTAGTAATCACACGAAACCGGTCGGATAAATAAAAGAGTTAACAAGATCCGTTGCTGTGTGGTGCTCACTGGTACCTTTTTTTAAAAATATAAACTACCTCTGTCTTAGGGCGTTAATTTCGTAAGAAAGTGCAGTCCTTGGCTCAACAAAGTTTGGTCACTAACGAAAGATTTTTGTCAGATTGGCAAAAGTTTTGTCACGAATCAGAAGTATTGTGTCATGAGAATCAGAATTTTGTCATGGATAAAAAGGAATTCGACATGGATAAAAAAAATTGTCATGAATAACAATAATTTTGTGATCGATAAAAAATAATTTTGTCATGAATAAACATTATTTTTGTCATGAATAAAAAGAATTTTGTAATGAATAAAAAGAATTTTGTCATCAATAAACATTTTTGTCATGAATAAAAAGAATTTTGTCATGAATAAAAAGAATTTTGTCACGAATAAAAAGAGTTTTGTCAAGAATAAAAAGAATTTTGTCATGAATAAAAAGAATTTTGTCAGGAATAAAAAGAATTTTGTCATGAATAAAAAGAATTTTGTCATGAATAAAAAGAATTTGTCATGGCAGGTGTGGGCCACCGTAGAATTAAGAATAAATGAGAGTTACATATTGAAGAAAGATTCTTTGCCTAGAGGACTTGGATTTAAATGGGAAAAAAATAAAATGTTCTGAACCATGTACATCAGCTTGTTGCATGTCTCACTTTCTTTTTAAGGGATATTTTCAACAAGGGCATCGCTCTAGCACTTATGCTAGTTTCCAATATGTACAAACTGTTCTCATGTTACGTTATAGAGTAATTTGTGTGTCATCAACAGTATAAAAAGTTACTATAAATCAAGTACAATGGGAAGGTAATTCTCTGATACAACATTCACAACCAATATCAACTCATCTCTGAAATACGTGTGAACTATTGTTGACAAGCGATCCAACTTATTTATGGGTCTAATGTAGTACAAAACAATGTTCATTTTGCTTGCATTGGTACACAAATTTAACGAGAAAATCCATTTTCAGCAATGTGTGTCAACTTTTCGTATTGCTGAAAAGCTTCTTTCCAGGTAGTGGAAGGTTCAATATTGAGACCTTCACAAACATAGGTAATATTCATCAGAGTCTTCACGAGCGTTTCATTCCTGGGCTGCCAGATCAACTTGAAGCCCCCGCTATAACTTAGCAGCGGTAGATTTTGAGATGAGTCCGCTGGTCGTAATTGCGCTTTGCGTTCCATCACGTGAGAGCAAAGTGAGAGCGTAGTTTTTCGATCTGTGTTTGTGTGCCCCCTATTTCTTTCCTATTTCTTCGACAGTAAGTGTGGCGAATATGTTGTAAAGGTCATCGTCGGAAACAGGCAAATATCCAGGTAAGTTTTGTTGCCTTTTGTTATATTGGAACTTAAATGGTTAGCGGTTTCTTCTTGACGTTTCACCAGAAGCACGACTTCGTGTCTGCCAGTCTTTCTCTACGTGTCGTTTTCGATCGTTCAAAATTGATATGGTTGCCTCAGTCCAATTTTACATTAAAAAGTCTTATTGTGTTCAACAGAATGTGTTTGTCAAGTGGAAATCTTTATATTGGACCTTATTCACCAGTGAAATGACTCGGAAGTAGAGTTTATGGAAAGTGACATGAAGGATCCGTCAGAACGACACTCCTTTCTCATTCTCCTGGCTCCGGTCATCAAGGAATGCTGTCCATTAAGCCCGTACACTCAAAAGAAGATTACACATGTGGTTTCAATATGCATCAATCTCGATTGTATGAGAGTGGAATTTTTTTCAGTATGTGCACGACGATTTTGAGGTTTTACCGCGTTATGCTTTTGTATAAACACACGCGATACGGCGGTAATAACTGTTGGCGCTTTCCACCTACCTAGCGGAGAACTTTGACAGTTGCCTCAGGTTAGTTTTTATTTTTTGTGTAGTTTATTTGTTTCATTGATGAAATATTATGATGATTATTTAACAACGGACCTACGAGGATTGAACGGTTAACTCAAAGGTCATGGTACTCTATTTACGGTTTTAAATTCTTGACAGAACAACGTCAATAGGTGAATAATTTTGTTCACTATATAATTAGCTGTCATATTTAAATGTGTCAAACTTCACTGTAAATTAAATTGATCAAAAGATTCTCGAGCTGTCAATTGCGAATATTTCGATCAAGTGTTCTCTTTCGTCAGACATTTTTTTCCCCAAAAATTTTATGCTTTGTCAGCCGGTCGTGTCCTCAAAAAGTGCGGGAATTTGCCGCGCGTGTTTCAATTTTCCGGCTCAATGGTTACGACTTGTTTTGTTTCTTGCGGAATGCCAAAACAAAGGTAGTTCATTTAATAGTCGGGTTTTGTTTTGTTTTGCCTTTATAAATGTTATTTTCACGGCAATTGGCATCAGCAGCTAGCTAAATATTATTCATTTTTCTGTGTTTGAAGAGCCAGAGTTATTCGTCGGCCCAAAATTTCAAAGCCCAGAGGTGTAGTTTGGGAGGAAAATGAGGAAGATAAAAGGTAGCTTGCTTTCGTCAATTCAGTTTTTCCTGATTTTCTTTTATCATATTAGAAAAGGAAGCACTTAAGGAATTTTTGGTCTTGACCATAATTCCCCAACATCAGAGGACACTCCAACCGCTCAACATTGCCTTTATAGACATTAGGAAGGCTTTTGACTCAATCAGCCACGAGAGTCTCTTGCTCGCTGCAGGGAGGATGGATGTTCCACCCCCCTACTAGGCTATCTGGGTGAACTCTACAGAGACGCCTGGACATGCCTACGTATTGGCCCGGACCGCAGTGAACCAATACGTGTGTCGCGGGGAGTTAGACAGGGCGACCCGCTCTCTGTCCATCTCTTTAATGCATCCATCGACTGGGCGCTGGACTGCTTAGATCCGCAGCTAGGGGTCATGGTTGGGGAGGTGAGAGTGAATGCCGGAGCTTTCTCAGATGATATAGCACTTATCGCCAGGACATCGGGCGGCCTCCAGTTCCTGCTTAATGACCTTGCTGCTGAGTTTTGGCTCAGTGGCTTGGAAATTAGTGCAGGGCTGGATGGTAAGTCGGCTTCGCTGCGAATTGACGTTGATGGCAAGCAGAAGATGTGGATTGTCAACCCACACCCCCATTTGCGGGTATTCGGGCAACCGATACCCGCAATTGACGTCATCGGTACTCAACAGTACCTGGGGGTTCCTCTCTCTCCAATGAGAACGAGGGCGGACATCGTTGGCAAGCTGAATGAGGGGCTGGGGAACATCACCTCGGCTCCTCTGAAGCCCCAGCAACGATTGTTCATCCTCAAGACCAATCTCATACCAGCCTTGTTCCACCAGTTGGTGTTGACCGCGAATAGCAAGAAGTATCTCAAGTGGCTTGATAGGTCCGTCCGAGCAGCTGTACAGTCCTGGTTGAAGTTGCCACATGATACGCCCAAGGCTTATTTCCATGCTAAGATCTTCGATGGTGGCCTTGGAATTGTTACACTAGAACATCAGATTCCGTTGATGAAGATCAGACGCATTGACCGTCTCTGGGCCAGCAATGACCCAGTGATTAGGGAGATGCTGTCAACGGAAGGTGCTGAGTTGTTACTGGCTCGGCAAAGGGAGCCCAGCCGATACGGAGGGGTGTCGATCACGAGCGGGGAAAACCTTCGGGTGGCCCTCGCAAGTGATCTTCATGCCTCCGTTGATGGCCGGGGCTTGCGCGAAAGTGACCTTGTCCCACACCAACATCAGTGGGTTGCCGATGCCACGAGTCTGTTGAGCGGCGCATATTACATCAGGGCGGTGAAGGTTAGGGGGAACCTTCTTCCCTCAGCAGTCCGTGCTGACAGGTGTCGCCCGGCGACAAGCATCCTCTGTGGCGCTTGTCAGCGACCCGGATCGTTGGGTCATATCTTACAGGTATGCCCAAGAACTCACAGTTCTAGAATATCCAGACATGATAGGATTGTAACCCTGGTGAAGTCCGCTGTGGGTAAAGCCGGGTGGTCTTGCATCAGAGAGCCTGCCATTCCAACTACGGCAGGCCTGAGGAGGCCAGACCTCATTTTCCATCACAATGAGAGGTCCACCTATCTGCTGGATGTAACAATTGTAGCAGATAACGTGGTACTTCACGAGGTGCACGAGCGCAAAGTACAGTATTATGATATGCCGGATATCAGAACCTGGCTTGCGCGTAACATCAGTAGCAATGAGGTACAATTCTCTAGTGTGAGCCTTAACTGGAGGGGGCTGATGGCTCGTGCATCAGCCGAGACTTTGTGCTCGCGACTGGGTCTGGGGCGACCGCTCTTAAGTCTTCTCTCTGCTGTCACCTGTGAGAGAAGCCTGTGGATCTGGCAACACTTCCACAGAAGCAACTTCGTGATCCGAGGATGACGGGTACACCCGTACCCTGATTTCTTGTCTCGCCTTCTCCCTGGAAAATCGGGTTAAGCTTCCCTGCGACCTAAAAGCTAAAACTGTTTTCGTTCTAGGTGTGGAGCCGCGGTGTGTTTTGTTGATTTATTTTTTTTTTAGTGTAGCCTGGGCTCAGATTGTATAGTGATGCCCAACTGTTGTATTAGCCTAGGCATATGAACAGCCGTTGTAAAGTATTTGTAGTATTGGTGGCCTTCGTCACCAGAAATGAACCAATAAACAGTGAAACTAGCCAAATGCCTCGTCATCTAATTAGTGACGCGCATGAATGGATTAACGAGATTCCCATTGTCCCTATCTACTATCTAGCGAAACCGCAGGAGTAACTATGACTCTCTTAAGGAAGAGGGTCATGGTTTCGTCCTTACCCTGTGGGAAGTGCCTTCACGAGTTGGGCTAGTCGTTCGTATGGAGACTTTGGTCTCGTCTACGGTAATCATCGATCTATCCCCGGCAGGGGCCGTAATTAGGGGCTCGTCCCCGAAACTAAAACTTCCCAGGCCACGGAGGTTAACGCCCTCCGTGGTCATGATCGTCTGTTACGAATCCCAGAGTTAGAGCGGGGGCGGCCGCTGCTGCCCCCACAGATGATATACAGGAGGAGGGCGCGGCGACGGACACGGGGTTGCTTTCTGTCTGCCCCGAGTGCTCCAGGGCATTCGGGTCAGGTAGAGGGTTGTCCCAGCACCGGCGCCGAGCGCACCCCAGTGAGTATCACGCTGAGAATGTGCCCGTTGCGAGAATTAAGGCATGCTGGGACCATGAAGAGCTCTTAATCCTGGCACGCGCTGAAAATGTGTTCCGGCGGTCAGGGGTGAGGAACATCAATCAACGATTGGTGCAAATCACCCCTGGCCGGACCCTCGATTCCATCAAGGGGGTTCGCAAAAGTAAGCGATACCAGGAGCTGCTGGCTTCTTTACAGCGGGAAGCTGATAGCAGTGAGCTCATAGAACGCATACCGGGCCCCGAATGTTATCCCCGATTCGCCCACCCAGGGCGACCACCCGGTACCCGACGTGGACTGGGCGGTGGAGGTTAGGGACGCCATATGTCAGCTCGGCGTCCCTGATGGCATCGACCTAGATGCCATCGTCCCTGGTCTCCCAACACCCGAGACCAGGGAGATGATCGATGAGGAATATGCCTGGTGGCTTCCTCCCTTGGCAGGACCAGATACAGCAAGGCCACCTAGCAGAGCAACTAGGGCCCCCAGGGTACGGACTGGACTACCATCACGCAATGCAAGAGCGAGACGTAGGGCTACCTACGCACGCACACAGCGACTATTCACAAGATCAAGGAAGCGCTGTGCTCGCACCGTCCTTTCCGGTACCTGGGAGGAGGAGCCTTCCCCAGTACCGATGGCTTTACAGGAGCCGTACTGGCGTGGCATATTCCAGCAATCATCGATCACAGATCATCGCACACCTCCACCGAAAGGGCCAAAGCACTGGTCCCTAGTTGCCCCCATTACTGTGGGGGATGTCACTAGGGCCCTTAAGGGGATGTCGGACTTGGTAACTTAAATTGATTTTCAATATAGAAACTATTCTTCTGTTGTGATTACAATTATTTCATCTGATCTCTTTCTGTGTTTAGGTTTCCTGAAATTTGTCAGAGTGGAGTTGCTTTGAAGCCACTGGCGCTTGGCTATCAGTGCCAAGCGATCACATGTATTTTGCGTAGTTGCATAAGTCCTTTCAAGCCTATTGACCACTGGGTGTATACTTTCTGAGCAGTGTTCTGCTTCCATGCCCACAGTGTACTTGGAAATGGCTTTCTCAGGGACATGGAAAGTTAACACATGAAACTTTCGAAGCAAGTTGGTGTTTGGAAAGTTTATCAGAAACCAGTGACCAAAGCTGGCACATCGGACTGCAAAGAATGCTACCTCATGGCGACAGAGAGGAGTGCTAGGTGAGTACAGTTGGAAATATTGTGAAAGTTTTGTCAGTAATGTTGACACCTTGTTCATAATTCTTTGTTCACTGACAACTGTATTTTCTCCATTTGGAAGATTCACTCTGAGTGGTTTGAAACAGTTTACAATTTTTCCAATGTTTTCAGGGTGCAGAATTTTGGCAACGTCATTACCAACCAGAGCCCCTTTGTGATACACTTGCCTCTTTAAATTCATTCTTTCTAGTACACCATCCAAGTTCCTTTGGAAAGGCCCTTTCAAATTATTTATTTTGGCAATTCTGGTAGTCAATTGTTCCTTGGCTGCTTTCAACTGGTCTTGATGTCGTTTTGCCTGGTCATGTTGTTCATCCCTGTCCTTTTTAAGCTCACATGCCCTTTCTCTTGCTTTTACAGCTTCCACTGTGTGAGTAGTGAATCTACAACAAAGATGAAGGCCCTTTTTGAAAAACAGTTACTCATTGTAAATTATATTTTTTATTATAACTAAGATATTTATTAATTTTTGCTAGATTCAGACACTTGTTTTTACTTATGGCACAACTCCAATTATAATTTCATCACATAAAAGATAAATACCTTTTATTTATTACGATTGAGAATTATGGACCATGTATTGTGGTCCAAGCACAAAGTCTGCAGGCCAAGAAGTGAAGGAACAAACTATGATCTATAATTACATATAGATATGGACTAAGAAAGTGAGGTTACTGATATATACAGACTTCCCAGCCATAACATACAAAATTGAGCGATCACAGCACAGTATTTAGGATATATAACACTCAAAAACATCCTTTAAATAAACTTGTGTGATCTTTCTTTAAGGAATGGACAATGTCTAGCATGCGTCCATCCAATTCGGGATGCACAAGGATAGTTGGGAGAGCATGAGGGTAGAGTAAGAGATGCTTGAGGCACAGTCGAGAGCATCTCTAGCTGCCTAAGTGCTCTCCCAACTATCCAAGTGCATCCCGAATTGGACGGATGCACACTAGACATTGTTCATTCTTTAAATAACATAGCAAGACATTTTTCATGCTGAAAAGTCACTTTTTCTGCACTGATCAAAAATCTGCACATGCACGTGTTGTTTTCACTGGCAGCACTTTTTGCTACTCTTGCATGTGCACTTGCATGTGTGATTTTCACTTGTAGCACTTTTGCTTTGTTGATCTTTCGACGCCTCCGATGTTTCTGCAACCATTTCAGACACATTTTCTAAATCTTCAAAGTCATTGAGAGACCCTAACTCGAATGTTGGATAATACTAGCAATTACTGCAAACCCCTTACACAGAGGAAATATGTTGATAATTGTTATCCTCTAACAATTCTTCTATACAGGCACACTCAGTTCATCTTGTTTCTGGAATGCCTCAACCAGTTCTGGGGATGCCTCTCCATTTGCGTCTTTAATGGTTTTATCCAGTGAAATGGCTTCACTTTCCACCAGCTCAAGTGCCTGCTTTCCAAGCCCCAGAGACAAATGGAGGGGCATGCATGACACTGAGTCAATAACTGGTCCAGTTGCTTGGAAGATTGGAGTGCTCTCACAATTGTGGAATTGGTTGGCTTTTGACTTAACAGAACCACCTTTCACAAATCTGTCATTATCAGACAAGATTGACTCAAAACTGCGCACTGGAAACTTTTTTGTACATGTGTGACTTTTAGTGGCACATTGCTGCAACAACCATGGTGTGTGAGACTTCCCCTTCTCCAGATCTTTAAGCTGAGCATGACAGAAGTTACAAAAGAAAGTTCCATTGGGTCCTGTTAAACCCAATAACCTTGCAATGAACTCCCAATCTCCCCAAAGACTGAGCCAGAACTCAGAAATGCTGTACTTTGTACTGGATGGCTTGTTGGCATCACAGTTGGAGGAATGTGATTTGAAAAAAGTGGGCTTTTTCTGGCATAACAGACACCTTTGGCTGCGATACGCATTCTGGCAATTTTGGAACATCTCTTGAAGTTCATTAGGCCAATTTGCCATCCCTCTGATGTCAAAATTGGGCTGCTGACTTGGCCTTGTGATTTCTGTAAGGTCTACTTTAAGGTCCAGTTCAGTAATATTTGATAAAACTTTCATTGTTTCCTCTATTACAGGACCAAAAACTTTTTTGAGGCATTGGCAGTTGTCCTTGTCACCTTCATATATAGCCAGCAGGCGGGCTGTGCGAGTGGAGTGTTGCTCCTCACAATTGAGAAATTGCAACAGTAACTTTGTTGATTTCCCTCCCCTGTCCCCTGTCAGAAGTACCCACAGCAAATTTCTAGGAATGTTGCTCTTTTCAACAAAAAAAGCCACTTTCATTCAGTTGGGTAACAGATTTCTTCACTACATCAGACACATTGGCTACTCTTACAAATGACACTTTCTTTTCATTCAACTTTCAAAATTCCCACACTCATACTCAAATTCCATAGACTTTAAATGCTCTCAAATTTCTTTTTCAGAACCAAAAATATCATATCCTGCAAACAAAAGGGAACATCATTGGCAAAGCAAATTTCTTTTAAAGAAATGTACAAAGCTCAGGAAAGCTCAACAAATCAGTTCACCCAGCTTCCCCCATCCCACCCTTTCTAAAAGAACACTGTCCTAATTTTGGACTTAAAAATGGGTTAGCAAATACAAGTCATTTTTAAAATCAATGGTCATTTTTAATTTTGTTTATTAATTTATTGTTGCCCTAAACTCATGTATATACTTGTTGATATATATAGAACACTTATGAAATCAAGAGTCTTCATCAAAGTACACAGGTGCTTTTGTTGGGTTTCAAATATTATTAATGACAAGGGTTTACTGTTCAAAAGCTTACCAAGAGCATCTGTAAAGGTCCTCTTGATCATTCTCAACATCTCCATGGGCATATGGGCTTTAAGCTCTGCAACCTGAAAGATGCTTATGTAAACTGTGATAATAAAATTAATCACACAAAGGTTACAGGCTGTTGCTTTTGTTATATTGTCTTATACTGATACAGTGTAGATTTTAAGATGAAGCCAATCACTTTGTGTGAAACTATTTATTTTTCTAAAAAAATGTTTTGCAGAGCTGAAATCATAGCATGCACTGGGCTGGCAGGGTAAACAAGTTCCTTTTTATCTATGCAGACTTCACACTAGTTCATTATTTTGATGCATTGTCACAAATGCACATTTAACAACTGACAATTTCCCTTTTGTTTTCCAAATAAAACAGCTTTGTAGTTGTTACTCACCTGCTTGAGTGTAAAAGACTGTATGATGTTCAGACCTCCCTTTGAAAATGACTTCAGGAACTGATCCTTGTTTCTTTTAATCGATGTCGCAGTCTGATGTATGATATCATCTGCTGCCTTTGTTGCGGATGCTACACTCTCTACAAACTGCTCAATTACTTGAGTCCTTTTTTTCAATGTGCTAGAAGATGCAGACGAACTTCCGGTTTGTGGCTGGGAGACTGGCATTAACTTGACAGGCTTTCCCCTTGGTTGGTTGGCATAGATGAAACCTGAATTACTCTGCCCAGTCTTCTTTTTGACAAGATTCATAAATACCTGTAGGTAACAAACCTTAGGTTACTTACAGATATTTTCAGGGGAACACTATCCAGTTTTGCTAACAGAAGAATGAACTAAGAAACACGATAATACCTGTTTATCAGATTGTTCCAAGATATTACATCTGGAATGCAGATCAATGTTGCAAAAATATAATATACCTCTCACATCCTTGGAAGAGGTGAAACCAGTGATGGTGAGGCACTGAAAATTCTTAGGAGGAGGGGGTTTCACAGTACAAATAAAAGCTGAAAATATCATTAAACAGAAAGAAAACATCCCTGGGAGAGGTATAATTTTTGAACTACACATTTTTAGGTCTCTGCTCTTAAACAGATGACCAAAGTTCTCAATATTATTTAATGTAAGTGGTTACCAGTCACCTCACCACCAGGGAGTTTCTTCAACAAACATGCTGTTACTTCGTCTGTGTACGTAGAACGGGTAATATATGGTATGATTAAAAATTGAAGCGTAGCCAGGATGGGACATATTAAAAAGATAAAAAACGTTCGCTGGCTAAAAATTTTAAGAACTAAAATGAGCTTTCGGCTGTCAGTCTACAACCTTCAACGGATAAAAATGGAATACGAAATGATCGAATATATGCAAAAAAAAACGTGGAATAAAACAATGGAAATAACAAAAGTAAAGTATAAACGTGTAAACTAGTGATTATTGTTTAAAAAGAATACAATACTGGTTCGGGAGTGGCTTAGAGTTATTGTCCGCATGCTTGGTAGCAGAGGTGTGCCAAGCCTCCAATGTTTTTCTGATACGAAATGAGCCTTTGTCAATGACACTAGAATTGTCAAAATCTATGCGATGGTCGGATGACCACGCATGTTTCGCAATGTTAGATTCGTTAGCATATGTTTTGACATTCCTGACGTGTTCTTTCTTACGGGTTTCAAAACACCGGCCGGTTTCGCCTACATAGCACCAACCACAATCGGCACAGGGTATTTTGTAGACCACATTGGGTTGATGTTCGATAGGTGGTCTGAATTTGGGAGAAGGAAATTCTTGCTTCTCCCAAATTCAGACCACCTATCAAACATCAACCCAATGTGGTCTACAAAATACCCTGTGCCGATTGTGGTTGGTGCTATGTAGGCGAAACCGGCCGGTGTTTTGAAACCCGTAAGAAAGAACACGTCAGGAATGTCAAAACATATGCTAACGGATCTAACATTGCGAAACATGCGTGGTCATCTGACCATCGCATAGATTTTGACAATTCTAGTGTCATTGACAAAGGCTCATTTCGTATCAGAAAAACATTGGAGGCTTGGCACACCTCTGCTACCAAGCATGCGGACAATAACTCTAAGCCACTCCCGAACCAGTATTGTATTCTTTTTAAACAATAATCACTAGTTTACACGTTTATACTTTACTTTTGTTATTTCCATTGTTTTATTCCACGTTTTTTTGCATATATTCGATCATTTCGTATTCCATTTTTATCCATTGAAGGTTGTAGACTGACAGCCAAAGCTCATTTTAGTTCTTAAATTTTTAGCCAGCGAACGTTTTTTATCTTTTTAATATATGGTATGGCTAGTATCTTAGCCAGTTTGTTTTGTAGTTGTGAGACTCCCTAAAAATATATATTGAAAATATTTCAAAAGATGGGTTTTAGTTTTTTTTTAATCATGCCAAGATATTGGTCAGAGAAAACAATTTTTTATTGTCCTACCTCCCTCTCGACCACCCAAAAGCTGAAAAAAACATCAACTTTCATGAAACCTGCACAGTACTGGCGTTCTGTTTTAAGTGTGGCCAAACAGTTCACATTTCCATCGTCACTTGAAAGAAAATAAATATACGGACGCCCGAGGGAACACCCAACAAAGACTAAAATCCATCTAAACTGACAAATTCCTACTTCAGTGCAACGAAATACGTAAAGCAGAACATAAGAAGTTATTTGAGAAACATTAGGTTTCTTTTATGGAACTGTGAAGAGCATCCAGTGATTCATAGGATGCGATTTTCTGCAACCATTTTCAGGCAAGTGAATCGGGTCGTTTCGCCCGAAAACCCGTTCGCACGTAGTAAAAGTCGGCTTTAAACACGAAATATATAAACCTGTTGTCGGCTATGGCATTTATTTTTCATTCTATATGCATCTGCTGCTGAGCCAAAAGCGGCAGACAAGCCAAAAAGTATTTCTCGACGTTCTTCGCGGTTCCGGGCGAACGGGTTTTGGCGTGATTTAAATTAATTCATTGCGAGTTACGGGTTACCTGTTCTTGAAGTTTGCTCACTGGTGTGTTAGGGTCTCGGTCGGTTTGCAGGGTAAAAGCTTTGATTGTAGGCTGTCCAGGCGTTGTTGTAACTCTGCGTTTTCCACCAAAAATTTGCTCTCGCTTTCGCGAAACTGACGTTCCAGTTCACCTATGTGCGTGTGGTGGCTTAGTTCATTTTTTTCCGACGAGAGCGTAGCCGAGTACAAAACTCTGTACATTAATGAAGACGCTGACAACACTGTATCGTCTAGAAGTGGAATTGCTTGCGGAAAGTCGCGTTCCAAGAGAAATTTCCACAAATAGTTAGACGCGCAAATTATGTTTACATACTGGCACGTCAGTTTCAAGTTACAAATATCTGTGATACCAACATATCTGAAAATATCCAACAGCACGACCTCCGGTAAACATAGGAGTAACGATATTGGAACTGTTTTTGTTTCGGTGATATTTGTTACGGCCAGCCTTCGGTCCTGTTGGGCTAGAGTTATTTTGCCTTTCCTCGAGATTGGGCTTTAACAAAATATTTTTCCTTCTCTTCGTCGCAATTACGTCTCCATCTTGTCAAATTTCTCCGACAAGAGGCACACAAACACGCATCACTACACGATGTTTCCACATTAAAACAATTTTTCACGTCTTCCACAAAATTCTCAACAACCCTATACCAGCGCGATGACGATTTGCAACAACAGACGTGGCATTTTTTGGGGGAAGCCATTGCAAATAGAAACATTTTAAGGGCTTTATTGACTTTAATTGAATTTCCCGCCACAGCGCGCGGTGTGCTTCAATGCGCACGTATATTTTTTTTAATTTAGCTCTGACAGATGCAAGCAGTGATCATCGTCATTAAGTTGCCCACCTGAAATGCTCGTGTCTTGCTTGACAATGATTTTTGTGACACACATTCAATTTCACTGGGTTCCACACTTGACAAAAGATTGTTCATAGCACCGTGATATTCTGGCAAAAGAAATAATGAATCTGGTCTCCCTTTCACTGTATTATGCCTCGATCGCCGAATATAATGAGCGTTCCAGTATTCTTCGACAGCATTGCAATCTACTTGGAGTATGCCAGAGAAGCAATACCACAAACACTCCTTAGTCATTTCAGAAGTCATGTCAATTTTGCCCTCTGCTTCCAAATCTTGAAAAACAATTTCTCCATCATGATGACCACCAACCCTCTATCCAGTTGAAGGAAGGAGCATAGCGGTGGGCATCAGGGTTTTGTCGAAAATAGCTCTGGATAGAAGCCAGTAAACCATTTTCAGTTCCCAAGTTGGTTACAACTTCAACAGGGCAACCTCCTAGGTCCTTGACTGCCTCTACATAATACATTGCTGGGTATTCGGGTAGATTATTTGAACCCGCCACTTCCAACCACATAATATGTCTACTAAAACCATCTATACAACCGTGAATTGGAAATCCCCAGGGCTTGAGCTTGTCATATCCATGTAAATGCCAGGCATAGTTGGGACCTGGATTATGGTATTGCCTCCTTTTTATGCAACGCGACTTGCGCAACCCTGTTCCTTCAGGATCAAGCTCTCTAATAATTTCTTGTACCACTATTCTTGGGACTCTGAATCCCTCTAATTCTAGTGTATGCCAGAGTGTCCGATACCTTCCCATTGACCCAGGTGTCCATCAATAATCTCTTTAAAACATTTTCTAACTTCCTTTAATACTTCTTCCGATGGTTGTTTCTGTCTAGAGAGTCCATACTGTCTTAGCCATCTAAGTAATGTACTGTAACTAATGTGATGGTTGTAATACATGTACTTGACAAGAAACAGAAGAATTTCATTGTACTCAAATCCACGGTTGAAATAATAAGTGATGATTGCTTCTTCATCAAAGTTGCACTCTGTGTCTGAATCTGAATCATCACTATTATTATCTCTCAGGCCTGTTGAAAAAGACAAAATTACTTTGAAAAGAATGTGTAGCTGTTACTACTTGCCTTTGCTCTTGACTAAGATTTAAAAAAGACAATACTTAGATTAAAACAATCTTGTAGCTCAAACATTTGCGGAGCCTTACCCTTTAATGATACCCATAAACAACTTTTGGTTCTGCGAGGGTGTGTTCCTTACGCACTTGTGTGACCCTGGGGCCAAATATGCCTGCGCATGCGAAAAAGGAGAATAGAGCATGGCGTGTTGTTTTATGTACATCTTCTGATTTTATTCGTCTTTAAATAGCGGTAAGTTTTGCCATCGTTTTGTAATCTTTTAGCAATCCTTTAGTCAACCTTATTTTCTTTGTGTAGCTTTATTTTTTTTTAGATTTCTGGCTTTTTAAGGATTTCTGTGCGTTTCAGTTCTTCAGCGACCATGCTCTTGTGCCACAAACTAGTAGTTTTAACTTGTATTTCCATTAGTTTATACATTTTGTATCTTTCTTTTAGTGTCCTTTAGGCGTCCAGCCGCCAGGGTGAGCGTATTTTGTTATTTTATTGCTCGATTTATTTAGGTTCAATTGCATTCTATTTTAAATTAATTTGAATTTTTGTTCAGTCTTCATGACTTCGAAAGGCTTTGTCGTGCAACGTTTGTTTAGCCTGTTGTCGGGTTCAGTGTAGCCTCCTTGTCTCCTGGTCTAGCACAGCATGTGTTTTGCAGCGAACCTTGTATTTATTTTATATCTTTATTAATTTGTAATAGGTTCTGGTCGTTTATATTAAAAAAGAGACGTAGTCAGCAGGATAATATACAGAGGATACAGGCCCTGGTGCCAAAGAGTCAACAAAATTGTGAGTGCAAAATATTTGCAGGATGAGTGCTGAGGATTGGCGACCTTAAAATGGGAAGTCGAGGGGTTGAAATTGGCTCTTGAAAAGAAGGAGAAAGAAGCACAAGAGACAGCTGAAAATTTGGGGTCAGTTGAGCAAGAACTTAAACAGCTTCTCAAGCAATCGAAAAATGAGAGTGTGAAGGGAGAGGGCATAGTTTTTGTGACTCAGTCCCGCAAATTAGAGAGGTTCAAGGGAAGGCCTGTTAAAACAACTGACGCCACAGTTGAAGAGTGGATCGTAGATGCAAAAGCTTCTAGGGATAGTAAAAGGCTGACCAAAGAGCAAACTGCCCTATATTTATTAGAGCATCTGGCTGGAGAGGCTAGGCATGAAATCCTGGGGAGGGGAGATGAAATCAAGTGCAATCCCGAGCAAATTTATGCAGTACTCCTGAGAGTTTTTGGGGATGGGGATAGCCTCCCCCAGCTATAGCAAAAGTTCTTCTCGTACCGCCAAAAGGAAGGGGAAGATCTGGCGTCTTTATCATTGCACCTGGTGCAGTTGTTCGACTGAATTGTACAACTTGATAGCTCCTTTAAGCCTGGAAGGGATTCCCAGCTAAAGAATCGCCTGGCTGAGGCTGTGCATGATGACAGCACCTGAAGCGCCTGAACTCAGAACACCCGGAGCTTTCATATTTTGATGTTCGTGACTGTGTCATGAGGCTAATGAGCCAATATGGTAAATCTGACAAGTTAAGACAAAACACCCTGGTTCAGGAGACTGCAGCAGATCAGGATGTTCAGAGCATTCTAAAGCAGCAGAGCCAACAGATAGCAGCACAGCAGAAGCAGATTGAATCCCTAGTTCACAGGATAAAATAACAAATTCCCAAGTATGGTAAATGGTTGGTAAATGTAAATTACCAATATAAACCCAAGAAAATACCAGTAATATAAATATCACAAACTCGAACTGTTTTGGCTGAACTGGGTAATATCAATTTTTTCAAATTCTGCTCAAAGTAAAGTTGGGTTAATCTTGGTAAACAGGGATTAAATGCCAGAGCGGATTCCCAATGCTGGCATTACCTTGGTAAATACTGTTTTAAATTGGGAGTTAATTGGTAATTTTAAGGGGAGAAAAATGAGTAAACAAATTCAAAGAAAGACTATCCCAAACTTATGTTAACGTTGATAACCAGGGATTAAATGTAAGAGCAAATTTCCAAAGCTGACATTGCTTTGGTAAGTAATGTTCTAAATCGGGAATTAATTGGTAATTTTAATTTTAATTCTTTAACATATTTGTTGGCTCCAGGCCATCTGGGGTGTTCTTTAAAGATTAGCACTCCAACTTTTTTCATGACTTTGGACTGAGACTATTTTGCCAATCCACTGAGCATCACTGCCTCCCAGTACTAATACCATGTCATTCTTATCTGGATAACAGGGAATAATGACAACTTGCTTTTCAGGAGGTAAAGATGGCATCTGAAAGTCTATCAAGACGTAGTGGTAAAGAACAGGCTTCATCTGGATACAAAATAACCTTTCGTAACACCTGTCCGACATTCACCATCTTCAAGGTTCCAGACAAACGAAGATACTGACTTTGTGTTCCAGGGTGATATTTTAATTGACCATTGCCATCTGTTACTTGTTCATATAACTGTTCTTCTGAAAAGATATGGACACTTGCTCTTCCACTTTCATCATTAGTTGTGAATGAATGAATAGCATTTATTCTGCCTGTTCTTTCCTCATTATTTGCAGAGAAAATGACACTTTCACCTTGTCTATAAAGTGCATTGGGACTGCTGGCTTTAAAAAGCTTCTGTTCAACTGGGTTACACATGGCAAAGAACAGTACTCAATTTCTTCACTGTGAGAGGTCAAATCTTGCCACATTTCTTGTCTTTGAGATTCAGAAATTCCTTGAAATGTTCTATTGGTACCTCCAATTAATAAGCCATCTTGGAAGACCATTAGCATTTGTGTTGTATGCTTTGGTAATAACAGCAATGGCTTTCTGCAGTGAGGAGACTTTTCTCAATGTGATGGCTGAATCATATTCACCCTGTGTTAAGGCACTTTTGTTGTTGTTATTTCTAACAATGTCTAAATTCTGGAGAACCTCCCTCCTTGTTTGACTATCACTGTAGGTCTTTTCAATGTTACGATGATTTGTTGACTGGTTGACACAGCGCTTCACTGCTCTTTCTAGGTCAAACACCCAATAGTTATCTGGCGATGAAAAACGGCTTATGTCATCAGCCACATGGATCAAATTGTGCTCAGTTACCACACATACATCTAAACCAAATGTCTCCTCCACCAAAATGTTGCGACACCAGGCTAAACTTCTGAACATTTGAATATCTTTCTCTTCCCAGCCATGAGTACGACATACATTAAACAGCATTTGTACCATCTGTACCAGTATTTTCCGACACTGAAATTGATTGGCAGGTAGCTGCTCACTCAAAATTACTTCAGATGCTGGAAAGGCAAATTTTTGGTAGTCCTCAGCTTTCCAGTATCCAAGACGTGCAGTTAGGCCACTTGGATAGCGAGAGGGCCTCATTTCTGCAGTCCAAGGGAAGTTGGAAAGCCTTGACTCAATGACCTCTTGGTTTACATTGCCTAAGTCTAACATGCGACGCAAGTGCTTTTTGACTGGATTTATAGGCAAGTTGTGCATTAAATCAATAGGAGTGTCGTGCAAGACATCAAATCCACAAAGCTTATAAAGTTTGCTTATGCCAGTAAATCCACTGTCTCTTGACACTCTGGCCCATGCTGCTCCTTCTTCTTTGTCTGCTTTCTTCATAAGGAGAATTGATTCTTCCATACTCCTAGTTGTCCATTTGTATCTTGCATGATACCTACAATTTCCATAGTAATAATGGGGTGAGCCAGGTTCTAGTGGTATGCCACAAACATGACAACAACGGCAAGCTTTTTTCCCAATACGCTTCACTTTTGTGACTTCACACTGTCCTGGGTGATCACCAGCCCAAAGAAGGATAAGATGGCATATGACTGCTGGCCCCTTCTGTATATCCAAGTCAGGGATGTCTGCAGCATATTCAACTTCAATTCCATCAATGAAGCCATCCACAATTTCATCAATCAAAGGGGTCAGAAAAGGGTCCAGAAACTCTGGGGTTTTATCTGGGGTTTTAAAACAGGGCACAAATCCCACTACAAAAATTTGATCAGCATGACTTTGTTTTGTTTTACACATGTTTGCAATTTTCACATCAATTACCCCAGTACTCTGACCACCAGAAGTTCCAAGACTGAAACCATCCCAGTGAGCAATGTAAACTATGTTCCTGGGATCTCCACTTACATATTGTGGTGCACGATTGAACACATTTCGGCAATTAGGACAAATGATGTCAACTGTGTCATTTTTAAGAACGTCACATGAAGCAATTTCTGATGCAGCAATGACCACAGTCTGTTTCAACCCTTTGCAGTGTGGGCAAGTTATGGGCTGTAAATATTCCTTTTCCTTATCAAAAAAACATGAGTACTGGGAAAAGCGTGTACCATCCCATAGCTCCTTTTTCATGGGCCAACCCTCTGTTTGGCCATTTTCATAATTGTAAAACAATGGTCCTTCTGTTGCCAATGGTCAAGCATATCACCACACATAACTGGATTTCTGTACCACCTTTTCACTTTACTGGAAAGCCTCATGTAATAGTAATGAATAGTACCAGGTTCTCCGCAGTGCCTGCACTTATCTGTAGAAGACTCAATTATGTCCCACTCTCTCGCGTGTTGGTCACTCATACAGATGTAAAAATGTTTAGGTGATTCATATCCAACATTCCTGACCAAGAGGTTGGCCATGTGTCCTTCAATCTCTGATCAGTTATAACAAATACCCTGGCCCACTTAAGCCATTCTTCAAATGACTTTATAGAATCTCCTTGCTGTTGCTTTAAAGGCAATGCATTAATTATTGCCTCAACAATTGTTTGGTTCCATTCCTCTTAACTTGTCTGTCCCCCTGTCACAAAAATCTGGAGAAGGGATTTGAGGTTCCCCATGCAAAAATAAATGTGTGATCACATGTGTGATCATACTTTGAACGTGTTATAAAAGAGTGATTCCAAAAATCACACTTGTAATCACACTTCTCATGTGTGATTCACAGATGTTGAGGTGTGATAAGAAGTGTTATCAGGAAAGTGTAATTTTGCAGGCTTCGACTACTCAATCACGCTTTTCTTCATTGCTACGATAACTTATTCTCTCGGGGGAGTTTTGGTATGCAAACACTGAATCGAAGTATTTAGTCTGAATTGCTAATGTCGTTTGAAAGAATTTTCATTGGTCCGTGCGATATGCATATGTGACCCATATTTGATTTCTGGTCAGCAAGTTTTTTTTTTCTAGCAACCTGGTGGGCAGGATATTTTTTTCCCTCCTATATGCTTTGCAGGATATTTTTTTCTCTCCTCGTTTCTCTGCAGGATTTTTTTTTTCCACAAAAAAGTGTCGTGTTTACATTTACAGAATGTATTACATTTACATTGTGGTTATTGCAGTAATAGTTCTAATATGGAGCTGCAAAGCCTTATAATGTTGTAAGCTATACAAAATCATTCTTGTATAGCTACATTTTTTCGGAATGTCATCCTTTAGAATCATTTAATATTACCTATTAAATAACAATATTCTCATGTTATAAAGCGATGCTCCACAGGCAGATTTGAAAATGTTAAGCTTCTTAAATAAGAAAATAGCTAAAAATAGCAAAAAGCAGTTCAGAAATGCTCATAGCATGGTAATTACTGCTAGAATCATTAGTTACAATTTAAAAGTGGACTGAAATCTCCAAAGTAAATGTGAAAGCAGAATTAAAGTTAGCTGATCATGGTCTAATTTGAAAAATAGCTCTAGTAAATTTTGTTCAGCCTCTTTACAGTCCACTTCTAAATTGAGTACCTCAAAGTTGAACATAAAAGCAATGTGATGGCGTTCCAAGTTGGGCTGTGTGCTGTTCAAACAGGCCACTTCCTGGGCATTGTTTTTCTCCGAGTCCATCATAATGCACCCATTTTCCATGTAACCTTATTTTGCAAGTGTAATGCTGCCGGCCATAAAATGTGAGGGCGTAAAGCATGTAACTGCAATAAAAGGAGGGGACAAATGTCGACACGTTGTAAGCAACAAAACATGCTAGGCTGTAAAAATGAAATACTTGATGAAATGATAATCATGTAGTAATCATAATCAGAAGTACATCGCATTGCAATCTCACTATGAATTTTCATAGAATTTTGGGATAATTCAGTGAACTGATAAATCTTGTAAATAAATATGTTGTATCAATACCTTCTCCCAAGAAACTTGATCTGCTGTGGGAAATCACTCTCTGAAGCAAGTGAGCCAGAGGCAGCAAGAAACTCAACATTAACAGTGAGTATCAATGGGGCGCCATCTGGAAACTGCCGATTGCTTTGAGTGCGCACCCCATCACAGTATGCATGCTGCACCAACCTAAGGGCAAAAACAGAAAAGGAAGGTTTTTTCCCTATAGCAATTTTGGTTGCCTGAATTAATTACAAAAAAGGGAATTAACAAATTAATAGCTGCTTACATGTAACCCCCTCTTCCATCTGGCACTGTTGATGTTTCATAGTAAAATGGTGCACCAATGGGAACAAGATGGGTAGGAAACCGTCTGCTGCACCTAGTCTGCTTTGAACACATCACCCATGTTGCAGCATGGACTCCAGCAATGTAACTCCAGGAAGACTGTAATTCTGAAGGCTAAAAACAGATCGGTGTAAAATAGCTGAGGACAAGTATTTATATATACTATACACACATGCTCCTAGTAAGATTATTAAGCATCATGACTGCTGACCTTCTGCTTTTGCTATACATTGTAGTTTTATCAAAAAAAAATTGAATAAAGGATGAGTGACTTAATTTCCAGATCCTTAAGACAAAGACATTAAAGATTGGGGAATGTCTACTTCCCTTTTTCAAACAATGAGGCTTTTGTGGCAACCTCTAAATTGGATACTGTACTTGAAATAGCCCCTGGTTTAATAATGCATTTTCATAAATACCTGAGAGCTACAGTGTTTGCCCATCTTATAGAAACTCCCAGCTGAGGACAGGCTGTAGATGAGCAACTTGAAGTCACATTTGATCTCATGAGAGGTATTAGGTACTGTGTGAACATAGTTTCCTCATTTCCCCAGAAGTCAAGTATACCATTTGTACCAACTTGGACTGGACAGCCCGTTTTCATCCACTCTAGTTTTGCTTCAGCAAATTCTCCTCTTCTGATTAATTCCAGTGTTCTGCACAGAATCTGGCACACAATTTCATTGTTATTGTCTAAATAGGAGCCTATCTTTGCAGACTCAGTGGTCAATGCATACAAGATCATTAGGCAGTTGTCTACAGGGCATGTATCAATGAGTTGAAGAGCACTTCCACTGGAAATGGTATGACCTCCCCAAGGAATAATCATCAGTCCTGGTGGTGGTGGCGTTGTAGGTGGTGGTGCTGGCGGAGGAACTGTCTTCTGGGCTGATGGTAATGGTGATTGAGTTGTCTTTACAGTATGTGGTCTTGAAGGATGTTGTGTTGCAGTGCCTTGGTTGCTATAAAAGTGTTTTTTAATCTCATAAATCTTTGATGACTTTGTAAACCCTTTTGCATGGAGGGCTTTGTTCTGGAATCCAGCAACTTTCTCCAAATAAAGATCGAGCTGGCTCACATACATTTTGTCTATTTTTCCTGTCTGTATAGCATCCTTTCAGTCTATTTCATGAACAGATTTTGAAAGCTCATCTGCTTTATTGGCAGCACGTGACCCTTTAGCTAAATGTGCCTTTAGTAACATGGAATACTTCCTTTGAAATTCAGTTTCCACTGCCCTTCTGAGGTCTTCCCCTGTGTAACGTTCTACTATTTCATCTACATTAGCCAGAAGCTTGTTGAGGGTTGTGTAACGTTCTACTATTTCATCTACATTAGCCAGAAGCTTGTTGAGGGTATCGTTATCATCAAACACCGACTTCTTGAGACATCCATCATCTCCACATACTTCCTTCTCCTTTACTTGAATGGGGCCAACCTTTTTTACAGCCTCTTCTAATTTTGCCCTAGGGCAAAAGTCATCAATCTTTCTTTCCTTTTCTGGAGCATCTGAAAACAGATCTGGGTTTGTGTAATGAAACCCAGGCCTGTCACCTTTATAACATGGAACAGGTGCAGGCACTCTCTTTACGGGTGGTACTCTCCAGTTGCATCCAAGGGTAGACTGATGAACATCACACATCTTTTTTCCATCAAAGCAGCCATTACGGATTCCTTCAATAGCACCATCATGTACAATATAATGGTCTTTGACAAACTGCAGCTGCTTAAAGTAATAGGTGCTACCTGCACAGTAGCTCTGTTTAGCTTGTGAGGAATCATGTACTTTCTTCATATATACATCATCAAAGAAGAAATTGGCAGACGGAGAATAGCTTGGGGTCCGAGAGTGTATAGAGGTTCCCAAGCACCTCTTCCCTCTATACCGCCTTTCTATTTCTTTGGCACACAGCTTGGATATTTCCTCTTGGCGCTTGGATTCAAGGGCATTAAACTCATCTTGAGTAAGTGATAAAACTTCATCTTGATTAAGGCCCCCAAACAGAGGCACTTTTGGAACAGGAATGGAATGGCCATCACCTGTTGCTTCATTCAAGCTTCTCATCACCTGTTCTGCAATGTGTGACCGTGAGTCATTAGGTGCATAATGAATGCGAGCCTGTAAATCTAGATTAAAAACTTGGAAATACTCGGCCATTCTAATTTGAACCAGCTTCTCATGAGATGACACACCTGGGCCAGCATCACTTGTCTGGATATCTAAAGGTCTAGGATACATAAACAATATAAATAAATGTAAAATTCATTAATTATTCATGAGGGTGCGAACCAATCCCAGCACTGTGTTCAGATCACATGTACACAATTGTAAGCCCCAATACCAGTCAAACAATAAGTTTAATATTAAACTTTTCATAAAAAGTCCTGCTCAGCTAATTGGTACTCATTAACTTTTGATACAGATCTCTACCAAATCATATATTAAACAATACTTTGCGGGAAATCTGTATGGGTGTTTACAATGGGGAGCCAATACATGAGCCATTATAAACACCCATACAGATCTCCCGCTCACATCTTATCTACTACTTATAGTCACAAGAAGACTAACATACTTGGGAGATTTTGTATAAATGTATTATTTCAATTTTATAATCTTTCAGCTTCTAAAAATGTTTGAATAGGCTGTGTTGGATTCACTGATGATGCCCCAAGAGCAAGAAAATGAAAATCAACACTTAACATAGAAGACATTTTACCTGTGTTGAGGAAGCTTTTGAGACTCAAGATACAAACAACATTTCTTCACAACTTGCTCTGTATTTGAATATGCAGCTGAAACTTCTTCCAGGCATTCCCTCGAGCAGCACTCCACTACTTCTGCAATTATATGTTTTTGTAAAGATATTTTGAAGAAAATTATTATTTCTAGCTGACAGGTGTTGATTCATAATTCATAAAGAGCAGTTAAAGAAGGCTGTCTTTTAATAACAAATAACACATTAATACATGTACTATCTGTGAACTCTAATTAGAACAAACTTTGTTTTCTAGAATCACTTTTCATAAAGATCATTAAGCCAGAACTTGACAATAGCATAAAAACAAGCAAGGAACTTTCTTTGTTACTCGACTATTTATACACCTATAACTTGTAAGCATAATTCACTTGTTTTTAAAATGGTCTAGATTATAACCGAAATGTTAACATCCAATATTACTTGTCTTAAATATGAATATCAAGATGTTTTTCAGAGTAATCTTCATTGTGTTTTATGATGTACTTTCATATCACGAGGAGCCGCAAGCAGTTAAATTTTTGTCCTCAAGATAATTAGATTTATTTTCTGACTCTAATTTTCGTTGACAGATTAGTCTGAAGATAAAAGGAACCGTTCGCATGATCAGATCGCCTTGGGTGCAACAAGCTGTCACTCGAGAACATTAACACCTCATCAAAACTTGCCGTGTTGAGAGCGATGATTGGCAATTCTGCTGCACAGGCCTGGTGTGAAACGGATATGTTGCTTCAGTGGTAGCCTGGTTTTGCATTCGGCTTAGAGTGAGAAACAAACGCATGCGAGAAGTGAAAGGAAGCTTCAAACTGTTTCTTTTTCTACTCAATACCCCCAGCTTTCATTCGTTTTATATGCTTGTTAATTTCTCACGCTTGAAAAGAAAGGACTGCTAAGCCGGTGGTGTTTCTAATTTACTTTTTTCTACTCAGTCTAAGGCAAAGAAATAAATTTCCCAATAAAATCTACAATTATTTCCAAGTTTTGGTATTATTCTTTAGTCATTGAAGCTGACGTTAGCATTATGTTCCCCGTTTCTCTTCACGCACCCTACAGAGAGCCGAAAAAAGCGTCATGTACGCGGAGAAAAACTATCATGCAACAGGTCCGGAGAAAAAAAATCGTGGTAAAAATTAAATGGCCCACCCCTAAGAAATCATTCGAACCGTCAAGGAAACAATGTAGTTTGAGTTCAGGAACGTTTGTAATACAACAAATTATGTAACGACCGTGACTTGATAATCATTTGACCACGCGCTTCCACTGAGCTGTCAACTTCCCAGTACAAAGCAATAACCAAGTCCGCGAGGCTTAAAAATAGAATGTAATAATTATATCCCCCAAGGCTCAGACTACATCAGCGTGTTTTGAGATAACTACTAAACTAGAAGGAATCTACGCGAACTTTTCGTTTCGAAAATGTGTTTTAGGCACACCGGCTGCTTTTTAGAAAGTGTTTTAGAAAAATCGTCCGCCATCCCGGTTTGTTTGTCTGAGTCTTGTCTGAGTGATGACGTCACCCGCGAGCTTTGCTATTGTACTCTTATTGACATACAAGCACTGTAACAAGTAACGCAATCATTCCAGCATATCCATATCCCTTCTTTCTTGATACTTGTACACAGAAAAGTTAAACAATTGTGCAAACAAGTACTTTAGTTGAATCAATATTCTTTGGGTAGCGATCGATCAATTCCGGATCATTTTATTGATTTTAGTAACTAGGATGTGAATAGCTAATATATAAATAATATTAGTAATAAGTAAACTGACTCGAATAACAAATAATAAGTGACAAGCGCGCCACTTTTAAAATTTCGGCGCCATTTCGATCGAGCCTTCCGCGCAGTGCAGTCGCGATGTTGTTTCAAGTGTACAGTGCTCGTCTTGATTCAACTAAAAGCTGGTATGTCTTCAACGTAGAAGGTTTTGGTTCAGCATTTCGAAAATACAAGGAAAATGCTTTTTTTCGCCTCTTTCCGAACGAGATCCACAGGATTCCTTTCTGCGAACTCGGGGATAATAATGGAAATGCTCTTGACCCGGACTTGACCGGAGTCAAATACCGAAAATGCAACGTTTTAGTAGTCTCGACTCTTTGTGGAGGATTATTACGGCAACGCGAATTAAATGACGAGAGCTACTTGACGAGCGATTCTTTTAAACGAATCGCACAAGTCATAAATAGCCATTGCACGATCACTGGCCTCCCTCGTAATGGAGCGATTTCAAATTCTGTTTACTCGACATCAAGTTTGTCAAAGGAACTGAATGAAGCCAAGGAGAAAATCATGAAACTGCAGAACCTTGTTGGTATCCAGGCAGACGGCAAATTGGCGAAGCCAAATAGGCTCAGCAAAAAAAGCGCGGGAGAAATTCTTCGCGCGCTGGAAGATGTCTGCGATAGACATAAGACGTCTGTGGCTTCAGTCCTTGGCCATTTATGTACCCATGATCCTGTAAAACAGCCGAGTGAAGCTAGAAACATCATTTCTGAGATCGTCAGCTCAGTAACAGAGAAGAAAGGGGTCAAAAGAGGTCTTGAAGGTCTTGTGCCAGATGTGCTGCAAGAATATTTGCATCAGTTCCGTGTCCCAGACTGGGTTCTTCTCTATTTTAAGCTTGAAGCAAAGATACCAGACGAAGGGTGGCAGACGATGATCAATCTAACGAAGTTAGGAAGAACAAGGGTGAGTCATATTAAATTGCTCCTTTGTTTGAGGATATTTATAACAGTGTTTTCATGCCGAGAGGGTGGGGGCAGGTCGACTGGGCCAAAGGACATAATGGGCAGGTCTAACCTGCCCTTTCTCTCCTAACTGGTTATCACAAGTAAGTGTGACCATGTGGTACCTGACCAGGGGGCTACATGTACATTTAGCAGCATGTAATGTTTTCTAGGGGAGGGGGTGGGGGCAGCAAATTTACCAAATTAGGAAAAAATTAATAATTAATTAATAAGAATTATTAATTAATTACTAAACCACAATTAATTAGAATTAATTAGAATAAATTATTAAGACAGAAATACTTTCCAAGAAGTAAATAAATTTGCCGAGTAAATTGCTTTGTTGTTTTGCAGAAAAATGGTGATGCACACATTCTTTTGAATAAGAATCAAATCAAGGCAGTCCGAAGGATGATATTTACAATCGTAAAGAAGAACTTGGGCCTTCATGAGACTCCAAAGCCTTTAAAGGGAAGACAGGTTGTGTTACAAAATGTTCTAGTGTGGCTGATAAGAGAGCAAAGATTGCATGGCTTAGATGAGAAGGATGTGGAAATCAACATAAAGCTTGATGGTAGACCATTTTGGGGTAAGCAATCTGGATCATTCTCAAACATTTAGTTTAGTAGAGTTCTGCACTGTTTGTTATTTAAAATTTTCTAATATACAGATAGTTTGTCATTCTTACCAAATTCCCCGTCCTGTTTCAGGCAAAGATCAAGTTATGGTTGGTCTAGTGCCCATCAACACTCCATTTTCTTCCAGTCAAAGTTCTAAGGCAGTCTTCCCTCTTGCAATAGCTAACTGCAAAGAAACAAGGTTGGTATAAAAATCTTCTCAATAAGAAACATTTGCCAGTCTTTCTGTTTCACCATTACCATAATATTCAAAGCATGTGAACCTCAAAAATAGAAAAATATAACCTACAGTGTATAGGCATTATTTCAGCTAGAGATGGTTATGCAAACCTCAATTTCTTCTCGGGTTTGCATAACTTTCGAGAATTCTCCCAACCCTCTAAATGTTTAGATGACGCTATGTAAACATGTTATTTTATAAATAATATACATGTATATGTAGATGTACTTATTGTAATGTAATGGAAACCTTTTATTGTGATAACGGGAAAATGGTATAGTACAAAATGCATTGTTCTTACTCTGGCATCCCACCTACAGGCGAAATTTAGAATTACTCCTAACAGATTTAACTCAGCAGAAAAGGCATGTTCAGAAACATGGCCTAAAAGTTGATGGCAAGGACTACAACATTAAATTTACAGGTGTGTTATCATCAGATGTAGTTTTTAAATTTGTTCTGTCATTTCTTTCTGTTGATCAAGCTCCCTGTCAACAGTAATTATGGAAGAATATTAAATTAAATTAGTATATACACATTCAGTGATCTTGGTATTTTAAGCAATTTGATTGGTTCGCTATCTCAGGCTAATAAGCATTATTCACCCCCTACCGAGTGAATAATGCATAAGCCAAACAAAAAGCATGAATTGAGAGATCAATTAAATCAATTTTTAATGATTTCCTTCTGAAAATGTCGTTGAGATCACTTCCTGTGTATATACTAAAACAATTATTCTTCTCAATCTCGGTGAATAGTGGAAGAATATAAAAATATTCTGCCACTAATCACCTCGATTTCAAGGAATAATTGTTAAGTATTATTCTTATTATTATTATTATTATTATTATTATTATTATTATTATTATTATTATTATCATTATCATTGTTATTGTTATTATTATTAAGTATTCTAAAGGAAAAGGGAAAAATTGGAAACTTGAAATGTAATAGGAATTAAGCATTTGAAACATGGACCAAGTTTACAAATATAACAGTCATGTTTTTTTCACTACCTCAATTTCCATAAATAAATAAATACGACATTCAGGTATGTGTCATTACATATGAGCACAACTATGGCTGAATTGTTTTCTCAGCTGATACTGCTTTCTTTAATATTGACACAGTGTAAAGAATGGGGATTTCTCTGTCGTGAACTATTTGGACTTGGGCTTGGTACAGGAGACTAAGGTCATTTAACAATTGAACACAGTCCAATGCTGATGCGTCGCTTCAAGTCCATGGCTCGTTACTCAAACCAAGGATTTGAAGCAGCACACAAGGTCCACAGGCAGCTGTATGCTCAGTGCACAAATCATGATTCATCAGCATCTGAGTCATCAAGTAAGTGGAATACAAGTAAAGAGTGGAACATAAAATTTAACATTTGGCACAGATAAGATATCTGTACAGTAGATATCTCACAGGTACAGTATACGGTATACATTAATGCCAGCACAAAATAGATTTATGCCTAATTCTTAAGTTCAAAATTCATCTATTGATCGCCTTTTCCCTATAATTAAAAGGAGAGGTCACACTAACATGTACAAAGAAAAAAAAATGGGTTGAATTCCGATAATTAATTAATCGAAGTACTGTCTAGTTTCCTGAGAGGTCTAACAAGATGAAAGACAGCAGTGTACAATGCAATAGTTAGTTGAATTTTTGAACTTCAGAGTTTTTCTGATTGAAAGTTTCTTGTCTTTTTCCTAGTCAAGCAAATGTTCCTCCATCATTACACCACAAAATTGCTGTATCTACGACTATGTTTCCAACAAGCCAGAGGCTGCTGTGGTTCTGCAGGTAAAGCTACACCTGTACATGAAAAACCTTTACTACCTAAGAGCAAAGAATAAATACCTAACATTAATTTCAATATCTGGGGAAAAAATTGCAAGGTACATGTACACTGTAAAAATCTTGATCGATAAAACTCTCTGTGGAGGTTGAGTGTTTCAGTGTTTAATCATTGTTTCTGTGACAGTATTATCACAAATACCAAAAGCAATATCATTTTACATTATTTTGACTCTAAAATTAATTAGGAAAGACCTTCTACTTTCGTGGTTGTGGCTGGGCTTCCAACAAACCTAGACCTGCATGGTCCAATGAGGAGAAGGCTTGGATCCAAACAGTAAATAAGCTAATTGACCACCTTTTTGGCAAAGAGTTCCTCAAGTACTGTCATGACGAAAAGAAAGTTTGCTATGTTGATGAAGAGGACTTACCTGACTATAAATACAGCCATGAAGATTGGGAAGATAAGTACTTCCAAAACATTAATAGCACTCCGATGTCTCCTCAGTCACCTGCTGGGAAAAAGGGAAGGACAACTGAGCCATGTGCAGAACAGAAGTCAAAGCTGCCAATAAGATGCCTTTTCCCTGACCAGAGTTCAGATTCTCGTTCACAACCACCAGGAGTGACAACAAAAAAGCAAGCAGAACCTGCTTCCACTCATGTAACACATAGCCCCAAATCTCAGCATCATCCAACACTACTCCAGCATCACTAAAGCAATGCATGTCCCAAACTGCAACAAGGCAAGAGTTAAGCCAAACTAAGCTTCCTCCAGTCACAACCCTTGTCCAAAAAAAAGACATTGTTCCCATACACGGTGAATTTCAGGAGGACGATCCATACTTGGTCAAGAGTCGACCATCAGACAACATAATGGAAGCAGCCTATAAGGTCATGAATTCATGCTCAACACAAATGATACAAGGAAACACCATACAGTTAGATGACAGTAATGTTCCAAGTGGAGTCAGAATTGGTAATTTAGGGAATTTCAACAACAGTGGCATCCAAGTCCTATCAAGATATTGCTCTATTGCAAAATTGCAACAAGACTACAAAGAAGAAATGGCTTGGCTCAGTGTCGACCCTGACAAACAATCCTTGAGAGACCCAGAAATCAAGTATCTCTCCAGAATTTTTCATAGTAGTCCACATGATCCACTGTATGTTGTTGCTTCACTTGATGGACATCATGTTGATTTTAAATCCCTTTCAACACTGGTTGGTGAACGCTACATTGACAACTTCATCATCAATTACTGTCTAAGGAAGACGTTCCTATTAGAACATAAACAAAAACAAAAACACTCAATACTGTGTTTGCCTACTGAGGGCTTTTCATGGTTGGACAGCTATGTGCTGGAGCCCATCAAAGCCATTATAAGAAAGGACATTCATCACCCACAAGAACTAAAACTGATAGTAATGCCACTGCACATGGGGAACATTTCACACTGGGGACTTCTGTGTGTAGACCTGGAAACCCTTACAGTTTATTTTGATGATGGCCTGAAACTGGCTCCTCCAGCTCATCTTTGTCATTTAGTGGGCAGGCTTTTCAAGCTTCTGAATGATATGTTTCCATCCATCAACAACTTCAACAGCATTGCATCCAGTTACCTTGCCAAATCACAGCATAAAAGAATGCATATGCCACAACAGAGACTTGATGGTAAGACAGCTGGTGGTGGTAGTTGTGGGATGGGTGTAATCTTACTGGCTCAACAGATCATCCTTGAAGAGAGAGTTCCTTCTATCCCAATAAACTGGGCTTT
>OZ026595.1:35667133-35712133 GCA_964020085.1 Micromussa lordhowensis
ATCATTTATTTATATAATCACTGAATTTTTAAGTAGAATATCAAAATCACTTGTCATACTCGAGCAAAATTACAAACAATACAGAACATTTTGGATTTAATTTACCTCAATTGGTAAGTTCAACGTGCTCAACATAAAATCTAAGACGCATATGTCCAAAGTTTGACTTAGAGAAAACATGCGGCCACCAAATAAGCTGAAATTCTCTGGTACGTGGCCAAACTCCCTCTTCACATTTCAGTTCACGCCGAGTCGTGGGCTTCTCTGAATTAACGTTGTCAGCTGCCCAACGAGTGCCAGCGCGCTGTCGAGCAAGGGCCACTTTCTCCTTGGCTGTAAGGGCTGCTGATGCTGGAGCAGATACCTCTTCTCTGTGGCGAAAATAAACCCCAAAGTAAAAAACACTTGTTTGAAGTAAGCTGTGGGAACCATAATTAAGTCTATCTTAACCCACTTGCTTTTCACGTCTGGCTTTAAGAAAGAGTTGGTCAACTCTGCCACGCACGTTGGCCAGTTTTCTAAAATCGCCCAGACTAAGTTAAGACAACTAATCAAACGTTATTGTAAAGCTGATCTAGATATTAAGTTGGTATTTAGTACCTTTAAACTTGGAAACATGTTCAGCGTGAAAGATTCAGTGCCGCAAGGTCTACGTTCGCGTGTCGTTTATAAATTTTCGTGTGCTGGCTGTAATGCCAGTTACATTGGCGAGACTACTCGCCACCTTTGTACACGTGTTCGTGAGCACCTCTTGTCGGACAAGTCTTCGCATGTTTACAGGCACCTGCAATCATCTAGGGCCTGTCATGACTCTTGTGCTACAGAATGTTTCACGATCTTAGATTCTGCCGCCTCAAAATTCCAAATTAAGATCAAAGAGGCACTGCACATTAAGTGGGAAAATCCCATTCTTAATCAGCAGTTGAGGCATCTAGATTTGTCTCTTTCCTTATGATTATGTTGTTCCTTGTGTCTTTTATTTTATTTTTGCGCGCGCTAATTTTGTTTTCCGCGCACTTGATATTCAAATTGTAACGCAAGTTTAGACGCGTAATTTTGTAACGTACCTTAATATAAAATTCAAATGTACAACCATTAAAAGCTCATTTGCAACTGAAGATGACATGAGAATGTCGAAACATGTTTTGTAAATTGAAAACTGTCGTTTCTTTATTGACAATTAAGAATTCTTTGTACGCCGCTTGTTGCGATTGTGCAATTTCACTTGGCACTGGCAAAATCACTGGCTCGGTTCCACATTGCTTGAAAAATTCGATGTCTGCCTCTTGGTTAATATGCCCCGTCTTTTCTTCATGCTTCTTTAAGGACCTTTGTGTCGCAAACTCGTGCATACAAGTTTTACATTTTGTCTTAAGCGAAGGCATTTCAGCATGTGGGCGAATCAGTGCGAAAGCAGACCTTTAAAAATGGAAGCTGTGACTAAAACCACTATTTCCGTTTCTTGCAAAATATTTCTTTTAATATTAATTTTGTAGTTAATATGTCACAAGTAGATCATTCACGAAAATGCGCCGGAACTACCGTTTTATTCAGCTCTTCACACCAAACCCGATTTGCAACTTTCAAATAATCTTTTCCCACTGAAAAGTTTCTCAAACACCATTCATGAGACTTGCGGCTTAAAGCCGGGGATAAACGTTCTAGCATTGTAGTAAAACGTTTGTTGATGAAAGATTAGAGCGTTTAGCATCCAGTAAAGATTTTTAGCTAGCGCAGGACACAGCGTAAAACATAGTCAGCCCAAAATAGAACATAAAAATACACGCACTCGAGCACATTCTCAGTAATCATTTAGCTTCACAGCGCGATCGGCGGTTTCCTGGTAATTGCTTTAATGATAGCTCTGCATGTTATTTTTCATGACATGTGGTTTAGGGTTGACACCTTCAACTCAGCTGCCCAGGAAAAATATTTTAGGAATGCGACTTTAAATTCCAAATTTCTTTGATGTCCCGCGCCGTAATTTTAGCGACTGTGGCTCCTCGTGTTATAAACAAAATTGCATTTTTCTGGAGACTGCTGCAAGAGAGTTAATAACAACTTATTGAAACACGTGATATCTTGAAAATGTCATCTCTGATCCAGTAAAACTTTCATAACATTTTTTACATTTTTTGTCAGAAGCAAGTAAATCAACTTACTAGTTTAATACATTTTATTCAATACATTAAATTGCTTGCAGCAATACAGGCTGGTCTGAACAAAATTTATAGTCACAAAATTAAAACTTCATGATACAGCTTTGAGACCTGATAAGTTTTAAAGAATTGACTTACCCTTCAGTCTATGCAAGGACAGAACTGCATCATTTAGCTCTGATATCTTGAATGTCTGGACAGTGCAATCCCTAAGTACTGGCAAAGCTATTCCTATACGATCCAGCAGAACATTAATTCGTAGCAACTCCCGTTCATAGTGGTCACCTCCTTCCACACGTTGCATGTAGTCATCCTTCAAATTCATCATCTCAAACTGAAACAGAGCGTCCCTGACCACCAGCATACATGTCAGTTGCTCCCTGTTAAATGAAATCTTGTGATGTTCACTGGAGTGTTGATGGTCTGGTGTAGAGTCGTCTTGGTCTGGTGTAGAGTCTTTATGGTCTGCTGTGGGGTCTTGATAGTCTGGTGTAAGGTCTTGATGGTCTGGAGTATGGTCTTGATGGCCTGGTGTAAGGTCTTGATGGTCTGGAGTATGATCTTGATGGTCTGGTGTAAGGTCTTGAAGGTCTGTTTTAGGGTCTTGAAGGTCTGGTGAAGGGTCTTGATGGTCTGGTACAAGGTCAGTATCAAGTTCTAATTCATGTTCCTCAGGAAACAAATATCTCACACTGTAGAGGTCATTGAACCAGATTGTGGCAGAGCTGGGATACAGTTTCTTTGGTTTACATGTAACAGTTACTGTAACATCCTCCCTCACAAACTTATCTGTACCATTGTAGGCAACCTCCTTCATATTATTTACAAGCAAAATGACTCCTGGAGAAATATATCCAGAGTCTTGTGGGTAATCTGATGACGGTAATTTGAATTGAAGACTTTTTGATGAAATCTGGAAAGGTGTCTGTATTGGCCTACTGAAGCCTTCAGAGGTCCCGCAACGCAAATAGGCTTTGTCATCCATGGCTCTTCTTACAGCAAACTTGTGGTATGGGGAATCATTCTTAAATATCAGCCTGGTGTAATTCTTAATGTGAGCCCTGTTGTAGTGGATGTTCACATGCACATCTGACAATTTATTTTCAGACCGTCTTGTTTTCCATAAACCTTGACCTCTATGCTGCATTGCTTGTCTTGAACTCTTGTTTCTGGGTTTACCCCAAGATCTTAGTTTCCCTGCTTTTAATAAGAGGGAGGCCTTTGGATTGCAGGTACTTATTTGCTATGCGACGCAGCTCTCTTCCTTGAATTCTTCCTTCTTCAAGGTACCCGGTACCTTCATCTCCCCATCTCCTCTCGTGGGCCTTCAGTTGTTCGTACAAAACATTGTACACAGCTTTTTCTGCACCCCTGTCAATCTTTGTGAAACCTTTATTCTTACCCAGTTGCCGTCTCAATGCTGTTTTCCATGAATAGAATATTCGCCGTTTGAATCTTTTGGCCTGCCTGCCTGTGTTTGATTTCGAATTCTCAAGGTGTTGGCGTTTGTTCTGAAGCTCAAACTCTAGATCATTTATTTCATCTGGGTCACACCTTTTTCTTTTCCGTTCAAGTTTATCTGTATCCTTTTCTATCTCCTTGGAAATCTTAGAGATCAAATCATGAAGGTTCTTCTCTGCTTGCACAGTAGCTTCCTGATCTTTCTGCTCTACTTCTCAGGCTAACTTTACCGTTTCATCATATATGCGACCTGCAAAGACCTCATTCACGCCCATAAACATCTTGATCATAGTTTTGGACAACAGCAAACTTAAAAGGCAATAAACTACTGCAAAGTCCATCGAAGATGAGAGAAGTTTCCTCAGCATTGGGAAGAGTGAAGTGAGAACTAAAAGAGAGTGCTTCTGTATACCAGCATTGCGAGTTTCAGTAATTCTCTCTTCCAGCAGAAAATCAATGCCTTTACACAAGTCAATATTGTCTACTGCTCTCTCTATTAGAAGGACATATAGTTCATTCTTCACCGATACTATTACCACAGGCAGTCCATAGTTTTGAAGGAGACGGTCTCTGAATTGCACTCTAGAAATGTGATTATTATTCCTCTTTTCTCGCTTGGCAGCGTACTCATCAAACGCAACATGGAAAGGCATACACCGTTTCAGTGTGAGCTCATCAAGTAAACACACAAGGGACGAATAAGAACTCACATTTGATGCCGAAGATGAACGCGAAATCCTTTCTTGTAGATTTTCCCTTGCTTCTGAAATTGTCTTGTTACATTCAGAGATACGGAGGCGCACTAAACCTTTTGAAAGGTGCGAATTTCTTTGCTTTGTTCTGCTAGCATGAGCGATGGTCACCATTTTTGATATTTTGTGTTTAGAAACGCTAAAGAAAACTGAGCCAGCGATTCTACAAAAAAACACTTGTCTGTTGACGACCAGCGGGAATCCTTTAAAAAAAAAATCGCCCCACAATGCAGTGAGCGCATTGATGTTGACAAGATGGCAGACAGAGAGGACGGTCTCTTGGTCAATACAATAAGTGACGAATCCATTCAGCAAGAAGACAGAACCAGAAACAGAATGCGAAGAAAAACTGCAATCATGGCTGCGAAAGATTTCCCTCAAAGGATATTTCAACAAAATGAAGGAGTGTGGGTTGACGTCAGTTTCACACCTGGAAGATATCCACACACAAGATGACGCCGTGCAGAACTTTGGAATGACGACATTCCAAGCAAGACGACTGCTTAGAGAGTTCAACAAGTGGAAGACGAAAAAACCTTCAAGCATCAAAGACAGGGAAGGGACAACAGCCACTGTCGAGCATCCTAGGACTTAAGACCAACAATAACGCTGTTGTGGTGAGTCTTCCTCCAGCATTCCAAGGATTCCTAGGAACACGTGATGGCGGAAAAAGTGTTATTGTACCCACAAGTCACTTAGCTAAAAAGTGGGCAAACTTGTACTATAAAAATCCTCAAAATCCTGTTTAAATACTAAGCAACAATTTTATGCTTAGAATGTGTGAATCACAACAGTACAAATTCAAGTCTCAAAGAGAATGTGAGACATGGGCAAGAAAAGAACGCGAGAAGCGAATCGCCTTGCTCTTAGCTTTAGAAAAGAACACTAAAGGATGGACACCATATTACAAAAGAAAGAGTATTTATGGTACTGTTTCCAATTTACAAGAAAGGTTCCCAGCTGTAGCAGTTTTAACAGACGAAACGGTGAAAAAGGCTGACTATGAAAGTTGTGTTGAGTTTAAGGACTCCCTAGAGAGCCTATGCCATACTATCAATGGACATGAAGAAACTATAGAGATGACCATTTAAGATGCTATAGGCCCTACAGGAAATGTCAAAACAGGTAGGGCATCTAGCTTGGCTTGTATTGGTGAACTGTGCAGTTAATATCTGGATTTTTTTGGGTGTGTGTGTGTGGGGGGGGGGGGAGAGGGGGGCAGGGTGAGGGGGATATACACATTTTGGCAATTCTGGTTGCTGGGGAGGATGCAGATATTTTTATATACACAGTCTTGAGGCATACACAGTGCTCACAGTCTCCACTGTATAATATCGTTGTGGAAGTTCCAAATGTTTCTTTTTTAATTAATATTTCCTACAGCTTACCAGTTAAAACCGCATGACAAACTCCATGGTCACTCAAAAAAAACACCTTTATTTTTTAACAGATAAATCTGAGGCCTATGAATTTTATTATCCTCTTAAGAAAGCTCTTATGGAGACAAAGGAAATGATTCAGAGTCAACTTGCCCATGTAGGAAAGGTGGTGGAGGTGTGCAGTACCAAATACGGTGAATGCACACAAATAAAAGTACAGAAAAAAAAGAAAGAACAGAACAAGAAAAAAGGCAACAAGAAGCAGAAATTTGAAGAAACTGTGGAAGTAAATTAAATAGTGTAAATCTGTACTGGTTTGATGTAGCTAAATGCAGATTAAAGCGCACCAAACCTCAAACACTATTTCTGCAAAAATATAAAATTGAAGCTTTTCCAAAAGCAACTTAACACTTGTTCGCATCATATGAATTTTCTTTGAGCAACAAAACTACAATTTCTTTATGTGAAGGCTAAGTTTCATCTCAGCCAAAACAATTTTGGGATTAGGTGCACTTTAAAGCTTCAGATTCACTGTACCAAAACTCATGGGGCAAAAAAACATGATATATCCAAGACGACAAATAAATAAATCATAAGTGAAATGCGTGGGTTTGAGGTTGCTTCATGAGATTATGAAAATCACTTATACACTATTTTTTGTATAAGTTTACTAATGAAGAATTCATCTATAAATTATTTTAAGTATTATTATTTATCCATCAATTATTATAATAAAGATGTATCTCGTTTAAAAATATAAAAACAGAAAAATATAGAAACATGTTACTGTTCATGAGATTATGAAAATCACTTATACACTATTTTTTGTATAAGTTTACTAATGAAGAATTCATCTATAAATTATTTTAAGTATTATTATTTATCTATCAATTATTATAATAAAGATGTATCTCGTTTAAAAAATATAAAAACAGAAAAATATAGAAACATGTTACTGTTAATTATTTATATATTTATGGTTGACAACAAGACAGGTTTGGATCTGTTTCTTTTTATACTGAATATATTATTTAACAAAAATAAATGTCTAAATGTCACAATTGCCTTGCATGGGACAATTGTACAATAGTTTCAAAACAAGAATTATGGATTCAAACAAGATTTGAAATGGCAGAGGGTGGGGAATTTGAAATTTAGTCACCCAAAATATTTGAAAATGTCAATCATTAAAGCCCATGGGTATGCCTGCACTCCCCTCTTTGGGGATAGGCATTGAAAGGTGATAGGTGCATTATTTCAACATTGCAAAAATGTTATATTATATTGTTATATTGTTATTATATTGTTATATGTTTATTATATTATATGACATTGCAACCGGTGTGTTGTTTAGGCTAACCAGAGTGTTATTGAAGATATAAATGTGTCATTCTAATAGGCTAACCAAAGTGGCTTGCTGGCTTGCAGATTATCCGGAATGGTTGCAGTTTTGCTGGGATTTTGTAAAGCCCCCCAGGAATGATGAAATAGCTTTACAACATTTTTTCCTTGCTTGTAGCAGTGCAAGAATTGTTTTCTCTTTCCTTTGTGCTGCATGCAATTTTTTTCTCCCAACAAGTGCTTGCAGGAATTTTTTTTCAAAATCACCCACCCCCCCCCCCCAAGAGTTAAGGAGGCAGTTAACCCTAAATTGAAGGAAAATGTTGACCTCAGACAAAATTTCAAAAGATAACTTAAAAGAAAGTTTATTATATCCCGTTCTAAACTCCAAAACATTTTTGGAAAAAATTTGAAAACCCCGCCAAAAATTTAGCTTTTAATTAATAGCGGTAATTAAAGTTGGCCTTAGCAACCATTGTTTACATTCTGTTTATTTTGGTTGCCATGGGGTTCATTTAGAACGTTTTTACCCAAAATGCTCCAAGTTTGCACTTCCACAGTCCTCGAGTCCTATTCCTAGCTACTCTATTCCAAATTTCCCTCCCAGAAGTCTTTGGGATGCTCTGAGGCCAAAATATTCAGGCTTTGTGAGCGGAACGCCATTGCTGTTGTCAAGTCGTGAGAGCGTTTACTTTAGTAAATTTTGATTTTGTCAATGGAAGAAAGCGAAGATGGTTCCAGAAAAAGGAAAGGAAAGTTTAGATCGAGCAGGAGGAAGAAAAGAAAGGGTTTTCATGGACAAAAAGCGTGGGAATACGGAGAGAAATCAAAGGAGAAAGTGATGTTGGCAGTCACGTGGAAAGCAACAAAACGCAGCCAAGCACCTCTGATGCTCCAAGCAAGGGTAAGGAGGTGTCAAATGTTTCCACACCGAAAAATATGTCGGAACTGAAGCTTATGAATAGCTCTTTTGAAGAATTTGAGGATAGAAAAGGTGTTATGACTCACTCACAGAGTAATTTGATCAACACTGAGAAAGCACATGGTTTTAAATTACAAGATGCTGAACTTCTTTCTGAGTGCATCATCACATCCGCTATTTGTAGCCTGTGTAGGGATCCAGGATCCAAACTTCAGCTCGTCCAAGAAAACAGTAAACGAGATGGACTAGCTGAAACATTGTATTTAATATGTTCTTCATGTCATTGCAGAACCCCTTTGAAAACAAGTAAGAGGCTTGGTGGCAAAGGTGGTGGTGCTCATGAAGTAAATAGAAGATCTGTTCTATCTTCACATCAGTGGGGTCTTGCTGGACTGACAAAGTTTTGTGCAGGCATGGAGCTTCCTCCTCCTGTAAGCAAGAAAGCTTACAATCAACACATGAAACAAATAGAGAAGATAGCTGTTGACAATGCTGAGACCTTGATGTGTAAAGCAGCAGAAAGGCTACGCAATCTTGTATCCAATGAGAATGCAGATGACATGGTAGATATAGATGGCCATGCAGTTGCTAAAGTTGCTGTTACCATAGATGGAACTTGGCAAAAAAGAGGGCACAGCTCTAAGATTGGAGTAATATTTGCTGTGTCAGTCAAGACCGGATAAATTCTAGACTATGAAGTTAAATCCCTTCTTTGCAAAGAATGTGCAGCTCATGATAATTCAGACAAACACTCACCTGATTATCTTACTTGGAAAGAGAAACACAAAGCGCCATGTGGTGATTGCAGTTTGCGAAACTGTGGGAGTGTTCAATACAGGTGCTGCTAGCAAGGCTACTTTAATGCAATCATGTGGAGTAACACCTGGAAGGAACATGCTCAAAGCCTTGAGAAAGGTAGACCATGAGAGGATTGTCTTCGCTGGTCACAAGGTCAGCACCAGGTATCGGAAACAGAGGCAGGAGCTGCGGTCAAAGAAGAAGAGCAAAGCTGATAAATTGTCTTATCAAGCTGGGGCATTTGGAATCAGTTCCAAACCAGAGTCCAAAGGCAAAGACCAAGAGAAAAAGACCAAGACAAAGAACAAAAGTGTTGCTACTGCTGTTGCCTCAGCCACACTTGACACTGCTGTCGCCTCAGTCACACTTGACACTGACATTGAAATTGTGTTTTCGGTGCCAGAGATGGAAGTGGTTGCTGCATCAAAAGAGTAGGAACTGAGTAACAATGACTAAAACTACAAAATCTGTATCCTTTTTGCCTTCTTTGATGCAATGAGACAATTGTTTATCTTTATTTCATGTTGTTTAGTGTTGAGAAAAAGCATGATATGGTAAAAAGCTGAAATGAAATTTTCAGGACTTGTTTCTGTTGGGATGTCCTGTGCAATGAATTATAAATTTTTTTGATTTGTCGCAAACTGTCGTGGTTGCTATGGAAACCTGGATATTAATCCCTTAATGCAGCAAACTGTGATGGATGCAAAAATCAGCAATTTGTTGCAAAGAACTCTGCATGTTAACTTTGTACACCATTTTCTGAGTCAATTGCATGAATATTTTCAGAGATATCCTTCTTGGCCTGTAGCAGGTTTGAGTTTGTTTATTGTGGTTGCCATGGAAACATTTGGTTGTCATGGCAACAAAAGTACCAAATTAAATGCCACTCTTTAGATTCTCTGCCTGTGCCAAGTTTGGTTTACTTTGGGGCATTTCTCAAGTAATTATAAGTGTCCCTGTTTGTGGACTAATTTAGGGTTAACTGCCTCCTTAAATGGTCGGCCCCTAAGCCGCACCCTTGAGTTTTTGCTTCCATTTTGTGAAAAAAGTCCAGCTTATACATGGACGTTTACGGTATTTTAGGGTGTAATAAAACTGCAACTTTTTTCGCGAGGGAAATCGCAAATTTTCTTTTGCCTTAGCATGTTCTTTAGTGCTCTAGCGTGTTAACTCGCACACTAAGCGTTACAGTTAGCACGCTAATTAAAACAAAAGGTTTAGCATGCTAACATTTTCCAAACAAAGCGTTGTATGTTCTTCATTGTTCTACAAATTAATATTTGCATAAAGCGTGCCTTAGGACACACTAAGCGTGTTGTGTTAGCGTGCTATCACCTTTATCCCTGTTTTCCCGTGGAGGGTCACATATAGGCAGAATTAAACGACCGTTAGTCATCTCACTCTAGCAATCTATAGAACTGGCAACTTATCTGCTTAACTGAAATATGGTCAGAGAAGATTCTCGAGAAAATACTGACTCATCGCTTGCTGGTGCTGGTAGTTGTGCTGGTGCTGGTGATTCACCATCGGGGACCGCACAAATATGACCTGATTTGGGAAAACGTACACTAACAGATATCTGTTTAACGGCTTAAAAAACGGACAGCGAACGGATAGTTAACAGCCATCAAAAGCGTTTAAACGGTTTCTCAAACCGTTAAAACGGATAAGAAAAATAATCAAACGTTTTGAACAAAATCATAAAACGGTTTCCTTAATCGTTCTAACGGATGCGTATAACCGTTAGCAAAACGTTTGAATGAACAGGGAAATAATTAAATGGATAGTCGTTTCAATCAACCGTTATCTTTGAAGCGTATAAATTAACAACAATCAAACGTAAATTTCTACTGCTAATGCGTAATGTTGTGGACATTACAAAATTATTTTACTCCGTTAATTGCAAATCGTCACACGTAAATCGGCTTACTGCGCCGGCCACTTTGCATTTATAGTTTTAACATAGGGAGGCCAAGTTAAGATTATAAGGAAATGATCTACCATCAACAAATAGATTGCCATTTAAAGATACCTTCCTTCTTTATTGTTGTTCGCCTGGTGTTTTACTGAACACCTCAGCTTGTGTATAAATCACAACGCAGTCCAGCGGGGTCAGTATAGCGATCAAACAAATGGCTGGTTTGACAAGGCAAAACTTCGCTTCAATAAAGCGTACATCGCTTGGTCTCTCTCGAAATTTCCTTTTCGCCTTTGTCCTTTAACATAGTTTGACAAGAACTGAGAGGAAGACAGCAAAGCCACAAAGATGGCCATAATTTCACGCCATTCAACACGCCATTTAGCTTCCGCGGACATGATCAGCGGTTTCCCTTAATAGTGTGCGCGATAAGCGTGATGATTGGTCGCTAGTTGCCACGGAAATGGAAGAAAATGTCCCGTCAGGGAGGGTCTTGCTTTTTTCCCCAAAAAATTGCATTTTCTGGCTGTCGCAGGGTTCAGTTTTAGACTTTGCGCGCTTCACGGTTAATTCAAGAGTCTTTGAAAATAAAAAGCAAGGAAACGAAGAGTAGATTTAATAAACAACTGAATTTATTTAACAACTACAGCTACATGTTTTGTCCAATCCTAAATTTACACTATGACTACGGTGAACCTGCTGACATGTCTTTGAAATTTTCTTCTCCCAGTGAACCTAGTTACAGTTAAAAAGAACGAGCTGTTGCATATGTGATAGATCGGCACTTAGAGTTAATCTTCCCTTTTATAACCTTCCAGATTTTATCTTTTTCCTCATTTGAGGTGACTGGAAACTGCGTAAATATCAAAGTTTTTAAAGAGTTTAGCCTGCCGCTATCTAGAGACCCTTTCTTGTGTGAACCATCCGTGTTACTGTTGGCAAGCTCTTGTTTGGTAAATAAGATGGGTAACAGCTTTAACGCGCACTTGTAGGGATTTGTTTCGCGGCGCATTGCTTCCTGGACTCCATGTACCCTCCTAGGTGTCACACAGTTCCGGATCAGTTCCTCGCCAACTCTGCTTGGACTGCTGGGGAGAGGTAGCTGTACTGCTGGACTGCTGCACAGAGGTAACTTCACTGTTGGACTGCTTGAGGGGGGTAGCTGCACTGCTGGAGAACGGCAAGGAATGAGCTCATCTCCACACAGGGTCGCCGTTAATGCACTGGCATCGATGGTGCAAAGGTCGCTGGTGTTGAGCGGAGTAAGAGGCACGTCATGCAGGATTGACAGATCATTCTCAGAAGCAAAATCATCAGGTTTAGGGATCTAAAAAAGAAACAAATATGGAATTATTAGTTGTTTTGTTATGGTCAGCCAATTAAGGGTTAGGATTTTAAAGGAAAACGAGAAGTTCTTTAAATTTGCAACTATTCTGTGAGACCTTAACTAGCAATTATTTACCAGGTTGTGTATTAAGTATAAAATGCGTTCTCTCCGTTCTGATTCTTTAAAGAAAATTTGGCAACCAGGGCCGGGTTGTTCTAAAGCCAGTTAACGCTAACCCACGATTAAAAGTTAACCCAAGTATTGATTTTTCTTGTATAAAAATGCTTTTCACTGCTTGTTTCTTGTAGTTTGTGATCATTCAAACTCAAAGCTAAAGGACAAACAATGTAAACAGAAAATCTCACCGAAACGTTACAAAACTCAAATCAAAATTATCACTAATCCTTGGTTAGCTTAATCAGGCTTTGAACAACCCGGCCCAGAGTTTTACATCTATTTGTGTTTCGCTACGAAAAAAAAAAATTAGCAGCACTTTTTGGCGACCACATTTCTGCATATGGCGACTGAAAAAAAAAGTTTCAGTCGCCAGTTGGCACCTGCCTAAAAAAGTTAATTTCGGACCCTGAGTAAACATGGATTAACTTGATTGACAGTAACATAAAGCTCACTTTTCTTTATTCGTCCTCAAGAAATGTCCTCCAAGTTTTTGAAAAGTATACCCCAACTCGAGTTCATTGAATACTTGCAGCAAAGAGGTCTTACTCACCAATTCACCATCCGAGCAAATTCGTAGATCGACGAGATAAAGTTCACTTTGAACGCTCGCTTGATCAGGCCAAAGCAGCGATCTGGGCCGAATTTTGTGTGTCCAGCGATCAAAAAGGAATAGTTAATTGAGTGATGCAGTTTGTTTATTACTCTCCATGCCAGATACCACAAAAAGTAATTGTTTTTATTTTGCCCGGAGCAATTGTCAGCGTGTAGGTAAGCATCAGTTTCTCCAAGTCCATGGGTCTCCAAGTAATGATGGACGTAGCTAATGGTGGAATTCGCTCCTTTTCCAACAGTACTTGCTTCGTCAATGAGATAATTTACTTGGCGTCCTGCCCCTTCACACATAACACCAAAAATACCACATTTTTGAGGGGTCTTAAAATATATGGGCCCTGGTTGCATCGGGTTGCTTGGAATGTGGATCTGTTGGGCATAATCGAACGAATAGTGAACTGTACCATTGAGGGAGCATGGATCATGACGTTCGCTTAATCGAATGGGGGGCTCTGCAGTTTCAAGAATGTTCTTCGCTTTCTCACAAACTTCCTTGTACAACTCTCTCTCGCTTTTGACAATGTTTAAATGTTCCTGCTGAGCTCGGACACATTCTGATTTCTCCCCTTCTGGAAGATTCGCCGATCTTACAAGCGTCGCAGTGTTTTGCTGGCAAGTCATGCACAAGTCAGTCATTGGTTTTGCTACAACCACATTTGGGTGAAGCTGTTGCCAGAAATCTTTAAACTTAGAATAGCTCACAGACTGTTTCTCCGAGGCTGTACACACTGCAGTATAATCGCGCCAAACACTCATTTTCGTTTCACTTGAAGACAGTAACTTTATATCATCGTTCTTGTAGCCAGGAATCCGCTCGGGTAGTGAGATTGCGTTTTCCTCGACGTAGTTTGTAAGGAATGTGTTAACATCTTCAACTACAGTCTGAGGGAGTGTGTTACTTGGTAGTCTTTTATAGTTTCCGTGAGTTCTTTGTGAAATTCCATGGTTTTCATAATGCTCCTTCAGGCGGCGAAATCTTGAGTAACTAATGCCATACAGACGCAGAAACATATCCTTGCAAATAGAGAACGAATGATACTGGAAATTACAGCGAGGACTCCGATTTCTTTTATCGCCAATGTGATCCACTCGAGTGAAGGCTTGGATATTGGCCAGAATAACCAGGTCCAGTTCCGTGCTTGTTAATTCGAAGCAGTTGTTTAAGTTTGACAAAACAGTTTGCTCAGAAAAATAACTAGAACAGGGACCATCTTTAGCTCCTTTTGTACAGCCGCATCCTTTCTGCAAAAACTGCTTGACCTTGTTTATCATCCCCATTTCATTTTCGCTTTGCTCGAAGTAAGATTCCGCCATAGTTAACCGATAAGATTTAGAGAATTATGAGTGTTCGCTCAGAGACACGAGCACGAGATGTTACCATAGCAACACGGTGATCATTGTCTTCTAATTGGTCACGAGCTTAACGCGGCCTGTAACATGGAGGTCGCAAGAAAGTTGCAAAATATGTCTGTTGCGAATAATGTACTGCCTATGGTTTAGTATATAAGTGGAGGCAAATTATCTAACAAGGAGGAGAGCTAAAATCAAAACAGCAATACAGGTGAGCTAAAATTACCACAGGATATCTCGTTAATTTAATAGTTTTACTTCTGGTTTTACTCTCACCGTTGGGTTACAACTCACGCCGAATTATTGATACAACTTCTCTGATCAATACAACCATGTCTTTCTGCTGTTAATCAATAAATTAAACCAGGCTCATTGCTTTTATCGCGAAACATAGGGAGACAAGGAAAGTATGCAAATTTGATGCGTGATCGACAAAAACTAATGTGACGTCGAAGTGCGAGATCGCGACACGTGTGGCTTCGCAGGCTTCGCTCTAATTTTCTTTGTCGCTTAACTCGGAGCTCATTCAAAAAAGAAAATTGTTTGAAACGTGCCAGTCATTCGCATAATGCAGCATACCGAAATAATATAACTTGATGCTGGCAACTGCTGTTATCAATTCTGCTAGTTACCGATCAATTTGATTCTGCGTTCAACCGAATTGTTTTCAAAAGTTGTTGACCCAGTATTGTCTAATGCCGAAAGCAGAGAACTTGCAAACTAGCCAGATTACTTCAGATAACGGACGGCTTTAAAACGGACTAACTCTTTCTATGTAACGGGCTACAGCTTATAAAACGGGTTAGTTTGCCGTTAAACGGAAGGCTCTTTCATTTAAACGGCCGGGGAATATTCCATTAAAACGGAAAACTATACCGTTAAAACGGATAATAGTTTATTAAAAACGGTCTGTACAGTGTATCAAACGGAACAAAAAACGGATTGAACGCTTCTGCTAACCGTTTAAACGGATATTAATCGGATGTAAAACGCTTTTTAGCCGTTAAACGGAAATCCGCTAGTGTACGGTTTCCCAAATCAGGTCACAAATCTCGGATTTAAATCAACCTTCCTAATCGTGCTAATTGCTAATTGAACCTTCAAGAGCTTTAGAGAGTCAAGGTCAACCAAATTCAGAGTTGGTTTGGCAAGGGTTTGGCCTATTCAAGACCTACTTGACATCTCAGCTTGACGAGAACGGCAAGCAACTTAAGACACAGTCCAAGATCGAAAAAGAAGCCTGCGAGTTAAAATCCAAAGGAAATAGAAACAGTTCGCGTTTAATGTGTCAGTTGACGTGATTCTCACTGAAATTACCAGCAAGGCTGATAGCCCGGGCAAAGTGAAGAGGTTAGCGAATGAAGGAAAGGAGATCAGAAAGAGGCAGAAGCTTGTTAAGTTAGCCGACAGAAACAAAGACGGTTGGCTTGTGGTGCAAGAATATGAATCAGACAATCTAGCATCAAACTCTGAAGACTAAAAGAAAATCAAGAAGGCCAACAGTGCTGCAGAAAAGAAGAGAAAAGATGCTAGGCCACATGGCAGCTCAGGCAATCTTGTCAAGAGAAGCAAAACTAGTGGTGATAATCAGCTTTTTCGAGGTAAGATCTTTCCAAAGTCTTTATGTAGGCCATTCCCGTTGCCTAAGATACTTTGTTAGCTTCTCACGGTTGTTTGATTGCCTGAGCAACCAACCCATCAAATGCTAAAGAGAAAATAATTTATGTTTGGTTGAGCGAAGCGAATTAGAATGTGATTGATGGAATTGTTACACTAAGAGAGTGATATTTTGGGGAAACTGCATAAAGAATGTATGGTACTTTTGTAACTTAAAAAGTAATCCAAATAAAACCTAGATTTTAAGCCAAGAATACTACAACCAGCTACATCAGTAGTGGCTGAGTAAATATATGTTATTTGCCGTCCGGGAGGTCCGTATTGGGAAAAACTGTGCCCGAGGTATTGAGTATGGCCCAAGGCCGCAGGCCTAAGATACTTTGTTAGCTTCTCACGGTTGTTTGATTGCCTGAGCAACCAACCCATCAAATGCTAAAGAGAAAATAATTTATGTTTGGTTGAGTGAAGCGAATTAGAATGTAATTGATGGAATTGTTACACTAAGAGAGTGATATTTTGGGGAAACTGCATAAAGAATGTATGGTACTTTTGTAACTTAAAAAATAATCCAAATAAAACCTAGATTTTAAGCCAAGAATACTACAACCAGCTACATCAGTAGTGGCTGAGTAAATATATGTTATTTGCCGTCCGGGAGGTCCGTATTGGGAAAAACTGTGCCCGAGGTATTGAGTACGAGGGTCATACTCAAGACCAAGGGCACAGTTTTTCCCAATTCGGACTGACCAACGACAGCAAATAACATGTTTATTTTTTCTTCTTAAAAGCAACTTTTGTGTTGAATTTTTTATTAAAGAAATTCAGCTCAAATCTGGCGTACGCGTGCGCATTCACGAAAAATCAAAAATGTCTTTTTTTGCTGACTCTCGTTATCGGAATCCATAATTGTTTGACTCCGTCCAAAAAGTTTACATTTTACATTGTTTACAACATTTTACGCTGTTACTAAAAGCTTGAAACGTTTCTTCAGTTGGAAATTTTGGGGTGGTCCGTAACTCGGGGTCCGGATGGGAAGATACGGACCGCTGGAGCATGCAAAATTAGCCAATAAGATTGAAGGATTCAGGATTCTGGACCGCTGAGAAGATGGAGAAAAAAATAATGAATGATAATTAACTGTAGTTTTGTTTATGCACTTCAAATGTCAACAGTTTTATTACTAGGTTTATTTCCAAATTCGTTACTAATTACACTAACTGAGGAACCATTTGTCTTACTACGTAGTCACACCAGAAATGCATTTTGACTACTGCAGCTGTATACGGACAGTCTTAATTAGTTAAAAGGATTACTGCATCTCCAATTGTACCGTGATAGTCAAGTGTGATTGATGGATATCTATTCACCTCCACTTTGGTGAATAATTGTTAACTATTTCGCACCATCCACTTGTTACATTTAGAAGGTTAGATCGATTTTGGTCGCAAATATGCCGCACAGATGTGTTGTTGGGTTGCAGTAATGTCAGAAGCTTGGAGAATGGAATAGGGCTCCATACGATACCGTTTTACGGTGATAAGGATCCACAGGCAAAGAAACGAAGGAAGAAATGGATAGATTTTGTAAGACTGAAACGTGCTCAATGGCAGCCATCGAAGAATTCCGTGATATGCTCGAAGCATTTCAAGGCAGATGATTTTGTTCGGAACTACGCGTTGTTGAAGGACCAAGAAGCTCCATCAATTCCGTATTTAGTGCGAGACCGCTTCGGAATTACCGCTTTCCCGACAGGAATCTTGTAGGATAAGATCACTCTTAATCGATTCTTTGCAGCCTTTCAGTTCACAACAGCAATAACACTCACTGATGTTGTGTAACAGAGCGACGTTGCAATTTCCACACTTGCACCTAAAGTTTAGCAAAGTTATGTTAGCAGAAAAGTAATCTAAAATACATAAACAATAGCGCCAGAAGCAAGCGTGCCAACACATGTAATGCATAAACTAAAGCTCACGCGGGAAAGTACATACATAAGGGAAAAACCCGCGAATATCACTATTCTTCAGTTCTACATTGCCCTGTAACCGGGCCTTAAGGCTTTGTTCGAGCTCTTCGTTAGCCTTCATTTCTTTTTGATATTTTTCTATCCATTCTGCATCAGCCAGTGGCTCGTCAGCCTAAGCAGCATCGTCATCGCTTGAATCGTTCGAGGTTTCTTGTGATCGTGGTGAGATGCGGCACCGATAAATGCCCTTTGTCTTCAAGTTCGTATCCAGCGATAAAATTGATTTCCGAGTCGTCTTGAGTCAAAGCTCGTCTCCAAGTCCGATGATTCGGAGGACATAGTAGTTTTTTTTCTTCAATTACAGAGGCTATCAAGACCAAATAGAATGAATTTTCGTGCTAGAAACGCTTTCGCAGATCGACGACTGGCTGAGAAGTGCTTGAGCGTCTTCTCAAAGTGACGTCACAACTATACTCTGTCCAGATCCCCATTTACGCGGTCGTGGTCCATTCAGAACTCGACTTCAACGGGGCATAAAAATTCAAGGATTTGACCACATCCAAAAAATTTTTTGAAGAAGTAGTCACCAAAGCATGACAATTTATTTAGGCGTAAAAAAAGTTTAGGGGTTAGGTTCACTTTAAATGACAAAACAAAACAGCCTGAAAGCAGTAAAAAGTTTTGTGTTCAAGGTTGTCTCTATACAATTATTTGCAGCCATAGTTTATTAGTTTAAGAATTAAATTTTACCCCTAATGAGTTACTGGTATCTACATGTGCAGGTATCTTTGGCACTTGGAATGTTAGACAGGCTTCCTAAGCTCTGTGCAGAATTAACCAGCAGAGACGATGTCACAAGTGAAGTAAAGGATATTCTGAAGAGATTAACTGCAACCGAGAGAAGGTAACAGTATTTGTTAAAAAAAAGTGGCATGTTGAGGCCAAAGGTTACCAATTTTTTAAGTCATGCTTGAACATCTGGTTTATACAAATTAGCAGTTAGATTATAAGCCCACATTGAGTTCTTGATCAGTTCACTTCAATAACCACGGAAAAAATAAATGTAATAAAATACACACCACCAAAATATATATTGCTATTTGCAATTCTCAAGATATAAGGGGTTAAGGCGATGTAATTATTATTTTTTAGGTTGCATTTTGACCAAAATTTAAAATAATTTCATGTAAATCAAACAATTGTGAGGATCCAGATTAACAGAAATGTTTTCTGCTCTGTGGGTGCTTATTCCACTATTTATTTATTTATTTATTTATTTATTTATTTATTTATTTATTTATTTATTTATTTATTTATGTGTATATTTATCTATTAAATAAAATTTAATGACACACTTAAAATACAAATTAACAAAAACAGAAATGCCATACTCGGACAGGCCACCTTGTCCTCGCAAAATTAATTTATAATTACATTTCTACATAACTTGTATATTTCAGGGTTAAAGTAACAGAAGAGTTTGAAAGTTCGTCAGCTGTTGGAAAGGTTGAGGAAGCAGTTCTGGATGCAGAGTTTCTAGGGCCAGTAAATCGTCTTATGAAGAAGATGGGATTTAAGGCTACAGAATCTGAAAGTAAAGTAAAGCAATGCCATAGAATCCAAGTGCATAATCAAGTATTTTATTCGTCATGTTATCCTTGAACAAGCGTAATAAACTCGTATACTGTTGAGTTTAAATAAAGCTGGTGATGGTGACATCTGGTTTGGTGAAGTTGTCATATATGTTATTGTTAACAAGGTTCAAGTAGCCATTGTTAGACCATTTAAAGCAACTGATAAAAGTGTTCTTAAAGTAGATAATGATCTAGAGGATCACCCAGTTCTAAAAAAGGTATGTGCAACCAAGGAATGATCAGCAGAAACTTGCCACACATATCAAGCTGGTAGATTTAAACAACAAATACCTGAACTTCACAGCAGTACCTGTGGCAGACTTGATTAAGAAATGTGTTTATGGTAACAATCAGCTGGAGGGATATGCTACTATTTTCTGCTTTCTCAATTTAGTGGAGCATGATTAATAATTACTTACCTACTTAGTTAACTTAAAAAAGGTGTACAGTACCTTATCTATAACTCTCTGCTTGTCCAGAGTACACTGAGTATTGCAACTACAATTAGCACCATCTGGTAAATACCCAAGGTCAAAAAGCAGATTCGCAAGATACTTCATTTTAACAAAATCGAAGTCTGTGCCAAGCAATGGCAAGCTGAATGGGATGCTAGTACCCCCAACCCCTGGTGGAAAGGGACATAGTGAGAGTAAATAGTCTAGCCCAAGAACACAATTCAGTGACTCGACAAGGGTTTGAACTTGGACTAAGATAGATCCAGAGGTCCACTCAAATACCCTCAAGCCATTGTACTTTGAACCTGACAACATCAGCTGGGATAATAATAATTGAAATACAAGTAGTAGTAAGTACCATTACAGAAGCAGACTGTTAAGAGAATTGATTCACACCAAGCCAGTAAGAATAGTGGTAAATATCCACCACTTTCACCGACACTGAGGTGAATAATTGTTTTATTATATACCACACAAGCTGAATAATTAGCAGCCCAAAGAGTAACTTCATTAGTTAAAATATAGCGACAAAAGCCACTTTGTTTTTCTTCGGCTGCTCAGAGGTGAGTAGTACTTTGTTAATCACCTCCAAGCTAGCCAATCAATCAATCAAAATTTGGAGGTTAGGTGCACCTTAATAAGTTTAGAACAGTTACCAGCACAATTTCGGATGAGTCCAACCTCCCAAACCCTATCCCAGGACCCATACAATTTAATAGTAACCCCAGGCATTTACAATATCAGTTACTGTACATATATATATTATATTTTTATGTTCTTCTAGGTCTTGAGTAAGTAATACATCCATCTATTGTTAATATGGACATATTGACAGTCACTTAATTTTTGCATAAATATCTTATATGTTTGCAAAACTTAAGTTTGCAATTATTTTTGAATCACGAAGTTCCATGTTATTAAAGTAAATTTGAATCACATTTTCCTTGAATAAACATGAATATTTAACCAAATCAGTGTTAGATAACCGATTGTTAAATAGGAAATCTCTGGTATTCTACAAGCAATTAAACTTGCATGCATCACATTGAAATGCCTTCTCTGCTACTCAAACAAATTTAGCAGAATTCGTCAAGGATTTCAAAATTGTTTCATAAATATTATTCACCTGTGAATTCCCTGTCCCATGAATCAAGTTCTTTAACACAGCATTCATGCTTTCAAACCCAAAGCAGGAAAAGGCCCATAATGGACCCAAAATTCCCACAATGTGAGTGAGATGTTGTAGCAGATGAACGTTATGGTTTTATGCAGTCTCACCTGTAATATTAGAAGATAGACCAGATGCAGATTAAGCTAAGTTATATTGTCTTTGTCTATATAGTATTAATGTGGAACCTCGATTTAATGAACCTCTATAATTATCGAAGTCCTTGGTACAACATTAAATAATAGTACTCTCCTAAGTAATAGTAAAATATAACATCGGAAAAGAACCTCAACACAACAAAACCTTGCTAGAGTGAACACATTTTGGCAGTCCCTTGGCCCTTCATTATATCGAGGTTCCACTGTATTATGCTTTTATGAACTTAATAACTTCTCTGCCAGGAGGAAGACAGGTTCAATTTCCACCACTCTCTCGAGTCCGGTTTTTGTTCCTCTCCGAGAAGTGACTTCCTCCCCACAACTCCTTTCCGGGAGTGAGCGTGGGTGTAACGGATGACACGCCTCATCCTGAACATTGATTAGAGACTTATTTTGATTTGTTTATGTAAGCCGCAAATATTAAGTTCCCCAACCTTTCCATTAGCAACGTGCTCTCTTATAAGTCCCGGTAACTGCAGTTTTAAGTTAGTTGGTTTACGGTCGGGCAAGCGATAAGTCAGATGTTAGTAGAATTACTTGCCTTTACCTTTGAAGTCGTCTTTGGTCAAGTACTGACAAGCGGGACTGTTATGTAAGTCTTTGATTTTCTTGTTAGTTTGTTCTGGTCTTGCTAAGATTTCTATACCGCCCTAATTAGTTTCGCTAGTTTACCATGTTACTCGAGTAGTAATTCGCCTTTATAAGCTCTAGCTTTGTGATTTGCCCTGATGTTCCTTCATTGTTGTGTTATTCACAGTAAGATTTCTATATCTTCCTCATTTCGTTTCGATTTTGTTTTTGTCTTATTTCACATAAAACATCAGTGGAATTATCGGAATGTTATATGTTAGCTTCGTATCTAACTAGCTTTGTTTTCCTCTTATGTCTTGTCTTAGTTTACGATATGATCTTGAATCTTTGGTCGAATAATCAATGTGATTTGAGTGTTAAGTCCGTAAAATATATTCTCGTTTGGTGTCGTATCCCTAACAAGTTAGTCGTCGTAAGGTTTTGGGGTCTGAACGCTACAGTGGAAGTGAGCGCACGCTCATGTCCTGAACAGCGGCTGGTAATTGAGGTTACCATGAAAAAACTATATATAAATAGAGAGAGAGAGAGAGAGATTCATGCAGAAAACAAGGACAGACAACTTCTAGGTGACAACTTCATTACAAGAAAAACTTGTTATGCCCTAAGTGCGATATAACCCCACGTTCCCCCCATTACCAGAAGCGCTTGATCACCACTACATTAATAGAGCAACCATGCTGGCTACATAGCTAATTTATGAAGTGACTGGGTATTTTGCATGATTTTGTCCAGCTAATGTTTTTATAATAATAATAATAATAATAATAATAATAATAATAATAATAATAATAATAATAACTTTATTTAAGTGTCGTATGTGTTTAGCACTGTTGTGCTAATTGGGCACACTATAAATAAACAAACAAATACTTCAAATAGAACTTCTTGTCCGTGGAGTTATATTGGCGAAACCAAAAGATCCTTCAGCACCAGGAAAAAAGAACATATCAGAAATACAAAACAGTGTGCTATAAACTCTAATGTTGCCAAACACGCGTGGGCTTTCGATCACACTATTGATTTCACTGGCGCAAAGATAATTGACACCGCCAATAATAGAACAAGAAAAATTTGGAATCTTGGCACACAGCAAAAACTGCTGAGGCGGACAATTTGTGCCCGCTGCCGAAACAATATAGCATTCTTTTAAAGAAACATTGATTACGCTTTTTAGCCCCCTTATAGCATTCTTTCACCTTTTTTGCACGCATTTTTCTTATTTTAATTTATTCGTATTTTCTCGTTATATTTCATTCACCTACGTTCTATCACATTTTTATTTGTCGAAGGCAACAGTACGGTTGCCGAAAGCTTATAACTCTTATATATTTTTTTACCAGAGAACGTTTTTATCTATTTTAGAACATAAATTGTTAAGAATCCCAACTGGTTGGAGGCTGACCAGTTGGCTATTTACACAACGCGGTCAAGGAGTTGAACTCGGGACTACCGAGAACAAATCCAGATAGTGGTATGGTGGAGGATTTGAACCAGGGACCTCCAGATTTCAAATCCAGCGCCCTAAACCACTCAGCCACGCGGCCTCCACAAGATGACACTGGATAGGCGGGAATGACAATTTACAGGTGGATGAAGAAGAAAAACAATTGACAGTGATTTATATATTATACATCATAATCTCACGATAAAGTTCAGGATACAATTTACAGAAATCCACCAGCAGCAGTTTGGCTTTCTCTAGATCATCTGTTGTTATAACCTTTGCTGTTAAAATAGCAATTGCTGTTGCCAAAAGGGCAAAATGAGTGCAATAAATTGGCTTCAACATCCGGCATCATGGTATAACTGCCTCGTTTCTATGTTTTTGCCGCCTTTTCTCGAATTGTCCCATTGACAACGCCGCGGTAAAACGCACTGCGCATGAGTGCAAATTTGAGCTTCCGGTCAATTACGCATTTCCGGTACGTATTAAAATCCAATTAAACAAGTGGAAAGCCCATACCGCAAACTTTGAAAACAAAAAGTAAGAGATAGTAGAAGAAAGTAAGGGAGAGGCTTGTCTCGTTGGTAAGTTTATTTTTGTTTTCAGTTTCAAGCGCTTGCACCAAGGGGTTTGGTGTTTGCACAAACAACAAAATATGAGAGAATTTCCGCCGCGTTCGCTCTCGACAAGATCAATTTTTTTCCACATAGTTCTCCTTGTTGCGTTGGTTTGGTTATGCGGTTCCTGCGCAGAAAAATGTGGGAAAGCCAACAAAAGCAGCCGTAAATGTGCGGGCAAAAAAATTTTCTGTGTGAAGATTTAGCCAGAGCTGCCCAACTACAAGTGGGCTCAACAGTTTGCCGTGTCCATTGGGACGAAATCCGGAGGAGCAACAACAGGTGCTCGGTTCCAAGAGAAGACCATTCGCGAGGCCTAAGGAAACAGCGAATTCCTGCAAGACTTTTTGCTGTCCTGGATGCCACAGGAGCGACATGTCATGGGTATAAGCCAGGTACAAGGTGGTGCTACAAATGCTGTACAAGCATGGACGAAGAAACAAGATTTACCTTGCACCCTGACTACAAGCCCCCGGTGTTACGAACTACTAAACAGGTCAGTAATTAAACATTGGTTACATGTAATTATAATTAACACGCAGGTTCGTACTGCCTTGGATTGCTGCAAAGATTTTCGCAATCTCCACACGGACGAATTACATTAAACTGCGGAGGAGGAAAGTATGTTCTTTCAAAAATTTTTGTTTCAACAATAAACATAAACATTTTTGTTGCAACAATAAAATTTGCGGCGAAATAGACACGATACCTACAGTATTGTGCAAAAGTAATGCAAACGAATTTCGACGAAATTCCTGGCTTTTCGTGGCTTTTCGAAGAAATTTCGCTTGAATTGATATTTCGATGAAATTTCCCTGCATTTTCGTGACGCCTATTGTTTTGATCCGCACGAATTTTCAAAAGATAATTTGCGTGAATTTTCGAGCGATAATTCGCTCCTCTCGAAAAGTTGCTGCGATTTTTGGAACGATAATTCGCTCCTCCCGAAAAGTCGTTGCAATTAATCGAACGATCTTCTGTTCATCAATAGGCTCAAAGCGTTTTCGAAACACAGGTCGCTGAGTGAAATATGTAAATGACCTTTCCAAACATCGAGCGCAAAAGAAGCCGGTAATCTTTTGCAATAACATCGCATCTCGACGAACTGTTAGCTATAAAACTCACCTGGTTATGTCACAACAAAAGCTAAATTGTAGACTTGATCCAAAACCCCAAATAACCACAGTTCTGATAAATACATGCACTCGTAGTTAACTGAGACAAAAACGCCATTTTCACACGATTGTCTTGTGCCAATCCCAGTCTCTGCGCGGCCTTGCATCTTTTGCTGCCACGGCGACCGTTCGTGTTTATTACTCTCCGACCAGGAATCATTCGCTCATTCGCTTTACATTTAGAGCACCTCGATAGTTATCATGCCTAAAGTTTCAGATTATACGAGAACTCGAATCGAGCTCCTTCACAAGCAAGGCCTCCACCCAGCTGGAATATTCAAGTCATTGAAAAGCGAAGGCTTACTAGTAAGCCTCGCTAGCGTCTTTCGAATCATCAAGAAGCTACGAATCACTGGCTCCGTGGCAAATCTACCGCGCTCGGGAAGACCAACAAAGTTGTCTGTAGATGCAAAAGCGTTTATAGATCAACAGATGCGAAAAAACAAGTCGCCAGATCCAGAAGAAGCTGGGAAATCGTGGGATTTCCGTGAGTTCGTCCACCGTAAGAAGATCTCGCCACCAGCAAGGCTGGACTCTGCAGCGAACCGCTTATTTCAGCTCATCCGAGATGCTAACAAAATCAAGCGGTTGGAGTACGCACGGCGCGTTCTGGAGAGTGGCGACACTTTCCATAATGTAATTTTCAGTGATGAGTGCTCCATTTCCCTCCAGCAGTATCGGCGCACCTGCTATAGGAAAGTTGATGAGCCTACAAAGCGGAAGCCAAAACCAAAACATCCTCTCAAAGTTCATGTCTGGGCTGGAATTAGTAGACATGGTGCCACAGAGATTTGTATCTTTGATGGCATCATGGATGCTGATCTCTTCTGCAACATCCTGGAATCTACCCTTGTGCCCTTTATCCGAGAAAAGCTTCCCGATCACCGGTTCATGCAAGACAATGACCCGAAACACACGTCCAGGCGAGCGCAGACCTTCTTCGAGGAACAGAACATCAACTGGTGGCGTACTCCCCCAGAAAGTCCCGACCTCAACCCGATCGAGGACTTATGGCATGAGCTCAAGTTCTTCTTAGAATCAAAAGTGAAGCCACGGAGCAAACAGGAACTCGTGGATGGAATTAAGAAGTTCTGGAGGAAGAAAATTACGCCGGAGAAGTGTGCAAAATATATCGATCACGTTTTGCACAAGGCGATTCCAGCTGTGGTGGAGGCTGAAGGAGCTGCTACGAAGTATTAATAAAAACAGCTCTTTTAGGAGCTACTGCGCCCTGCTTCGTCGAATATGGATTTGACATTGCACTGTAGGTCGCTAAAAATGGCTCTTTTAGGAGCCACCACATCTGATAAAAGTCAATGACCAACAACATTCTAGCATTACATCCCTTTCAGTAAAAATAAGACCCCATCACAGTAAATACTTGTTTTTCTAATCCTATTATTGATCGATCGCGAAGATTTTATGTGTGGTTTTATCCAGACAAAAAATAAACACGGTGAATTCATGCTTTCTTATAAATGAATCACTTCTGTTTACAATAGACACAGTCTCTCGTAAGCAAGCTTTAGAAAAGAAAAATAGTTCGCTGATAAAGAAAACTCGTTTCCCATAGTCTTTTCTGTTCCTGGTTTGCGTTTATTGAGCTATGAATACACTCGGGAAGCTAAGAATTAATTCAGGCCCGAAAAGCAAAGAACATCAGTCCAGGATTCAAATCGCTTAGTATGAACGTTTTGTACTATTTCTGGACACATGCTCACACAGTGTGTAAGTGACGCATCTATCCTTGTGTATCAACATGATGTAATTTTACTTCCTAAAGGATAACAGGCGAAGACGCCCGCGCTACTGAAATAGATCGTGCGGAATTACTGCCTCCATCCGCCTAAACAAGCAAGCCCTAATCTGTTAACTTGACATAATTTGTTCTCTAAAGGCCGACATTAATACTGAAACATAACACGAAATCAACTATTTTTCATTAGCGAACCTTTTCTTTTAAAAAACTTGTTTATGAGAGACCGCGTGTATTGAAATGCCGACGTAAACAAAGGTGATTTTATAAAAAAAAAATAAGCACACGCGTCCATTCAAACGTAAACAATAATAATTCTATCTACTATATTCATAATCAACAAGAATTTTAGTTCCATTCAAATGATGAATGTGTGAGATTTTGGAGGAGGTGTTTTATGTGTAATTATTGTATGGAACAGTGACGCATCTCATTTTTATACTCCCGAGAAAGCTCGAGACGCTTAGAGTCAAAAAAGTTTTACAGAATTTAGTTAACTTAAATCAAACAATTTTATTTCACATTGCTTCCATTCACTTATATATTAGCGGAATTGTTATTTGTTCCCCACTAAAGTTTTAGATGCTTTAGTGACGGCTTGGTAAAAAAAGTTATTCACTTTAACGACACTAACCTGAAATAAAAGCACAATGAACTTCACCAAACAATGGTTTCGGCTATTTAATGATATCATAATAATTTGAATATCAATAGATGCGCGGGGCGCCGCGAGAAGAAACCGACTATATTGTTTGCGCTCAATTAGTTGGATGACAAACACAGTTTGCATAACACTATAAGCCAATCAAATTAAAGCATTTCCGATCCGTCTTATCCGAAAGAGAACTATAAAAAGGCTGGAAATATCACTTTGGAATCATTCTCGTCATTCGCTGACCTGCCATCAATATCACAAAAATATGGACCAAAAAATCGCCAGAGTTAACTGGACTCGAGGACAATATTCTGAAGTCTACCGTTCAGCTATTATTGATCCTTCTCCGTTAAAACAGGGGCAAAAAGTCAAAGTAATCTGGGGTAAAACCAGAAAAGAGCACTGTGCGGTCCTGGCTTGTCACCCGGTTGAGCAAGTGAACGATACTCAGGCTTCTGAAAATGTCCTGCCGCTACGTCGAGAGAGAGCGAAGAGAAAATTGGTGAGTATTTATGTAGCTTAAGGTATCAGTATACCCCAAATGACAACCTCGCTTTGTCGCTCTTTCACGGTCGCACATTTCATAAACCCCCAATGAAGTATATATTTTCTGAAAGCTTAATAATTGCAGATTTCGATAATTACTTGATTAATTCAAGAAATAAAACCCTTTCCTAAAATAGTCATCATTTCCCAAAAGTATGTAGTTTCACAAATTGAGTTCGTTTCCGGTCAGAATTTAACGGGAGAAAGCGAGCGACATCGCTACGTTTTCTTCACACCTTGATCTAAAAAACCGTGTCGGGGAATTTTGATTACCGTATTTACCCGTGTATAAGTCGACCTTTTACAACCTAAAAATTGGTCCAAAATATCGCCCTCGACTTATACATGGGTCAAAAACTGAGATAAAAAGATGTTCAAGACAAATTAGCATAACAATTGTCGCATATGTCAACTAACATCAACTTTTACACGGTGCAAGTTACGATGTCTTTTCCCTGATCGACCAGAGCGGTTCAAGTTAAAATGCTTTAAGAATGATCTCATAACGTAAAGCTGAATGTTGTAGATACTCACTGGCACATTTCTAGCATAACAAACTAATAATTGTTGCCAATACAGTGCCAAGTCTGCTCGACGAAAGCCACAGTTCTAGCTTCGAAAGTTTGCTGCTTAGTAACCTGGCTTTGTAACCATGTGAGTGTGTGTGGTCCTAGGAGCTAGCTTGGTTACCAAGTTCCAAGGCATCGTGGCACTTTGTTTATCGAAGCATTTTCAAAGTTTCTTGAGCTTCCTTGGCATTTAGCCTGTCTTCTAAACCTGCTTTACAACTCTCCACAACGATAAAGGTTCATTAAAGATTAGTATGTGTGATTTGGTAAGCTTATTTCAAAAATTATGAAGAAAATCCCGCTATATTTGTGTCGCTAAAACACGCTTCAACGCTGGCGTACATGCTATAATAAACTTTACGTCCAAACTTGCTGTGATTTTTTTCGTGTAACTATAACATACCTGAAAGAAAATTCTAAGATATAAGATTGGTTTTTCAAGAAAATTCTTACCCAGAAATAAGAAAAAACTTTTTTTTGGCTCCAAAATGGGGGGTCGACTTATACACGGGATCGACTTATACACGGGTAAATACGGTACTCGTCTGGTTTGTTTTTTATACGCTGTTAAACTTTAAGTTTGTAAAAAACACTCATTGCCTTTGCTTAAATGCTCATTACTTTCGAAGGAGTCAAAAAATTAAAATTCCCCGACACGGTTTTTTTGCCACATTATCGGGCAACATTCTTGCCAAATTTCAGCGAAAATGGATGAAAATTGGCTGTACACGAACTGGAAACGTGCGCCTCATTTGATGAGATTTTAGTTTTGAGAAATAACGCAAAATACATTTTAGGGCGTTTTTCCGGTGTGGGGAGATTAGATCTCAAATGATTGAAAAGTAATTACCTGTTGATTAATAAAGTGAGGGCTCTTCTTACATAGACAATAGGACTCGCATTTACAAGGCGGCCCGCAAAGCGGTCTCGTATGGTATTTACTGGCAGCAAATACCAACAAAACTCCCTGTTCTGCCGCTCCACTCACTCACTCAGATCGAGTTTTGGAAAGCACTGGATGCAATACCTTTACGATGCCGAAGGCAAAATCTAAGAGATCCCAAAAAAGCGATGGAGGAAATCGAAGTAACGCGGGGAATTCGCACGGTGAATCCGCGAAAGCAACCATGCTTACAGAAATGAGAGAATGTGGGTAAGAACGCTTCTTTTACACGTTGCAATAGTAGTATTACTGTATATATTAGTTCGCTATTCAGAATTTTAGCGAAGTGCGTGTGCAACTTCTGGCAGAGAAGTGGCTGTGTAACTGCAAATGGGCCAAAGAATATTGTAACAGTTTTTCACTCCGCAAATGTGGCAAAGCTCGGCAGTGCTTTCTGAATCTTCCGCAAACTAGTACAAATGAAAACCTTTGGTGAATCTTCTACAATGAATGAATCTTCTAAAATGCTGGCATAATTCAGATATAAAAACTGGGGGCCTCAAAGGCGAACGGAGCGGTTTCGACCCAAAACTGTTTAGAAAACACGACAGCACATATCTAGAACTATAGGACAAATGTAAATGGAACGGTCAGCAGTCGGGTGGTTTCTTTGTGAGAATTTTGCAACAATCGGAAGGTTTTGAGGTATAATACACTACTTTGGCTTCTTTACGCGTTACAGTACATCACGCATTGCGTAAATTTTACAGATTTGACGGAGAGTATTTCTCTAACACCCTCGACCTCAGCGTTGCAGATAAGATAAAACGCGGAAAGCCGCCAAGAAGGAATCGATACATTTACTAATGCATATTTTGTGATTCTGACTCTTCCGATTCGGACTCTTCTGCTTCTGTCTCTAGCGGATCCTCTTCACACTTTCCTTTAAGTTTCAAACGGCCGGCACTGACAACAGGAACCGCGTCGTCTTCTTCGTTGTTGACCGGACCGTCCAGTTCGAGCAATTTATCTTGCTCAAAGTATGATCCTCTATCGCTAGCGGCGAGTGCTTCAGCCCATTCTTTACTAAATGCTTTCGAGGTTTTCCGTTTCGGTGTCTTCTTTGCATTTGAAAACGGACAGGATCTCTTGTGTTTCTTTTTTGAAGACATCTTCCACCAGAAACAAATCGATTACGGCGTGACAGACGAATCAGTAATCATGCCGCGGTTCAGTGACTCTCAATTGCATTTTAATTGGTAATGACAACTTGTTGACAGCTTCCAATTAGAGATAATTTATTCATAGAATCGTTTTTCCTTTATAACTTTGTCTAGCAGAAACCTTTTTTCGCGGAGCTTTTTGCATTTAAAAGAACTCGAAGAGATGTACATGGGAATACCAAAAACTAAAATTCAGCAAAATAATCGATTTTGGGGTATACTGATACCTTAAGACACTTGGTAAAACCTGCATTTTGTAAAACCTGCACATTGTAAAACCTGAATTTAACACAAATTTCTTGTTTTAATACACAGATCCCAGAGTCTCCACCTGCAGCAAAAAAGAATGCAAAAGCCAGTGAAGAAAGCCGACCTGGAACGCAGAAAGCTACCAAGGAAAACCGAAAACAAAAAGAGAAACCAAAAGGACAGGTATGTACCAATAAATGCTGTTACAAAGTATGTTTTGTAGACTCCTGCTGTTACGTGAGTTTAAGGTAATAGCCGGTTTTGCTACCTGTCGAATTCGCTACATTTTTGCTGCCCATAACTTCCAGTTCGCTACCTATTTAATTTGCGTTCGCTACTATCGATAAAACTTGAATGTCATTCACTCCCGAGCCAAACTTGGTTAGCTGAGGTAGCGAACTTGGCCTGTGGGGAGCGAACATGTGGCGAACTCGAAGAGTAGCGAAACCGTCGTAAACCGAGCTTAAGTCGAATGCATTTCATGATTATATGATTGACGAACTGATGCTGATGGCCGTCTCTCTTTCGTTGTGGACAATGAACAAATAGAAGCCTGTAAGCCTATTGATTATTATGACCATTTAGATAACAAGATAAATGCAAAACAGGTTATTAGCGTGTACTTATAGTAAGTAGTTTGCCAAGCTATTTATTAATTAGAGATAAATTTGTTAGATCATAGATACGGCGTCGCCCTAAGAAATGATCTCTTCTTCGGACTCCGACTCGGACCCTGATGATGACAGTCCACTGGCTTCCCTTGTTGCAGTAGGCTCAATGCAAGAGAAGAACATAACGAGAGATTTCTTCGACAAAGACGACGGAGATCTGCATCTGGGAGATTTACTCTCAAAAGCCATCAGCACCGTCAATAACACGACAAATGTAAGTCACGATAAAGTTCTTTCGAGGGATTGTGTACATACTGAAGCATAATTATGTCTTTTTTTTTTCTTTTTTTTGTTTAAACATATTTGTAATTGTTTGCCCCAAAAGCACCTAGGCTTATCAAGGGGGCTCACAATAATACAGTAATCAGGCTTACAACTAAACAGACGAACACAAACATCACACAAAGTCACAACAAATAAATTTACATAACTAGAGGACAGACAGTGGCCATTGAGAGGCAATTTGTACTATTAAAAAATTACATCAGTAGAAAAGTATTAAATCTAGTCACCTCTATTAACTATGATTAAAATAACAGTCAAACAGTGGTCATTGAAAAGCGATTAGTACTCATTATAAAATGCTGGACTTCACGAAATAAAGCACAGTTAATATCATAATTTACAGATTTAACGACTGACTGCCGTTAGTGATTGAATATTTGGTTGGGCAGAACATTCAGTAGTCCGAGGTGTTTATTGATTTATTTGTGTATGAAATTGCTCTTCCATCATGTTCGGCCAGTATTCCATTTTTCAATGTAACAAATTGATGTCAGTTTTTTATGCGCCTGTCCTGTTGTTGATCATAAATTCCGTCATAACATTGTCAAAGTAGTTGTGGATCCGCTACCTCCTCGTTGATCCGAAGACTACTTTGACAATGTTATGACAAATTCATTGTCAATAACAGGACAAACGCATGAAAAACTAAGGTCAACTTATTTTTTACAATGACAAATTGTCAAATTCTTAGTATGTTGTAACTGGGCTTTATCTTCGATATTCTAATATATGTTATATTTTCTTGTAGCAATTGAGCCAGAACGTCAGTGTCCAAGGACTCGAGGTTTTCAGTGAAGAGCTCCGACTGACGCGGACAATCTTGGAGCGACTTGAGTGCTCATTTGCAAGACAAGAAGCCAAGCTGGACAGGCTTCTAGATAGGATGACAGCTACCCCACCAAGTACAACTGTACCGCAGACTCCCCAATTGCAGCCACTGTTTGTCTCTTCAAGTGCATCGTCATTTGAATACCCGCCGTCCGCAGTCGTTCCCAGGCCATATGATATGGAGGAATTCGACGCAGCGAGTCCGCGAAGTGCTTTGCCGCAAGCCGAGAGACTAATGGACAACCCTAACATGACAGGTAAAATCATAAAGTTAGTTTAATACTACTGAACTATTTAACATGTTTCTGAGAATGAATTAATGAATAAATGAATGGCTTTATTTAAGTGCCAGACAGTATTAAACTTTCTAAAAAATGAATGCTTTTCAAGTAAAAATTCCATGATGATGCATGTGACATTGTAACAAGTTGATTTAACGAAACGTATAAGTCTTATACAAGGTCATTGTGTATGCTAGGGGGGGATGAGAGGTCGTACGCTTTATTTCATTGATTTCCCTTTTTGTTTTAACAAAAAAAGTTGGTTTAATAAACTTATAAGGTCATTGTAAGTCATTGTGTGCTAGGGCGAGGGAGGTTGTACGCTTTATTTCATCGATTTAACAACTCACCTATACATTTCTTGTGTGCTGTCCCTTTTTTCAGGAAATGATACAGTTGTCCTAGGCGGCTACGGAAATGTTCGGGTGGCTAGACCTGACTACCATTATGCAAAGGCAGCCCACAAGCCAACAGCCATGACTCTTCGCCTTGTGGACTCCCTTTTCACTAGGGAAACTCTACAGTGTTCCACAGTCCATGGAACAAGGGAGTATGCTCCCCTAAACCAGGAAATTATAGCTGCCATTAAAGGTGAGTCAAATGATATGTGAAATATACAATATAAATAGGAATATTTTTATCTAACTTAAGCTAAACAAATCGGCTTCAAGCCCTTTCCAATTAAATACTGTATGTTAGTTAAAGTAACAGAAACATCTGTCATTGAGTTTTGCCATCGAAACGAAAAATGATTACTCTAGAGCTCCGACACATTGAGCAATAACTCATCTTTTGACCCACTCGAGAGCCTTATCGGGCCGTCGCACAAACTTGGTAATTCAAACGTGCTCCATTACACGTAATGAGTAACCCTGTCGGGCTTAAACGTTGCAAATTGTCAAGTCATTAGAGGGTCTTACATTTGATGAAACTAAAACTTAATATTTTTATTTTGGGAAATGATGATGTCACATAAAAACCAAGAATACAATGTCAGTAAACGTATTTTTATTGAGCACAAATTTACAGTCGCCTTATCTGTATTGTTTTCAGCTGAAGTGCTAACAGCCTTCTCGTATCAATGCCGGAGCACGGACGACAGGATCAGGATGTGGGATCAATGTAAGATAAGCATTGGGAAAAGGTGCCAAAATTTGAGGAAGGACAAGAGGCAAAACCGGGCAGATTAAAATACTATAAGATTTTGTTTTAGTTCACAGTATTAAATTCGAGCATTTTCAGTTTGAGTTCAAAATGTTAATTTTTGTATTTTTTAGGCTCTCTGTATTTGTATTTGTTATATCTTGTAATGTCGCAATATTAGAAGACGCGATAGTAGTTTATCTCACGTTTCCAAACCGCAGTATTTGTAATTTTCTAGGCTTTTCAAATTTGTAATAATTATCTCCTAATCTCGCAATGTTAGAAGAACAGATAGCAGTTTTTCTAGTCTTTTCACACTGCGACAGATTTAATTTTCTCGTAATGCCGCGATATTAGAAGTTTCTTATCAAATGTAAAATCAAGTAATAAATTTTGGAAACGGATCCTTATTGCAATATATTTTATTTGTGGTCATCCATTTTTGTTTATCCTTGTAAGTTAGAGTCCCAAAAATTATTATAAAGGCAACGTAAACGGAGCGAAATAATCATCGGTAATTGTGAACTGATCGAAGGCTGAAAAAACATCATCCATTGAACCCAGGCCCAGGTTGTTCAAAAGGTGGATAACGCTATCCACCAGATAAATCACACTATCCGCTGGATAGTGATTTATCCCGTGGATAGCATTATCCAGCCTTCGAACAATTTGGGCCAGTTCTGTTAACAAATACCGGGGGGCTAGGATGGAAATTAACAACAGTTTTGCGAGCGTTCCGCATTGACAACATTCTGGTTTTCTATGCCATTAATATAGAAACCTTTATGTTCAAAAGAAGGCTTCCATAACCCTTGTCCATGACGCTTAGGCAACCTCGTTCCCAGGGTCTTTCATCTTCCCGCCCCCTAGAGCAAGAGTGGTGCGGGAAGATGAGAGACCCTGGGAACGAGGTTGAAAGCTTGATGCACTCTGCAAAACATACATTTGTAGTTTGTCAATTGAAATGCGTGGCGTAACCCAGCGTGGCTAGAAGGATGTGTGTTTGCTTTGAAAGATCCTCATGAATTGTTTACTTTAGTGACTTAAATACACAGAACTGGAGATGTTTTCGTTTTATTTGTGGAACGAACTGAGCTCGCTGTCTTCATTCTCTGCGTATGGAACTCTTCGTATGGAACTGAGCTCGAGCGCAACTCGAACGAGCGATCAAACCGGCTTAAAAACCTTTCGCGAATTTTTAGGTAAGTAAGATTCAAGTATGGTATTCGTCATAAATAGCATGTTATCCCCTTAATCGGTGATCGATGACTGCAAACTGGGAGGTATTTACAAGTACCTTAGATAGATAGATACGTTTATTAAGACACTTATCGGTACGTATTTACAAATTTATCTCGTGTAAGTTACACGACAGTTTGTTCGTATCGCTCGCTAACAGAAAATTGCGCGAACGCTGCCGAACTGCCGTTCATTGCATTGCGAAATTTCGTGTACTGCCTAGCGCATTATCGTTTGTGCTCGCGAATTTTCTTTAACTTAACGAAAATTCGAAGAAAAATCAGCCTTTGTTCGAGCGAATTATCGCTCAATACGCCGCGAAATTTCACTCGAACTTTCGAGTGAACTTTCGTCAAATAAAGTCTCAGGAACAAAGAACGAAATTCGCGCATTTCGCTTGCATTACGTTTGCACAATACTGTAGTAGGGCCCATAAACTTTTGTCGATTCGATCGATTCGTTCGATTTGTCAAATGGAGAGTACTTAGATTCGATTGGAAAAGTCCAGCTTACCATTCGACTGCTGCATGTCATTAGCTAGACTTAGAAAAATATCGCTGTTGTAGTAGGGCCCCATAAACTTTTGTCGATTCGATCGATTCGTTCGATTTGTCGAATGGAGAATACTTACATTTGATTGGAAAAGAATATCGCTGTTGTAGTAGGGCCCCATAAACTTTTGTCGATTCGATCGATTCGTTCGATTTGTCAAATGGAGAATACTTATATTCGATTGGAAAAGTCCAACTTACCATTCGACTGCTGCATGTCATTAGCTAGACTTAGCAAAATATCGCTGTTGTAGTAGGGCCCCATAAACTTTTGTCGATTCGATCGATTCGTTCGATTTGTCAAATGGAGTATACTTATATTCGATAGGAAAAGAATATCGCTGTTGTAGTAGGGCCCCATAAACTTTTGTCGATTCGATCGATTCGTTCGATTTGTTGAATGGAGAATACTTATATTTGATTGGAAAAGAATATCGCTGTTGTCAATTCGATCGATTCGTTCGATTTGTCAAATGGAGAATACTTATATTCGATTGGAAAAGCCCAGCTTACCATTCGACTGCTGCATGTCATTAGCTAGACTTAGAAAAATATCGCTGTTATAGTAGGGCCCCATAAACTTTTGTCGATTTGATTGGTTCGGTCAATTTGTAAACTAGTGATCACGTGGCGTAATTTCCGTTCGCTGATTGGGTGATACTTTTATCAAGATGGCCGCAACAGAGTGGAAATTTGTGGCGTGAAGTAAACCCACTAGACTCACAGATCACTCTTCCACTTTAATTGATCATATTTATACTAATGCTCCCATTCAAAACACTACTTCTGGTATCGCTCTAGCTGACGTATCTGACCATCTGCCTGTTTTCTGCATCTGTAATGTACCCACTTCTAAAAACAAGCAGATAACATATTATAGAGATTATAGAAACTTTTGCAAAGAGCAATATTTAGCTGACATTAGTCAAATCAACTGGCCAGATTTATACTCCACCTCTACTGATCTTCATGAGATAACTTGCACATGTATAAACAAAGTGAAAGATATTGTCAATAAGCATGCCCCTTTAAAAAAAGCAACTAATTCTAAAATGAAACAATTCAGCAAACCTTGGTTAACACAAGGGCTTTTAAAATCAATTAAAAGGAAACAAAAGATGTATAAATCACATTTTTTCAGCAAAAATCCAATGAAGGTAAAAGAGTATAAACAGTACTCCAATCTACTTAACAAAATGAAGGCTAAAGCCAAAGAGAAATATTATAACCAATATTTTAACCAATATTTTCAGAACTCGATAATGATGACATGGAGTCATCGAAACGTCGTTCTATTTATTTTATATCGCTCGTGTTTATCCTAAAGTGTTTTACGAAACCTTTTATCATCAGAAATTTTCAGCTGTACAAAGAAAACCTGAAAGAAACATGGAAGCTTATTGGTACAATTATTAAAAGGAAAGTTAAAGCTCAATCAAACTATTCTTCTAGGATCATAAGAAATAATAAGGTTTACACTAATGAACTTGATATCGTTAACCAATTTAATCAGCACTTCACTACAATTGGCCCTACCCTTGCTAGTGCAATTAACCCTACCTGTGATGACCCCACCAAATATATACATAATAGCCCTGCAAATAGTTTTTACTTATCAGCTGTCACTGAAGAATATGTGGCTGAGTTATTCTCAAATCTAAATGAAAGGAAGGCTTCACTGGATATTCCTAACAAGCTAATAAAACTTGCCAGCCATGAATTATCTAAACCTTTCTCGTATATCTACAGTCAGTCAATCATATAAGGTATTGTGCCTAATGTACTTAAAGTTTCAAGAGTAACCCCAATATTCAAATCTGGGGATGCAACAGATCCTGCAAATTATAGACCCATAGCAGTTCTATCACCATTTAGTAAAATCCTAGAAAAAATTGTCAATGATCAACTCATCTTATTTATAGATAAATACAATATTTTGTTCAAATACCAGTTTGGGTTTAGAAAAGACCATTCTACTGAGCTTGCTATTCTAGAAATAACTGACATTCTTAAAACCTCAGTTGACAACAATCTCATTACATGTGGGGTCTTTCTAGACTTTTCGAAAGCCTTCGATACTGTGAATCATGAGATACTGCTAAGGAAATTACATAAATATGGAATACGTGGAATAGCTCTAGATTGGTTCACAAGTTACCTTACTAACAGAACTCAGTATGTGAAACTAGGTAATGTTGAATCTAGTTTTCTCCAGATTGTTTGTGGAGTTCCCCAGGGATCAACCCTTGGACCACTGTTATTTCTTCTTTACATAAATGATCTTGCTAACTCCTCAGATGTGCTTTCCTTTCGACTTTTTGCTGATGATGCTAATATCTTCTATGCTACTAAAACTTCAAAAGATCTTGAGGCAGTTATGAACACAGAACTCCAGAAAGTAATTAACTATTGCAATCTCAATAAGTTGTCTCTTAACCTGAGGAAAACAAACTTTATGATAATAACATCTCCACAGAAGCCAGCTATACACAATATTAACATTTTAAACATTGAACGCAAAACTAGTATCAAATATTTAGGTATTTATTTAGATAATCATTTAAACTGGAAAACTCAAATAGCACATATACAAGGCAAATTGACTAAAAACCTTGGAGTCCTGAACCAACTAAGGAATTACCTGAATTTAAAGATGTTAAGACAGCTGTATTATGCACTTATTTACCCTTATCTTAATTATGGTGCAATGTGTTGGGGCAACAATTATCAGACTAATCTAAATAAGATATGCACTAAACAAAATAAATGCATCCGTAGTATTTTTTTTGCAAACAAACAGGAGCCTTCTTTACCATATTATCAAATCCTTGATATTTGAAAATTTGAAAATGTTGTTACATTCAAAATCTGCTCACTGGCATTTAAATTATACAACAATCCATCAACTGTTCCAGAAATCTTCCATAACTTTTTAACATCTACAACTGTCCACTCCTATAACACCAGAAATTCCACTAAGCATAACTTTTACCGACCACAAGTTAGAACTAACATTGGCAAATTTACTTTTAAGTACTCTGCTTCTGTCATGTGGGAAGCTGTCCCTTTGGCATTAAAAAAGCAAATACATTTAACATGTTTAAGAAACGTTATAAGGCCCACCTAATTTCTTGTCAATCAGCTAATATATGTTTTGTTTAATGGTCAAACGTAAAGTATGTAGCTAAACTTCTGTTTTTGCTTGTTGCTGTTGCTGCTGCTGCTGCTGTTTGTTTGTTTGTTTGTGTGTTTGTTTGTTTGTTTGATTGTTTGTTCCTTGTTTCCTTTTGCTAAGCTTGTCCTTTTTAGATTTCTCTCTTGGTTCAACATATCTCTAACATGCTCAATTTATATACATTTTTTTTTTGTTTTGTTTTGTTTTGTACATTAGTCCTAGGCTCTATAAATATTTTCTACCATATTTCAGTTAAGCTCAGTGTGAGTTCTTTGTTTACTTAAACGTAGATGGTGGTCAACTAGAAAGCCTTTGCTACTTTGACCATCATACACATTTTTTAACCTGTATTGTAATTATTTTATCTTGTAATCGTGTGTTGTAACTATACTTTTCTTCCTATGGTAAACTTTATGTAAATAGTGTAAAATAAATGAACCTTGAACCTTGGTGAAAGTATAGCGTAAGTTTATAGCAAAATTATAAGAATTCAAGTCCAAGTTGGGTTCCTTTTTGTTTTAACCACTATATACAACAACCGCAATTTCACAATATCATCTTAATTAAAGAATAAAAGAGTGATATGTTAAGAACCCTCTCTGTAAATTAAATCCATGGTGTAGCCAGGATCTAATACATAAACATTCCACGTTCTAAAAACACGAAAGCAAGGGCAAAACGGTTCTTGAATCGACCGATAGACGCTGCCAAATAAAACGACTATTACATAACCTGGTGAATTGTTGCTTTATTACGCTTGTTTCTTAGGGCAGTTTTCTTAGATTGTCAATTCCGCGCACGCTTTTGCTATTGTCGCACACGCTTTCGCGATTGTTACATTCCTTTCGCTCAACACGGGTCATATTGTCGCTCACGCTTAAAGAACGTTAAACGAGGTATACATATTTGGCTTGTTTGTTGTCGCCCACGCTTTTGCTACTGTCGCCCACGCTTTCGCTCCAAACGGGTCCCTGGATCGTTAATTTCTTTCGCCCGACACGGGTCATATTGTCGCTCACGCTTAGAGAACGAGGTATACATATTAGGCTTGTTCTTGTTGTTGTCGCCCACGCTTTTGCGGTACATTTGTTTATAGTCGTTTTTCAAGTGTATCCGCCGGTTCGACAATTTTTTAATGTGAAATCGAGAATGAAATAATCATTCCCACCAATCGAACGAATCGATCGATTCGACAATCATGCACCGGGTCGCCGTTGTCACTAATGAGATGCAATTATCCGATCGACGACCGCACTTGTCGAATCGATAGGAAACTTTTCCATTTGACAAATCAAACAAATCGATCGATTCGACAATCATGCACCGGGTCGCCGTTGTCACTAATGAGATGCAATTGTCCGATCGACGACCGCACTTGTCGGTCGAATCGATAGGAAACTTTTTCATTTGACAAATCGAACGAATCGACAGCACTTTCACTGGGTCGCCGTTGTCACTAATGAGATGCAATTGTCCGATCGACGACCGCACTTGTCGAATCGATAGGAAACTTTTCCATTTGACAAATCGAACGAATCGATCGAATCGACAGCACTTTCACCAGGTCGCCGTTGTCACTAATGAGACGCAATTGTCCGATCGACGACCGCACTTGTCGAATCGATAGTAAACTTTTCCATTTGACAAATCGAACGAATCGATTGAATCGACAGCACTTTGTCCACTTCTCGTTAATCAAATGGAATTTTTCCGATCGACAACAAATAGAACGTTGTTTTGTGGGATGGACTCTATGCGACAGTTTTGGACATGAGTATGATCTACCAGTCATACAACGTTCGCGAAAGATATACAGAGGGTTTTCAACGCATTCCTGAGCTAGAGTTCAGTCACGAACAGAAAGAATGAGAATTATAAGTAAAACTCACCACGAGTGAAGACTTTGAATTTAGTTTCAATCCAGAAGAGACAGAACGTAAGCCTATTTTGATCAGTGTAGTTGTCATATGTCAGCTGTGTAGAAAATTATCCCTCTTCCACATGGCACTTCAAATAAGTACACATGCTTTTGTCTGTGAGAGTATCCAAAATGGTTCTTTCATTTTCGCAGATTAACGCTCTGATTAACTCAGATTTCGCAGATTAACGATTTGTTTAACGCTCTGAACGTTTCAATAACCATGATTTCGTGGCTCATGTGATATGCGTGGAAACAATGCAGGTCTCACTCGCCCGCGAGGGGACTGAAATCCCAGCGGGAAATGTCATGATTTGTTATATGAAGGGCTTACCCTAACAAAATGGCACTCAGTGCAAGTTTTACTTGCCTCGGTGCTTATGTGGTTGAGGCAGCAAGTTTGTACTGAATCTCTGACATTTTTAGCCGCTAGGATGCATTAACAATCAAATATTCAACAGGTGAGAACATTGTAATATTTGACCGAGTTAATGAACGCAATTTCAGATGTTCTTTACGTCTCTTTACACAACAACAAATCACGAAATGTAGTCGTATTTTGCTTAGTTTCTGTCAGAACACTTATCAACCAGATCGAATTTTCTCTCGCAATTTCGCGGCTAACGATCAAAAAGAGCAAACTTTCCCTCGAAATTTCCTGACTTGTTAGAGTCCACTGCGAATTATCGTTCGAAAAATCAGGAGGAATGAAACAATAGATACCTTGAAAGTTCGTGGAAAAGTCGCGGAACTTTCGTTTGAAGCGAAATTTCTTTGAAAAGCCATGAAAAGCCAAGCAATTTGTCGAAATTTGTTTGCGTTACTTTTGCACAATACTGTAAGATTTTGAAGCAAAAATGTGTTTTTTACCAGAAACAGATACAGTTAGTTTCAAATACATGTATTTCTGCAAAGTTTATTGTGTCAAAGGAGAAAACCACCAGATCTTGAAGAACTTGAAGAAAAGATGACAAAACAATTTAAACGGAGTCAGTTGTTGGGTGTGTTCCTTTGGGAATTGCTATGGATCAGGCTCAAATATCTACAATCACTTGGATTATGGTGTAGCGAAGGATCTGTTGCAATCCACTCCAGCAAAGGATGATGTCATATTACCCGAATGATCTTGGATCATTAATCCTAATCCAGATCTTCCCACAAAAAGATCAAAGGGCCCTAGTCAACCACACCTTTGTTTCTGTTTACATGCAAGAGTTTGGCTATTACGTTTTATTCAGAGCGTGTTTATATTTGGAGCAATTGCAGAATACCCGGCCCACTTTGAACAGCACAAATTTCTTGCTCCCGCGGTTCCGCAGTGACCAAACAAAATTATGCAATTAAGTTAGTTGAACGACTGCTGCCGCAGTGCTGTAGTCGTTGAATAATGAAGTCTGACTGAGTTGAACGACTGCTACCGCGGTGCCATAGTCCTTGAATAATGAAGTTGAATAGTGAATGATTAAGTCTGAGTGAGCAGTGCGCTTGGGTGTCTTTGAATAATATATTCATGCACGACTGCGGCACTGCGACAGCAGTTTTTTAAGTTAGATATTTTGTGGGCCGGGTATTCTGCAATCTAGCCACACATTTTGACTTATTGTCTGCAAAACACATAAACTTCAAGAAGTAAGCTTACATCAAGAAGTTGTGAAAGTAAAATTGAAATTTACTTCCAAGCTGAAAATTTGTATTTTCATGCAGGCGCTTGACTCTCTTTTGTACATGTAGATTGAAATACTAACGTCGCAAGCGATCACTTTCAGTACGAAATTCGGGATTTACCTCAGTGTAAAAAGCTGTGAAGTTTTTCGTTGTTTAGTCGCTATTGTTAGGGTTAGGGTTGGGTTAGGGTCTATTACGTTGACTTCTCAGTTTTTTACGCCACTGGTGACGGTTACAGGTTTTTACACAAAGGATAAGCCGAAATTCGTAGTATTATAAGCTAAATAAAATCGATAAATAACGAATAGACTTTAGGGTCTTCTCTGTGACTATAAAAAAAACTTTTACGGATTTAAATCCTGTAGTAGTCCAAGCAATAAATGGAAAAAAACTGGCATAATTCAACACGAACTGACAAGAGGCTTCAGTAATGGCGGGCACTGCGGAGCATTTCGTAAAAGGTCCACCGAACATTTCCAGGACCAGTAATCCCAACAAGTTATTGTCTACATACCTCTTTTGTATTTGTGGTCCCTTTCTCTTTCATCTGTGGCTGCTGATTCACAACAACAAGCTTACACACCGCAATGCGAACAACAAAATTAATCTGAACAACCCAACACGTGCAAACCGGAAATGAAAAAGTTGACGCATGCGCATACGTTTCGCCGCAGTGTTCCCATTGACGAACATTGCTAACGCTTTGCCACTTTGCTGAGCTCTTATTTTTTCCTATCTCCACCCGATTTTGAAATGGACAACTCACGCTCGACAACGAAGAGGAGACCTAAATGTTCGCTTAAACCAGGAGAAGGTAAGATCCCTCTTAAACTATTTACCGTATGTAGTGAACAATTATTCGACGAGGGGTTTTGTATATGCAGCGCACACCTTCAAAATAGTTTTAGTTCATTTTGGTTCTTCGCTATTATGTTAGCTTGTAATGTATGATTACATTATTTTAAGGTGTTCATGATGTGATCTGTAGAAATAAGTACACTATCAACTAAAGAAATACATTTTCCATGGTGAGAGGCTTGTCTGCGATGTAGATAAGCTGATGTACACCAAAAATTCCTTTCGAACCATAGGAAAGGCACATGCCTAAGAAAGGATTGCAAGCTCCAAACAAGATGAGCTTAGCAAAGAATAGAGAAAGTAACACTGCCATAGATTTTTTAAAAATTGTATTAATGTGGCAGTAAAATAGCCCTTTTTGGTACCAGCGGCTCAATGCAGAAATGGCTCCAACCTGTAATTGGATGCGAAAAATAGTAAATACAGTACTTAATAAGTTAACACGTTGACCCGAAGCGACACTTTTCACTTGACAACGCGAGAGGCTTGTAAAACTAAGAGGTCATGCCCTCTTGTTCTGTTCATTGCCGCCAAAATTGCGATAATTGTTGATATGTGCAGCTCAAGTGCAATGTTTCATATAGGAAAGTGTTCAAAATTATATTAATTAGGATAACTGTTCCCCTTATCATTTCAATTATTCTTATTCATTTTTTTATAGGCAGATTCTAGTATGGTCCAGGTGGTGTACAATACCTTGAACTTTAGGAGAATCCCATACATGTGCAAGAAATGTGCAGGGATGCTCATCATCTTGTTCACTGGTGTAAATTGCTGCAGAGTCCAGTTTACAATAAATTAGGATGTTCAGTATGGAATGCTTGCATTTGATGATGAAAATCCTTACTTCTTTCTCAAAGGTGTGGCCCTGGATGGGGAGGAGGGGTGCATCTTGTATTATTTTTTTTTAGAAATGAATATGAATAAACCGAAGAGGGTAAAGAAATTTATTTTTCTTGTAGATCATGACAAAAAATTGACAATTTTAATGCAGATGCTTGGGAACAATCAAATTGTTAAGCAGCTTTACAAGGCAAGTAAAGCACCTATTTCTTTACTGAATGAATACTGTATTGCATACTCTACTGAACTTTAATTTAGAAATACAAGGTGCAACATGATTGCATAATGAAAAAATAGTTGTTAATGTATACACAAATTATGCAATTACAGGGTTTATATTGTGAGTAAACCAAGAAGTAATTTAATGTAAATCAAAAAAGCCTAAAAACTTCTAAAAATGTAAAATTAAAGGTTTTCAACTAATCTATGATTATTGAGTTATTATTCCGGGTAATCTCTTTTCATTTTTGATGATGGCTTTGCAGAGTTAAGAAGAAATGACATTCTTTTAGCTTCACTGTTTTTAAAGTTATTAGTTTTGTAAATTATTTTATTTAATCACATGAATATTGTTAGATGTCTGCATGACATTATAGCCAAAGATCTGGTCTATTTAAGTAAAAGAAAGGTAAGCTAAAAAA
>OZ026595.1:35724633-35742133 GCA_964020085.1 Micromussa lordhowensis
TTTCTGCATCTTAGCAGCGGGCCAACCAGCGACAACACAGTCTTGGTCGTAAGCGCTGTGTAGTCTTCTGTTTAGTATTCTACCTACATGTACATGCAGGTATATGTGATGAAACAGACCAACGCTTGACGTTTACTTATATAAAAAAAAATTAAATTTCCCTCTAAAATTAACCTTATTAACTTACCATGTATCAACAGAAACACGACTCACAAATCTGGCCTCCAAAGTTCCCGGAGAAATGCGGATATGCCCTTCATGCCCTTCATCGTCTGAGTCCATTTCGTCTTCGTCCGTGCGAGCAGCGACTTGAGCAACTGGTTCATCTTGATATGGAAGAGTAGAATCTATCCTTACCTCGAATTCATCGATCCCTGATTCTTCGTTTTGTTGCTGATCTTCAGACGATGAACTAGCGGAGTTGAAATCGCTTTCTGGCATATTTTTGAAGTTCAAAAACGTTGTAAACAAAGACCACAGAGACCTTCGTGGTCTTTTTGCAAACCCTGTGACGTCACAACTCACAATTACTCGTACCCAGGTTCCCAAAATATGTCTCCTTTATTTAGAGCAAATTTTGGATTTTCGAGACCCTAGGATTTCTTTTTAACACTTTTCTGGCGAATTTTTCTTGTATTTTCTGATTTTCGGCACCCAAATGTCTATATTTCCGTGAAAAAAAAAATTCTTTCATAGGCACTTTAACAGTGCGTAAATCAAAAAAATGTTTGAGGGCTAGAAGACCTTCGCCATTAGGGATGACGGTGTAAAGGGATGTAATATCCATAGTAAAAATAAGTTTGTCTTCACCCAAGAAATTGAAATCGCAAAAAATTTGAAGTGTGTGTTGGCTGTCTTTAACGTAAGACGGTAAAGATCTGACGATAGGTGCCATAATTTTGTCTAAATAGCTAGAAATGAGTTCGGTAGGGCAACTACATGCAGAGACGATAGGTCGGCCTGGGTTGTTAGGTTTGTGAATTTTAGGTAAAAAGTAAATACATGAAGTTGTAGGAGTGGTGATGATGAGATTTGTAGCAGTAGCCGGCAAATCTTGTTTTACTATAAGTTCGTTAATGGTGCTCTTGACAATTTGTTGGTTAGTGGGAGTGAGATCTTTATCAACTTTGGCATAAAAAGGTGTTGGAAAGTTGCCGCAAAGCTTCTTTTTGGTAGAGGTCGGCCCGGCAAACAACCAGTGCGCCCCCTTTGTCAGCCGCCTTGACAACTATGTCTCTGCGCTTACTAAGATTTTTAAGCGCCGCCCTCTCTTCCGAAGAAAGGTTAGAAAATTTGGTGTTACGATTGAAATTTAGTTTATTAATGTCATGACGGCATTTATCGATGAAAAAAATCTAAAGAGGCGAACTGGCCCTCTAGGGGAGTCCACTTTGATTTTTGAGTCTGAAATATCTCGAAAATATCTTTGTCCGAGGTGTTAGAATCATCCTCTTTGTAATGGAAAAAGGCTTTAAGTTGAACGCGGCGAAGAAATTTTTCAACATCTTGCTTAACTGAGAATTTGTCAAGGTTTTTGGATATAGGAACAAATTCACAAAGACTCGCTTCAATGTTCGAGGTAATTTCTGTATTAGTATGGTAAAGATCAAAAGCGGATTTGTGAGTTTTTCAAGGTCCTTTTAGTTTGTGTATTCAAGCCCGTATATTCGAACTCAAATAAGCTTAACAAAACTATTAAATGGAACTGAATTGTCTCATGTTGTACATTGATGTAGATGGCCTGCACATTGTGGAGGAATTCAGTAATTTAGCTGAATGGCCCAACAGAGACGGACAATTTGATTTATCAGCTTTCTCACGAGGTTCGTATTTACATGGGAAAGGGAAAAAATCACGTGGTTTTCAGGGTTTTGTACAGCCTGCTGCCAATCACAGTGCGACACCTGGGAACTCAGGTTTTTCTCAGTTATTCAGGTGAGTTTATTTGGGAATGGAGGGGCCAGTGCCTGATTTCCGGCTTTTTATTAGCTGTTACATTTATATCTCAGACGCATTCTTGTAGTGACAATAAGTTCATAGCTCATTCACAGATTGTGCTATAAGCCTGAGGTCAAGCCTTTTTTTCTTGAAAAGGATTTATGCTCCTTTTTACCTATGTTGGGTGAAAAATGTTAAGTGGTAATGAAAACACATGAAAGTCTTAGAATTCCATGAAATAAACTTATAATCACAGAAATTTTTCAGGAAGTGAAAGCCTTATTGGCAAATGTCACAGGTGTCACAGGCCCCAAGCAACTTCATAACAATAATATTAACCCTATATGTATGGCCTTAAAAAAGCAAAAGCAAGAGTAAAAGTAAAAGCATTTCCAGTGTTAACAGAGTTAGAGGAAGAGGGGCTTCACCACCCTCTTACCACGGATGATTTATAGTCAGCTCATACATATGCGTTAAGAACATATGTTTCATGTTGACGATATCAATGTATACAGAAAACACTCTATGTTTGTTCTGAGAGCATACTTGTTTATTTCAGACAGAAGGGAAAACATTTAATTCTGGCAATATTGTATGATCTGTAAGTAACACTGATTTATGTTGTCTGGTCATTTCTGTGTTCTGTGTATTTCAATTATGTAGATCAGCAATACCTGGCAAGAAGAAGATGGGCAGCTATTCACTGAAAGTGACGAGAGCTGAAAGGGAAGGGATGAAGATAATAAATCCCACCAGGCAAACATACATCAATGTCACTGACAGCACTGCCTGTGTTCCTTTCATTGTTGCCCAGTGCAGGGAGGATTTTGATGATGATTCTCTTGAACTAGTCACTGCAAATGGACTAGCAATAGAAGACTCAGAATCAACCAGAGGTATATCTATTTGTACTTTCTGTTTTAATGTGCAGTTCTAGAAAATATCATTCTCCCCCCACAGAAGGGATTGAAATGTCCTGTGGGTTGGGGGTCTGTAAGGCCAAAAAAATTGAAAGAAAGGTATGAAGCTTAATTGGAATTTCCAGAGGGGTGGGGCAGGTATGGATATTTTCTGGAACTACACAATGATAACACAAAGCTAGGGAATGACAGTTTCGAATTTCTCATTTTGTAGGCTTGACAGTGATGGAGTGTCAACAACGAGCTCAAATTTGTCTCTTACCTTACAATCAGGTATGTGTGAAGAGCATATTGGGTAAGCATGGGATATCACTATGCAAAGACAGAAGGATACAACATATATGGTTATGGTAAAGAGGAATACTATGCTATCATTTTTTTTCCAACTACTTGAGTGAAAACCAGTAGAAAATGTTGGTGTTCTTAGAAGAGAACTTAGCACTGAACTCACTTTCACAACTGTTTTCATGTTCCCCTTGGAAAAAATTACTCTGGGAGTGGTCTTGTTTTATTTTAGTCGTGCTGTTGTCAGGTAACAAACCTGGCATCTTTCTTGGAAGATGAGTGCACCTTTAGTACATTGCAGGGGACCAACAAACCCTGGGAGACATACAGTGAATGCCATTGTCGTGAAGATCGCTTTAATTGTCAAGAACAGTTTTCTATTTGTAATATTTGAACTGCTCGTCTGTAACCTCCCGCAGAAAAAGTTCAGTTATTATTGGTAGGCCTGGTTAGGTCAGTAGTTTCTGAACATGTTTTAGTCATTGTAATTAGACAAAAAATGATTTATTCATCTAACTTGCTTTATTTCAGATTTTGCTGACACACTAAAGCAACTGTTAGCAGATCAAAGTCAGTCATTTGTGAACATGATAGAAAATGTGGTCCAGAAAGTAATGTCAGATGCTATGCAACCCAATTACTTTATTGTAAGAGCAGTTCAAAATTCTCTCATTCAAGACCTTTTGGCTAGTTTCAATTGTGTCATTTGCCAAAATGTTGCATATCCAGCTGTCATAGTTGGAACATGTTGTGAGAGTTTTCTTGGATGTCAGCCATGTATCGATACATGGTTTCAAAGCCATACCTATTGCCCAAAGTGCAGAGATGAAGATGGGGAAAGTAAAACATCTGTTTTGAGAGGGTTTGATGATGCTCTAGCCAAGGCAACAACACATTTTCAACATAATTGAGGTGCCGCAACACCACTCCGTAATTTTACACCTTATTTGTTTTTTATTTTGTTAGCATTGCTTTTGAAAAGTGAAAAAACGTCTTAATTGAAAATTTGGCTTAAAAAAGTCAAGTTGCTGTTCTCGTTGGTAACAGAACCTATTTTCCAACTGTTTGGCATAAAACTGCATTTCACGAAAGTTGCTGTTGAAAGTCTACCAAGTTTATAGGAGCAGTTCATTGCTTTACTAGCCAGTGTTTACTCGAAAAGGTGTTTAAATTCTTTTTTTCTTTTTAACCAGCATTTAAAAACAACAGTGTCAAGCTACTCCATGTTTTTCGTGATGTTGTTTCCTTGTGAACAAAGGCGACATAACAGAGAAGGTTTCCAGAAATTCATATTTGCTCATCCGCTGCCTTTGTTAAAATAAGATTTATTTGCAAATTGTGTTTTCGTAAGTACTTAGTCCAAGAGTTCAGATCAAGGACTTTGGAGATTGTTACATGCAGTATTCCAATTTCCAAAACTTTTTTTAAACATCCTATCTTTGCAATTAAGAAATCCAGGTTGCGTTTATGGCAGTAGCTGTGTTGTTAAATTTGCATATCTATGTATGGCTTGCTCAAAAGAAGTAGCAATTCCATTCACTATGTCTCCGAACACAGTTTCTATGTCTGCTTCACCGTTGAATCGTCGTTCTCGTATATCCTGGAGTGCAACATTATCAGCTCAAGGATCTAGGCCAAAACTTGGGAACACTGTAAGTCTCCCACCAAGATTTTCATAGGCAGCTACAGCTTCCTGGCTTGTAGGAATCTGAGTTGCCGGTATATTTTGGCCTTGAAGGTTATTGCGCAGCTGCACTGGTGTTCCAACTCCTGTATCAGAAGACAACAAAAAAGAAGTTAGGAGGGGGCCGATACTATTATCAATAATTTTTGCGGTTGAGAATGTGTAACAAAAATTCAGTGACTGCTTTTAAAAGGGATGAACAAAACTTGAAGTAAGGTGTCTTGTTTTCATTAGAAATGACATGTTACGAGGCACAAGCTGGGTGACTGGTACGATACATACCTGGGATTGGGTGGTGGTTCCAAGCTTGAACAGTTCGTCGCATACCTACTGTTGCTACCCTGAGAGTGACACTTGAGACATAAAGCTTTGTGTCCTCCAACTCCATGTCAACAATACCTCGTTGTTCCATATGCCGTAGCATGTTCTTACTTGGATAATTTACCCTCAATTCTGAGGTTCTTTAATGAAATGAAAAAGAAAGCAGAGACAATTAAGTGGCCAGGTTGGGAATTGTAAATGGCAGACAAAATCAATGACGTCTGGAGTATGCCTTGTTTACAGCCTCCAATATATGGATATTTTTATATTTTTTAAACGTGTTTTGAAGAAAGGGAGCCAAAATACGTTTGTTAGGCAAATACTCACCTGTTTCGATTCTGTTTGTCGGTGAGGATCCCGCTGTGTGTTTCTCCTCAGGGGAGCTAAGGACTCCTGCACAAAAAGGGTCAAGTAGAATTTTTGGCCATGGTCCACTCTCACTTGGTCCTGCTTTTCTGTGATATGTGAGAGGGTTTTTAATTTGTAGAAAACAGTGTTCACCTGAAGGTAATTTCTGAAGGTAATTTCTGATCCTAGGCGGACTTTTCCATTTATCCTGTCGAAGTTTTTTTTTTTTTATTAAATAAACTTTTTATTTATTTATCCGCAATACTTAACAATAGTAACATTACTTACAATAATAACATAATGTCTACAACAGTACAATGATCCTGTTGAAGTTACATGGTGATTCGAGAACTGCTGGTGAAAATCCCAAAAACGGCCACTGAAATCATGGTCTTGCGATCAGGGGCTGATAGACGACCTGTATAGTTTCTTATAGTAAAATTTTTATCTTTTTACAACAGCAAGATTAGTGGGTAGGGTGGGGTGGTTAGGGGTAAGCAATTTCCTAACACCTATGACATCTCATGCTGCAAGAAACGCTATCAATCTGAGATATTTCAAGGTCAAATTTACAAGAGCTAACCCACCTGTAGATGTGTTCGTAGATTACCACATTGTTCTTCATAGGCATGCATGCAAAGGAAGGAATATACCTTGAAAAGCCGTCTATCGAACAGATATGGACTACACCATAAGCTGCTAGCTTTTCATTCTGATCTATGTGCAATTTGTGACCATGGTATTCGGCGACATATGGATGCGGGTTGATTTGACGTTCAGTGCCTGTTTGGCGATGGTAATGGTAAAGAGGAGCCATGCGAGACAATGATTCCCGTACACGTCGCTCTGATGCAAATGTACTCTTTGTTTTCATGTCCAAATAACCTTTCATCATTTTTCGCCCAAAAGTGGGCCCCACCTAAAATGACATGTTTCCTTGTTTTAAATACAGTACCAAGGTGTTTTTCCTGGTTTCTGTCTTTGCTTCCCTCTCTAAACACTTACAAAACAGCTTGAACTTTCCCACCTAAACCTCTCTCGAAACTATTAGTTCGTCTTAACCTTTATCTTTCTAAGAGGTTTTCACCCAATGAAAAGTAGTTTGGAATTTCCTTCAATTAGATATAGCTGCAGCGAGTAGAGATGTCTAGATTTATGAAAACGGTGCTAAAGAATTCAAGGCACATGGCCTTAAGCGGGCGTTTTTCTTCTCCAGAAAGTATCTCCAAAGGTGACAATCTGAAGTCAGTCCTTTTTCTCTTCCTCCACCCATTTATCTTCCCTTCATTGCCGTCCTTTCTCTGCTTTTCTACCCTTTTACATGGCTTGCAGGCAGCCTAAAAGAGTAGCGAAATCATGGTGAAATTGAATTCTTTGGCACCGTTTTCCTAAATCCATATATATATAAAATGATTTTTTACGAATTTTCCAGCTACTATCACAAATCGCACAATGAAATGCTTATCTAGGGCCCATTATAAATAAAAGTCTGTACTAAGCTGGCCTTTTAATGACCAACTCGCAATATAGCCTTACCTCCGATATCACACCTTGTACTGCGATATCTACTGTTTCATCCGCAACTGACATTCTCTTCTTGATGCCAAGATAACTGCAAAACCTTTTTATACGTCGCAAACTACAACCCCTTAGATTTGGATAACGATTCTTAATTACCACGAGAAGGTCTTTGTAAGTATTATTTTCCTCCATAAGAAAACGGCGGACAAAGACTTCATCAAGGATAGTTTCTAAGGCTGCCATCTTGTTTCTTTTTCCCGCCAAAACACCATCCCTGGTTTCTAGGATTTTTGGTACTGACAGGAAGTGCCTTCATTCTTCCGGTTCAGGTAAAATATGGAAGTGATGGAAATGCAGAAACGCAAAAATTGAAAAAAATGAAAATCGCAGATCCAATTTTGTTTTTTAATATCCTTTGAAAACTAAAGACGAAAAATGGAAATGACTATTAGAATTTTGTTGTCCAAAGCCGTGGGAAAACCAAAAATGAAAAATTAGGAATTATTAGGAAAACGAAAACGGAATCTCAAATTCCATTTTCCGATGACGTGGGTAAATGGAAAACGAAAATGGAAGTTCGAATTCCGTTTTCATAGATCGTAGGGAAACGGTTGGCACTAAGGTACACGCATTTTAGACAGCCAAGGCTTGTTTTTAAAAGGTAAACCGCTTTTCTGACTTCTCTCGTGTGTACTGAGCAATGACTGCTCAATTTTTGGATTGCTAGTAGCTATAGCAAGTGATATTTCAATGAAAGTCAAAGTAAAATTAACAGGTAATGCACAAAGTTTAGTGAATATAAGACTCAAGATACCAGGCTGTTGTTTTTTTTCTGTTTAAATTTGCTCTTTATAGTCTGCCGGAAAAAGAAATGGTGTAAACCACGTTAAAACTGCCAAGTGCGGGGAAACACTGAGATAATATATGTATGCTTAAATTTTTCAAAAATTATTTCAGATCAAGTTTTTGTAATCATTCACCTAACAGTGTATTTATTTTCCTGTTTTCCATTTCCAAAATGGTTGATTCCACTGTATAAACATAACCTTTATTGACCTTGTAGAACAAAAAATTGATGGTATGTGTCTCAAGGAGGGATTATCAGATATTGAGCTGGACCGCTGCAGGGTTGAAACTGTTGGGGACAAAAAAATGATAAACAGAAAATTCCTGGAATTAGTGGGTACGCGTTTCTTTGACTGCGAAGTTTGAAACTGATGATTTTTTAAGGTTACAATTATGTCCTTTTGCCTGAATTACGTTGTAACCGTTTGCTATTATATAAAAATAACACTGAAAGAGTGACGATTTTTGTTATCTATCTTTATAGAGGAACTGAGGCGGCACATCAGATCAGTACTTGACAAAAGACACCGAATGGTGAGAGATTGATATAATTACGAGGTTTGTCAGAAGAATATAATTATGATCTTAAAGTGTGATTTTCACTTGATTGTCATTAGTAAGCAATTGGTGTTAAATTAGTGATTGGCTGAAAACTACTGCGCCTTTTTCAACTAATAGGAAGTAAAACCAAAATCAATTGACTCTTGTGCACACCTTTCGCTGCTTTGAGTTTTGACTGGTTCATTAATTATCTGCGTCCTTTGTGATTAGACATAGTGATGACTTAAACTTTGTTTTTATGAAAATCAATTGAAAATTGCTGTATCCTACTATGTTATCTAAAGGCCTGCCTTGTTCTGTCTGTATTCAGATAAGCATTTTAAATTTTACAAATGTCAAATAGGAAAAGGAACTTTCAGTATTTCTGGTCAGCAGCTGTTAATAAAGTTTTATTCTGACAATCTTTCAAGGAAGTATGAATTATACAATTTATTTGTTTACCCTGGTAGGGAAAAAATTCCACTGATGAATCCTCTCAAAGTCAGAGTGAGAGGGAGAAGGAAAGTGTAACAGATGAGGACAGTAATGAAGTTGATGAAAGCAAGTTTCTCTTCGCTTCGCAAAAGACTACATGCAATTAAAGATCAATTTAGTTTCTCCTAAAAAAAACAGCCCCCGTCCTATTTTTTTATTATTCCAATTTTTAATTATCCTTTTGTTATTTGATACTTCTACTTTATAACATTTACTAACATCTCCTCTGAAAATAATATGAACTGACAATGCTGCAATCCATTTCAACCAGCTTTGAACTAGTCCATTATGGTTTTCTTGCAGCCAGCCTTTTCCTGGGTTCAGGACACTTCTTGCCCAGGCGGTGTGCGGCATACGATCGCAATGCACTATTTTCACACATTTTCAAGATGGCGGACTTTCCTCGCTGTATGGCTGTGTTTAGCGGGTAAGTTCAAGTTATTTTTTGTCGCTCACTCGAAGCTCTTCGACCTAAAAATATTTTGAATAGACTTGCAAACAATCACTCTATTAGACTGAGATGTATTTTTTTCAAAACATTGTCATTTAGTGTAGTATTTTTTGGAAACAGCAACAGTATCTCATTTGGTGTTCTCAAAAAGCTGTGAAGTGTCTGCCGCTCAACTTGATTTTTGGATTATTCCTTTACCAAACGTCTTTAAAGAGTATAGCAAAATATTCTTTATGAATAGCCAAATTCAATGGGCCCATCGCATTCCATTGCACCCCTCTTTGTTTTTCTGGAAATTATGTTTAAAGTTCACGTTTTTTGCCTAATTACAGCTGTAGGTTGTTGTCTTATGTGTCATGTGTTCCCTTTTGTTTGCTTGTGCTAAAAGTGGTGATGTCGTCTCGCCGCAACCAGAAGCAGTAATCATAATGAGTAAAAGACGACATTTTGGTCCTAGCGGGAATACTCCCGGCAAATCTCGCCCTAAAAGAAGCGCAAGTGAGCATGAAACCAGCAAACCAGCGAGAAAAACTTTGTTTGTTTCATCGACCGTCGATATAGCTTGTGCGCAACGCAATGAAGAGTGGACACGCGAAGAACTTGGTGCGCTGGTGGAGTATGTAGCCCTTTACTGGGATGGCGCTCACACCAACGGATTGCCAAGTACAAAAAATCTGTGTTTTGGGGATGATTGTGCTGCAGCAATCGAACAGAGTACAGGTCAGCCAAAACGAACAGGTAAGCCTTACAACACGTTATAATTTTAATTTAGAAGTTTCAGACATCTTTTTTTTTAATTTCTTTCGCTAGTTTGCAATCTATTTATTTATTTTGCTTTTAATATCTTATCGATTTGGTGGACATTGAATTCTTGGTGTTAAACTTTTCATGTATTTAAAATATTGGTAAAGTTCATTTTTGTGCCTAGATGCAAATAGCATTGGTGGACAACAAAATAAATATAACATTAATGGTAATACAAGAGTGTGTTTTTATTTGTGAGATCTGCACATGATCATGTTCATTTGACGCAAAATGGCTTTTGTCGGTACATTGTCGCAAGTAAATTTATTCTTTTGAGTACTAGTTATTCAGATTGTGTGGTATATAATAAAACAATTATTCCCCTCAGTGTCGGTGAAAGTGGTGGATATTTTCCTCCACTTCAGTGAATAATTGTTAATTATTTTGGCCATCAATAAAATTACTGTTAAATTGAAGGAAACCTGAAAGTAACACTTTACAAAGATAGAAAAACACCAGAGAGATACACTAACAATAAACCACAAAGGAAATGTATTACATGTAATTAGTCAGCCAAATAGACTTATGCTTAGTTGTCTTGTGTTGTGTTTATAGGATCATCTTGTCGAACACGAGTGCTGAAACACTTAAAGAAGAAATTCACATTATCTGAAGCTGAGGAGCATTTTGGTGTGAATTATTTTCAAAGCCATGCAGCTCTAAAAGCTCCTACAAGTATTCCTGCAAGTACTCCAATACATCAAAATACAAGTAACTTACAAGAGGACTGGGCTTCTCTTTCACCCCTATTCAGAAATTCTCCATCTGCAAAGGCTCTAAGGAGCGAGTCACCTTTGGGTGAAGCAATTTCTCGTTTGATTACTTTGTTTAAGGAACAGATGTCAAGCAGGATGAGGCAACAGTTGATTAATTTTTTGTTCAAAATAATTTTAGAACAAGAACATGGCGTCAAATTCCTCCATTTTTTTTAATGGTGACTGTTTAGATCAAATTACAAGGTTTATTCTGACATTGTACAAAGCTGGAAAGGAGAACATTATTTATCAATTTGCAAATGTAATTGCTGAAAAAAAAATGGACATGGAACGTATACCTTTTGGTTTAATTGATTATAATTTCTGCTTTTTTAATGCCAAGAACACTGTCAAACTGAAGATGGAAGATCATTATGCTATGTGGCAGGAAACAATGTTTGGCCATTTTGGCCACAAGTGGGTATCACTGAATCGTGGTCCTATGTGGCAGTATGATGAGGAAGTCCAAGATGTAACAAAATCCAATGCTGGGTGTGATATTTTGGCAGAGGCCCTTAGATCCTCTGGTGTTCATATGGATGATGATATTGATGTGCATGATGTTTCTCAATTGGTGACAGAATTTGAAAGTGAAAGTTCCTCTGTGTTGGGCAATGAGGCAAAAGCGTCTACCCAGAATGAGGAAGATGGTGATCTTGTGCCTGTTTCTGGGCTTAGTGCTGACACATTTTTTGTTCTTGAAGAAGATACGTCCTTGCCTTGTGAACAAACCGATGTGTCTACGTGCGAGTGTGAAGATAATGGTGATGAAGAACCTGAGCATGTGGTTGTTAGTCTAGTTTCTGATGAAGACAGTGCAGCAGTGCAGTCACATGGATCAGAACCAGTTGCAGTTTCAACCTTGTGGTCTTCACTCTCTGGAGCTGACATCGAAGAAATTCATGAAAGCAGTGACAGTCCATTCCTGGTGGAACAACTTCATGGTGTAACACCACAAAAGCATACAGTCAAAAACCACAGTATCCTCTATAAACCGGAAAAGGTAAATACTGTGAACTGATTACTGCAAAGATGTCATTAGACTATGGTTGTACAGTAAGATACATCTACCATCATTCCAGCTACTCTAAACAGCACCAGAATAACTTTTTCAGCTGCTCCTGGCAAATGCCTACCTATATTTTCTGGAGTTTACATTGCTATTCTTACGTATTTGATTTTGAAATACTGTTGAGTACATCCTGAATGTCACTGTGTTGTTGGATATCTGTTCTTCATCAAAACTGTATATGACTGTATGAAGGAAAGTATTACATAATGGGCAGTTTTGTGGAACGCAATACTCAGAGGCGGATCCAGGGGTGGGGTTGAGGGGGTTGCAACCACCCCTTTGAGATTTTTTTTTATTCTGCTTGATTCTTCGTAAAATAATAATACAATAAAATTATTTTTACAAAGGGGGGGAGGGGTATGGCTCTGGACCCCCTCAAGAGATCGCGCCAGAGGCAGGAGCCGTCACTCGCCTTCCATACCATTGGTGTTCAAGGTTACTTTGGTAGTGTACAACACCCCCTTTCAGAAATTCCTTGATCCGCCCCTGATACTACATTGACTAATTACAACTGTAGCTGGGAGAGGAACATGAATCCACACAAGTGACATTGTACCCAACAAAACCAATTCCAATTTCCAGTTTTCTGTAAACTCACACATACATATACAATAATCACCTATGCCAGGCTAAACTGAACCTTAAGTTGCTTTTGTCTGATTCAGGCCTATGTCAACATTGCTGGGCTTGGTGTACGTCAAATACAGAGAAGAATCAAAGAGTACAACTACACAAGGAATTCTGCAATACAGGTCAGTGGACTATTCTTATAGGTTTTAGAAGTGTACCTGTTTTTGCACTTATAAAATCCAGTTGTGTCCTATCCACTACCACAACCCAGAATAATGCCACCCTAATGGATAATGCACCCAAAGTGGTACACCTTACAAGATGGTACTTAAAATGTAAGATTTTTTAGGGTTTGAAATTTCTTCTTGTGCATTGGACGACACTGTGTATTTCGCATAGATACATGTATAATGCATCCTCATAGATGCAATTTTTTTCCTGTTTTATAATTAGATGCAAGTTTTGAAGAAGGCACACAACAGTAATCATGGTACTAGGTGGTGGATCAAAGCTGATGCTTGCAATTTACGAAAAGGTCTGAGAGAGTCAGTAAAGGGAAAATGGGCAGGAGATGAAGACCTAGGAGATGGTGTTATGGAGGGGCTGAAAGCTGAATATGACCTTAGGAAGGAATTTTCAAGATCGCTTGGTGTTGCTGCTAGGTCAGGTAACATTGTGGAAGACCTAAACCTTCTCTTGTTTGGCATCTCCCAGGACATTTCCTGAAAAATGGTGAGAAGAAAGCTAACGAGCTGTATGAGAAGCACAGGCGGGGCTCTAACACTTCGGAAAGTATGCTGATGGCACTGGCGTGGGACCTTGTTGGGTATGAACAACTTCTCAGAGATGCAGATCAGTTAACTGCTAAGTGCAACAAAATTATCCATGATGCCACCTCCCAGGTTTCTAGCAATGGAAATATCAAGGGAGATCTCACCCAGTTGCATGTTGACATGAAAAATTACTTGAAGCAGTTATTCAGCTAGAAGAGAGTGGCAGCAACCCACCTGATGGTCTTCATGATTGCGGACGAATCAAGGAACTTAAAGCCATATGCCCTGCCAGCGAGGGTATTGCCGTATGCATCAATGACAGATGCCAGATTAAGAGAGTAAGAAGAGGAGCTGCGAACTGCTATGGTTAACCTTGGAATGGTTGTCATAGGTTAGCATACTATCTATCATTGGTATCACCCAACTAGTGGACTAATGCAAATCCTCCATTTTAATTGGCTGTCCTGGAGTACAACCTGTAGCAAAATTCAACAGTTTTTCTTTTGTATTGTTCCCCTAACAAATACTTTTCAACTTGCATTTGCACTGACTCCACTGTTGCCTTTTCTGTTCGACTGGTTGGATGATACTAAAGCAATTACACCCTTTGCCCTTAAGAACCACTGGTTAATAGCCCATTCGGCTTTTGTTAATTATTTTAACTATTATTTAAATAAGAATCATTGCTAATAATATTGATAGTTAGACCCTATACCCAAGCATGTGCCAGACCTGGTCCATACATGTATGAAATCATGGTGAAGAAGTAGTTTATATTATTACAGCTAACAGCACTGCTTTTTCTTTTTTCTCTTTCTTTCTTATTGTTTTCTGTTAGAATTACATTGTAATAAATAAAACTTGGGGCTGGATTCACAAAGCTATTTAAAAGATGAATTGTACTAATTTTCTCTTAATAAACTGGCTTTTTTTGTAAGAGTTTAGAATATTATACATACACATCTTATCTTGCATGTTGTCTTGAATCCAGCCCCTCTTTATCAGTTAATTATCTTGCATGCCCCTTTTTTAGTGCATTGTTTACCTTGCTATTTTTCACAACTATCAGTAAATGTTACAGTAAGAATACATTCTCTGTTGTTTACAAGCAAAAATATATTTCAACAGGTTTTGTGACTGATGGTGAATTCAGTTCTCTGAGGACAAGGGGTAGTAAACGAGCCATTTCAGTTGTGCAGTTAGTGAGCGATGCTAGGTCAATGTCACGTTCCACTCGCGTAACCCAGATTGAACGCTCCTTCAAGCTTGATGCCCGAGGTAATTACTGTTTACAGTAATGGTTAATCCAGCACAATGAAGGCTTTTCTTTTTATTTAATACCATTAGTGTATCAGTAAATCACAAGTAGGGACCACCCAGGGCCTATAACATGCTCTTTTTGAAGTTTGACAACCCTTCTGTGTTTTAGCCAATAGCAATAACCTTTTGTGTCTTAATGTTGAAATATTCTATTTTTCAGTCTGATAGGTTGTGTCTATTGGTATTTATGAACCTTTTCATATGCAAAGACTTCTTTCCAATGTGTAATTAATTGAAATCATCCATTTTTCCAGGGAACCCTGTAAACCCACACCCAGCAATTCCTGCTGAAGATGTTGTTTGGCTTAATGAGTTTATGCGTGAAAGACCAGGAGTGCCCTTCACAAGTGCCCTTTGTGTTCTAAGGAGGAAACTCTTTCCTGTGGATTATGAACCCTGCGGATGGATCGAGGGTACAGCTGTACATTTAGTGTTGTTGCAACAATAACCAAGCCAATAATATTGAATTATGGAAGTCTCTCTCCAACCTCATTCACCTGAAGATTGTTATCTTTTTAGACCTGGTTTTAATTCAATTACATATTGTCACTAACTGTCTTTCAAAAATTGCTACTTTCATAACCAGATTTTTATATCATATCTTTGTAATATTAGTCTCCTTTTACTCTGATTGCTGTCAGGAAAGCCAGATGATAAAACCGGGTATTTGAAGTCCATAATGGCAATATACCTGTTCAGGAAGTTGGTGGCTGATCTAAGAAAGATGGTGTGGACTTCAGTGCAAACTTGATAGTACCAGAGATTGATGCTGCCACTAACGAGAAGCTTCACCAAAGGGAAGACAACAACCACCTCCTTAAGCGAATTGTGGGCTGTATCAGAGAAGGGAAGATTCCTGGCTTTGATGTCATCTTTTTAAGAGATGCACTGCATGATCCAGGTAGAGATAACTATAGCAACAGTTTCAGTAATTTTGGACACAAATACTTTGACAGATCAACATGGCCATATTTTATTAGTTCATAGGTTACCATAGCAAAAGTGTACTCAGTTAAAAACAACCTTATTTTTTGTTTCAAGTGCCCATTATCTTAAAAAACAAGGCTATTACCCCACCCCCCATTTTGTAAATTTGAAATGTGTTTAGCATGTTCAAATACAACTTTTGTGAAATACACCTATAAAATAATGTATATAGCAGTTATAGATTAAAGTCATTTGAAATTTATTGCTTTGTACTGACGGTACTTCATTATTTGTAGATACTGGTCTTACTTACGAAGCCCTCACTGGCAAGAACAAACAATCAGTTCCTGATTGCGAGAGAGTCATTTCACCTGGGGTGATTTCCTTTATGGAAAGAAACAATCACCGAGAAGAAGCTACAGTTCTGAAAACCATTCACAACTAGCACAAGGCTGTGGATGGACGAGGTCTCAATGAAGTTACAAGATCTGACTATTGTAAAGCCATGTTAGATTGGATTCTGGAAGCATGGATTCCTTATCTCAAGACTGAGCAGCCTGATTACTCTTTCATAGATGTTAACAGGTCAGTGTGTGCTACATGTACATTGTGCAACACATAACAGAAACCTCCTCTGCATGTGAAAATCCAATTCACTGTACATTGAGCACAGTGAAACTGAAACTTTTGGAAACTCTATGATGATAATAATTCAAATTTAATACAGATGCAGCAGTGGGTATGGGTGTATGCGAGCCATTATGCAGCGTATATTAAGGGAATGAGATATGACCCTGTGATGAGAGCACTTGTCTCTCACCTTTGTTGTCAGGTTCAAATCCTGGATGCAGTGTCATAAGGATTGAGTACAGAAATGCATGTTGCTGAGACCGGTTTCTGCTATGAAGGTTTCTATGTGGGTCGTCTGGTTCCAATCCCTCCGCAAAAAAACCAACATACCTAATCTACAGATTCCACTACAGTCCACCTTGTTAATTCTCTTAAATTGTTATTATTTTCATTTGCATATCTCAACAGGCCAATCAAAGGGATATGTGGCTTAACACGTGAATGTGTGGTCGGGTTGATTGCCAATCTTGTCACCAGAGAACTCAGGAGATCTGAAAACGAAGACAAAGGATTGCCACCAGAACACCCAAGAGCTTCATCGACTGATGATGTAGAGGGCATCATCTCTCTTTTCCATGAGGTCATGGGGACCAGTTTCGACATCGTTAACATTTATGCTCCCACCGATTATCGTGAACAAATTGATTTCATTGAATCTTTTACTAAAAAAATAATATCTCTAACTGATTTGTCTAACTTAATAATTGCAGGCGACTGGAATACAACGTTAAACTCAATAGATAAGCAAGGAGGTTTAGTCTGGAAAGAAACTAAGTACAGGAATTCGTTAGTTTATTTCATGAAAGCGGCCAATCTAGTTGATATATACCGCAAAATTCATCCAAAGAATAAAACCTACACATATGAATCAAAAACCTTGAAACTAAAATCACGCATAGATTTCTTTTTAATAAGTGGCAAATTTCAGCATGATGTTACAAAAGTGGAAACCCGAGCATCGATCGCACCTGATCATAAAGCAGTCTTTTTGAGCATTAATCTGAATGAGGAATTTAAACGTGCTCCTGGTTTATGGAAATTTAATAACACTCTTCTTCAGGATGAATGGTATTTACAGTTAATCAAAGACTACTATCCATGTATCCTGCAAAAATACGCTGATGTAACTGACAAACAATTGCTCTGGGAATTGATAAAAATGGAAATAAGATCCGAAACAATACGATATTCTAAAAGAAAAAGCAAACAATTAAAAACGCGTGAAAGTGCTATTCAAAGCAGAATAGAACAGTTAGATCCCAAAATCTGCAATGACGTTTGCCAAGATCAACAGGATTTA
>OZ026595.1:35747133-35749633 GCA_964020085.1 Micromussa lordhowensis
AACAGTATGAGGGACATCCTCAATATTCTCATTGTCAGTTTCTGAGGATGAATCCAATTCATCTCCAGAGTCATCACTACTATTAATGTCAATTTCAGATGTGTCTGATGTCCTTGCCCATGTCCAAAACACTTGATGTTTCTTGCCACCAACAACAATGTTGCAATATGAGCTACAGGAAATATCCACTGGACATTTGACATGTAATGAGTTCCGTGATATAAGAACCTGTTCAAAATTGCCATCGATCTCTGCATCAACATAAAGAAATTTCAGAGACTTATTGGGAAGCAAGGGGGTGTCCAAGCGAAGTAGTCTTCTGAAATTCTGGTAAATCGAGCTTTGATAGGCAGTAGTTGGTTGATTTGTGTGCCTGCAAGAAGAATTTTATTGACAGATTTTACTCCATTTCTATGGATATGCCCACATGATATCACATGGGTTTCAATCGTGTTTAAAAGGTGATGTGACTTGGCAATAAGCATTGCATGTATAAATGAGCATTTACAAATTACCAAATAGTGCCACCCAAGCATGCATTTATGAATGAATGAGTTGTGTACAAAAACATTCCTCTCCCCCTCCCCCAGTTGTTACAACAATAGTGTAGCATTGCAGAAAGTTAAGAAGTTAAGTAGTACATATCAGTGATAAGTACTTACCACTATTTTCATTTCCTGGCATCTGTGTTGCACCACACTTGATTTTAAAAAAGAATTAAACAATACACTGTAATTAGATAGCTATACACTGAGGAGATCACTTTCTTTAACAAAGGAAAACAGAAAAAGGAAAGGAGTTAGTTGAAATGACTCGAGGAACAACTGACATGCTGTATAGTGGGTACAAATATATAAGATCTTCACAAAAATGTTTATACCTTGACCAAGCTGGGACTTTGGAATGAATTTTTTTTTATCCTGGAATCCCCTGTCAATATTTCCAGCCACAAAAGCAATGGCAAAATCAGCATCCATTGGCATGTTTAAAGTTAAGGAATATATGTCACAAAATTCATTATCACAGCTTTTTAAACTTCTCATTTCTCATTAGTAACCCATCATTGAATTAACTGTTTGTACACTATGGAAAGGATAATGTCCAAACAGAGTACTCCCTTGATTGTCTTCACCGTCTCCTCACTCTTGAAGAGGTTTTACTTTCTTAGTTACAGGATGGAAGACCAGTTGGTGTTTAAAGACATTCCTTGCCTTAAGAAATGCTTCCCCCTAATTTTGTGGGGCATTTTTTTGTTTTTGGAGCTCACTGATTAAATTATCTTTTTTGACAAGTTGTTTGGCTTTATAAATGCCAATGCCCTTGATATTTTTTAGGTAGTCACATTGAAAGGAACTGGTCTTTTATAAGCTGTAGATGATGAAGTGCTTGTTCCATTTGAATCACATCAGCTTTTCCGTTCATTTGCAGTTTAAACAGAACCTATGTAAAAATATGGAATAAAATTCAAACTGAAACCATAGAAACATTTAAGTGACTAATGATTTAGAGAGTAGAAAAATATCACCTTATACCGGTAATGAATAATTTTATCGTTGCAAGATATAAGTTAATTCTTAACGAATCTTAATAATCTGCGTCAAAACTCGGACTTTACCTCTCTACAACCATAGGCGAGAAGGTCAGAATCTTCAGTGATTGCTATGTCTGCATAGCCCTCGGACAGCGGGAGAGCAATTTGGGCATCAGCCTCGTATGGAGCGACGATGTACGGAATTCCTCTCTCAACACAGACTTTCCAGAAATAAATATATGAGCATATGAGCAACCGACCAACAGCTAAACTATGAAGATATAGAGAACAACACACGAAAAGAAACGAAATGAATTTCACGTCCTGTCTCTCACCTTTACAAAAGCAACAACATGGTCATATGTTACTTCTATTGCCTGCCCTTTCAGTTTCCAGGCTTGCTCCTGTTTCCCTTCTCTTTCATACTCTTTGCTTTTTTGCAGTAACTCTTCTCGTTTTCTAAAGGTAAATGCATTGGATAGGTTACTAGTATCGAAGATGAGATAAAACAAACAACATGCTTAACAATCAAGGTCATCGCGACACTTAATAAATAAAAAATATCTAGGCACTTTTCTCCCAACAAACAGATTTCATTGCCTTTCATTAAAGGCAGAACAAGTACATAAATTAACCAATCAAACATTAAATAAATAGCAGGCTATAGTAAAGCTTACCTTTTACACTGAGCGCGTTCATCATCCTTCGCTGGAAGGGGAAACCCATCAAAACAACAATCGGTTTCACACCATGGCGAAGGAGCAGATCCAAATAGCCCTTAAAGATGCCAACATAACTGTAGAGCAAAGGCGAAATAAAACAGGAATCGCGGCTCGATAACAAGAAATTATGAGATTTAAAATGCAAGCTTCAAAAGTTATTCAGTACGTGCAAGCTAAGTCAATTTTTCTTGTTGGAACTCACCCTTCGTATCTTCCGGTTCGTTGTACGCTTATTGTCAGGCCCTTG
>OZ026595.1:35754633-35792133 GCA_964020085.1 Micromussa lordhowensis
GTTAGTACGGAGAAGTCTAAGTGCTTCGCTTTAATGAAGCCCTTCTTGACCCCTGGTGGGTGGCAGCTCGAGAAGTGTGTGTACTGAAATGTTTCAGTAGCTTTGAAATGAGTTTTAATGTCTAGTCTAGACTCTTTTGCAAACCGTTCGCCTTTGTAAACATTTGTGTTGAGGAACGTAGTTTCCTTGCCGGAAACTTCAGCCGTGAACTTGATAGTTGGATGGTGGCTATTTGCTTGTTCAATAAATTGTGTGACTTTCTTTATATTCCAGATAGAGAATATATCGTCAATATAACTTTTCCAGGCTAGTGGTTTTTTAGGGCTCCGTTCTAGAATTTGTGATTCTACCTTTCCCATAAAAATATTGACAAAACCGACTGCCATTTTAGTAATAATAGTTGTGGCAGGCCTACACGGCTCCCGCTGTTCGCAAGTGCAGTTTCTTTTCCTCTAGAGTTTGGATCTCACAAGTATGTCCTTGAGCGATTTTCCTCTCTTGTACGAGATGATGGGAGGTTCTTTGTATATTTTACTCAGTAAAGGGTGATTCTGTATTAAATGCCATTTAAACACTAAGACTTTCTTTAGGTTAGTCACTGCTGGATAACTTTATTTAGACACGGTAAACTCATCAGTCACAACTATAAAAACCTAATTATTTACCAGAATTATTACAAATTTTACAACGACTAGAACTACATTATTCTAAAATACTCTAAATAATCAATTATAGCTATAACATTAAATGACAAAATAAAACCTGCTTTACACGAGTGCCGTGTATTAAAAAAATTTAACTTAATGAAAAGAGACGCTCGCAGCCAGCCCGGAACGTGTTAAGGGAGTCAGCCTGCCGCAACTCGATTGGTAAGCTATTCCAAAGAACTGCTCCAGAGTAACTGAAGCTATTCTTCATATAGTTTGTGTGTGGCTATGGGATGGCTAGTTTGCCCTCTGTGTCCCCTAAGGAGTAATTGGAGACGCTACGACGGTCAACAAATTTGGAACTAAGGTAATCTGGAGTAAGACCATTAAGCAACTTATAAACCATCACAGCCTTATGGATTGTTCGTTGAGAATCAAGTTTTATCCATCCAAGTTTTTTAATGAGGTTATCAGCGTTGGCATCATAGTTCGAGTAAGCGAGTATACGCACAGCGCGATTTTGAAGTTTTTGAAGTTTACTGGCTTGGGTTTTGATGCAACATCCCCAGACAGAGTTACAGTAATCAAAGTGAGGCTGTACTAAAGACATGAAGATTGATCGGAGAGTCTCGTGTGGAATGAAAGACCTCACTCTCTTCAACGCTCCGACACCAGACGCGATTTTCTTACATAAATTCTCAACATGAATATTCCAAGATAGAGTCTGGTCAATATGAACACAAAGAGATTTCGTAGAGGTAACATGAATTATAAGGTGCACCGTCAATCGACGGAGGATTGTGAAATGTGCTTAGCCTCTGCCTCGATCCGATCAACATAAATTCAGTTTTAGATGCGTTAAGAGTAAGCTTGTTAGCAGTTAACTATTTTTCAACTCTAGCAAGATCCACATTTAAAACGGTATTAATATTATCAATGTTATTGCTAGCAAAGGATATGTGTGTGTCATCGGCATACATTCGAGGTTCAGCATTTGATAGACAGTTAGGTAAGTCGTTGATATATATTATAAAAAGAAGTGGACCCAGAATTGTACCTTGAGGTATACCACAAGTAAGGAAATGGTCCCCAGAGAGAGAACCATTTATAAAACACTGTTGTTTACGGCAGTCCAAGTATGATCTGAACCAATCGTATGAAGTACCATGGACACCATATTTCATAAGTTTAGACAAAAGAATATTGTGATCGACGGTGTCAAAGGCTTTCTTCAAATCCAAGAAAACGACTGCGTTTACATTACCCTGGTCAATGTTGTAAGCCCAGCTATCAGTAGCTTCAAGTAATGCAGTGATAGTGGAATGAAGAGGTCGAAATCCCGATTGGTGTCTTGAAATGTGTTTGTGTATAGTAAGGAGATTATAAAGTTGATCATAAATGATTCTCTCGAAGACTTTAGCTACAACTGGAACAACTGAAATTGGGCGGTAATTATTTAAATCCGAACGATTACCCTGTTTGAACAAGGGGACGACTTTCGAAAGTTTCCATTCATCAGGGAAAATTCCAGAAACAATAGATTGATTAAAGATAGTACAGAGTGATTCGGCTATTAAATCAGCACATTCGCGCAAGAGTTTTGCAGATATTTTGTCCAAACCAGTAGATTTTGATTTTCGGATTTCTATACAAAGATTTTCAAGTTGTTAAATACTCAAATCAGGTTGCAAAGAATAACTAATGTTCGAGCGGACAAAGAAACAAACACCCCCGCCTAAGCGGTCATTTACCTCCCTGTCCCGGCGAATAATTTCATAGCCAGGAATGTAAACACAGGACTTGAAATTGGGCCTGTATCGGGCGCATTTGCGACTAAAGATTTCGCTTTTGCGACTAAAATTTGTCCATTGGTAGCATTTTTGTGACTGTTTTACGGCCTAGCGTATAAATAAATTACATTAAAAGGTCTTGTGTCTTACTTGTAGCTGGTAGCTGTAATCTTATCCGAAAAATTCTGCGAAATTCAAGGTAGATGTTACGTGACTTGATCGTCGATTTCTTGCACCATTAACGAGGTCTATCTACCAAGTGTATCACGGGCGCACTTGCGTAATCATTTCCGGTTCCGGTAGTAGGAGGTTGCGCAATCTCCATTCATGCTTGCAATGAATGCGGTCCTTCACAATGTATGCAAATGACCAGGAGTTATCCGCTTTTAAGGCTCTTCTTATTAATGAAAATTTAAAAGCAGATGTCAACCAGGTCAAAGGTCAATGTTTCTCTGCACTCAAAGCTACCGCAAACGGAGACTGCTTGTTTAACTCCGCTTCAATTCTTCTGCACGGGAATGAGTCCCTTGCAATATTATTGCGCCTCTTAGTTGCCGGTGAACTATATTTTAACGCGCAGTTCTATTGTGACCATGACGCCTTTAAAGAAACGAAAAGAAATAACACAGATCTTACCTTGGGAACACTGTTTTTAATTGCTTTAACTAAAGAAGCCATGGATAAGTTTTCCGAAACAGGCAGCAGGGTTGAGGCAGTCAAGGCTGAAGCGCTTGTTGCCTGTACTAGGTACGAGTGGTCTTCGTTCATGCGTTTTTCATTCAGTGTATCCTGACGTGAATTTCCGCTATTGGATGCTCATACACAGAAGCCTCTATCTAAGAACATCTCTCATGTCTTTCCAGCCTCTGGTGGATGCAGTGCCCATGTACATTCTCTGGTCAAGAGATGGAAATTTTGACAATACTCCAGGTTCATGGTTTGAACCTAACCATTTCGTCCATCTAATTAACGAGAAATAAGAGGTTACAGCATGCCCTAAAAAACTTGAAATCAAGGACTGCACTGGACAGAAAGCAAAAAACAAGCGACGCTTTCATCCTTTCTCACTGCAGCAAAGCCTGCTTCTGAAAGCAGTCAGGCCACTAAGTCAACTCTTGTTGGAAGTCCATCTGGGCAAAAACGAACAGCTGCAGCTGCTAAACTCGGCAAAGAAGCTCACCCAGATGCCAAAATATCACCTGCGCCACCCACAAAGCACACTGACAAGAGTAAGATGCTATACAAGTGGAAAGAATTATTTCCATGGCTAACTGTTAGGGAAGAAGACCAGGCCTTCTTGTGCAGCCTGTGTTGTAAAGCCCCAGATGTAGCAGGCAATACACAGTTTTTGACAGGCTGTTTTTCCATCAAGAAGGATTCCATGCAGAAGCACGCAAAGAGTAATGGCCACTTGCGCGCACAGACTGCTGTACTAGCTATGCAGAAGCCAGTGCACGAGACTGTTATAGCCCAGAGTCTCAGCAAAGGAAGGAAGAATGAGGAAGAAAGAGATCTGAGAGAGGTTGCAGTGAAGATGACAACAGCCTACTTCATTGCGAAGGAAGAACTTCCTTTTAGCAAATGTCAAGGCCTTATCAACCTACAAAAGAAGAATGGTTTAGAGATATCGTCCACTTATGCAAACAATAAATCTTGTGCTGAAATGGTGTCTGTCCTCGGAAAGGTGTTTAAAGCTAGAACGACTGCTGAGATAAACCAAAGTAAATACATCAGCGTGATGGTAGATGGAGCCACGGATGCTGGTGGCCTCGAAAACGAAACTGTTTTCTGTAGATATCTTCAAAATGGTCGCCCAGTTAATCGGTTGATTGGACACAAGGCTGTCGAACATGCACATGCGGAAGGTAGGTAAAATAAACAACGACCTCAAAGAGGCATGGTGATCAATTCAGGCAGTGCGCTTAGTCTTGGCGAGTTGAACACTAAAGACTACAAACTGAGTACCTGGAGTTACACATTACTCTACAGTTTCTTTTGTGTTGTTAAGTCAATACATTGACTTTAAAAATTAAAAATTCCAGTTCTTTAAGTGTAGAAAATTTCTGCTTTCGTCAAAACGTCAGGATGTTAAAAAAAAAATAGTTAAAAAACAGAAATGCCACGGTAGTTGGTGTGTTCCAGTAGGTGGTTAAAAAGAAGACATTGATGCATATGATACTCAGTTACTCTGTGCCACATTTCCTAATGTCACTGATACTGAGAGCCAGATCTGTGCTTTTTTGTTTTGTTTCTACTCTTTGCAAATACTGCTGATTTCCAAGCAGCCTATAGCCTAAGAAATTTAAAACAGGTTCTTATTTTCTAAAATCATACCAATACACAGCTGCATTGCAAGAATCATATTTGAAGAAAAAAAGCAGATTGCCATTGCTGTAAAAATGTTTTTTAAAGAAAACCAAGTGCACGATATGTAGACTTACAAAGTATACTAAGCAATATGTAGTTCAGCACACCATTATGCATTAAAGCTAGTAATAATAATATAAAAATATCTTAAATAAAAATAATTGATGTAGCTTCTCTATCAAGTTCCAGGTTAAAAAGAAGACATTGATGCATATGATACTCAATTACTCTGTGCCACATTTCCTAATGTCACTGATACTGAGAGCCAGATTGGTGCTTTTTTGTTTTGTTTCTACTCTTTGCAAATACTGCTGATATCGCGGCAGCCTATAATCGACAGGAATGTTGAGTCCTTTTCCTTGGCCCACATTCTATCGGTGTCCAATACACTCCACCTCAACCTCTCAATAGTCACCAATGATCTTGCACATAATCTTCGAAATCTCAATAGGTACATGGCCCACAATTTGGCCAGACTCATTCTTTATTTCAATGGCATATTTGTCATGATCATTGTTCTCTTTGATCTCGCACATCATCAGTTCTCCCACACTAACAGTTGAATATTTGAAGTATGCGTGGTAACCTTGAACGCTTGACTCCACAAACACCTCAAGCTCTCCAGACATTATTGATTTCTACATGTAGCTTATGCAAAATTATGCGGACCAATAAAGGAAAGGAAACGGCTGGATATTGCACTTTTTGGGTTGCTTTAGAGACTTTCTTTACAACAACGTGTGGAGTTTGGGTGGCACCGCTGGCCAATTGCATTGACTTACAAGAGAATATCATTTTCTGTCCAGCACTAATGTGAACACGACACAGCAGTGCTTCACGCTCCAACACATGCGAGTTTGACAGCTTATGATTTCTCAACTAAGACTTTCTCCAGCTTAAGAAATGAATGACACTTTATTCTATTTTGGTTTCAAGAAGCAGGTAGAAACAATAAGTGGCAAGTTCTTTGATGTATCTGCAGGTCTTTCAAAAGAAGTTGAGCTTCAAGGGGTCGAGACAGCAAAAAGTAAATCGTGATTTTTAAGAATGTTACGACATGTTTTAATTGAAACCAACATGATAGATTCTGCAACTCAGTATTGATTAATTCCATGAGAAAAATTGGATCTTTATGAGAAAGAAAATGTTGGTGTCATCAGCAAAAAGAATAAAGTCCAAGACCTTTGACACATAACAAAGATCATTAATATATATCAGAAAGAGGAATGGACCAAGTATTGAACCCTGCGGTGTGCCACATTCAACGTATTTAAGAGAGGGTTTATAACCATTGAACCACTGCAATGCTATCAATGATATCATGATTAACTGTGCCAAAGGCCTTGGATAAGTCAATAAATAAACCTAAGGTAACCTTATCTTGATCGATAGCATTTGAGAGTTTGCCGTATAATTGGATTAAAGCATGAGCAGTTGAGTGATTTTTTCTAAAGCCGTACTGATTACAAGAAAGAATCTTATATTCATTCAAAAAACTATCCAAACATTTATCAACGATTCTTTCTAGAATTGAATTCTATTGCACATGCTTTTGTCATATGTTTGGTTTATAGGTGACTAGAAGGACAAGTCAGATAGTGAGATTACTGTAAACCCACAGTTAAAAGAACTAATGCAATTTATCTGTGGCCATCCTCACCTTCCTAAATGTGGTTTGATTAAGGTACGCTCTACAAGATCAAGTTTACCAGATGCAGAATCATGCTTCAACACACTCAAGTTGCCTCTGGCCCACCATAACTACACAAACTTCAAGAGGGCAATGAATATTGCCATAAATTGCCAAAACCAAGGGTATGGACGTGGTTGACGTAAACCTCATGCATGTTACAGAAGTCTTATTGCATGTCAATGATGTTGTGATATAAATGAAAAGAAAAACAGATTTATCTTCTCACTTTGTTTCATTGTGTGGTTCCAGAAAATATCCATACCCCCCCCCCCCCCACGGAAGGGAATGGAAATTCTGGGAGGTGGGGGGTGTCATAGGCCCAGGAATTTCCGGAAGGGAGGGGGAAGGATGTTGTTTTGATGAATTTTTTTCCAGGCCGGTCTCAATTTTCTTACTGTTGTACGTAATGTTTCGTTGTTTGCATTGAGCTTCTTGAGTCACAAACGCAGAAAAACTAAATCTCGCTAATTTAAAGCACAAGATGAATATTTTTGTGTTGGTTAGGCTCGAAATTCTGTCGCCGCAAGAGTCCGCAATTTCCCGAGTTGCGGCTAGAGATCGAATCGCTTGTTGTGGAAAATAGACGTGTGAATCGTGACTGATTGAAAATATATGTTTGTTGCACTTGACCAAATACTTCTGTCACTCCTATCTGTATCATCTCAGCTGGAAGATTACGTCGCATTTTTAAGTTGTCGTCGCAAGTGTGAAAAATAGCGTTTGAACTGAAAGAGTACTCAACATCGAATTAGCAGAAATTCGGAATCGGTAGATAACAGACCTATTATCTCATTAACAATGATTCTTGAACAAGTAAAACAGAACAGTAACAATTCTAGTTCAGCGGGTAAATATATTTTTAAAGCGAGCCGCGTGTGATAGAAATCAGCAGAAATTATCACAGATAAATAAACGACTTTGCTGCTCCAATATTTCTGTATAAAAGCCGAGGACAAAGGGCAAAAAAGCATTGGACACCCGTTTTGAATCACGCAGAAATCATAACATTTACATTCAAGCCTAAAGTAATCCTGAATGATATCAAATAACATAAATCCATTCACACAAGTTTTGTTTACATTCCATCAAGTAGAGTGTGAAGCTATTGTTTCCAAATTATGCAAATTTTGAAATCGGCGACATGTCAAATTTTCACCGCCAGTGATGGGATGCCAGTTGTCGGGAAAAAGATCTAATCACATTGAACGGCTACAAAAAATTGAAGACGCATTCTTTTTACTGTTCTTATAGGGAGTCGTAGTTACCTTCCAAAATTACAGTGGTTTGTAAAGCAAGATAAGAGCAAAGGGTTGTGTAAGAAAAATATTTGGCGCTGCAAGTGACAACCCAAATAACAGCGCAGCTTCAAGGGGCACTACAAAGAACGGCTAAGGAAATTTAACTTATTAGAAATGTTAAAGAACAGTAACATCTTTGTTGCAGGCCCGGAAAGTTATGATTTTCCAGCTTCCAGATGAAATTGAATCTTTCAGATATATACGTACAACAATTTGATCGGCCTAAATTTGAAACAAAACAGGCACGGAAAAATTAATTATGTTGTTTTGATCGTTTTGCTTTATAAACTGGTACGGTGTAAAGCGTTTCTTGTGAGCATTTCTCTCTCAACGGTCTTGGAAATGAACTTTTTTAGTAACCGCTGTTTTGCCTAAATTATGAAGCTGAATTGATGGGATTAAATCTATAATTTTCATATCGCAAATGCTCGGCGACATACCTTCTGGCGATGTGTTACTCACAGTTTTTCAGGAAAAAAAGATAAAGATCAAAATCCAGTATCTTGCACTAAAAAAATAGCTTATTTTTGGTTTCCACAAGGAATGATAATATTTCCAGGGGGTGATAAGCTAAAATGGAATTTCCCGGAGGGGAGGGGGGGTCTATCCTGGGAGCCGATTTTGGAAAATCCAGAGGGGGGGGGGGTCATACGAAAAATCCCTTCCATGGGGGAGTATGGATATTTTCTGGAACCACACATTATTAATAGTCAGTTTTCAATCAGCAAAATATTTTTTTAGTATTGCATGATAACATGTTAATATTGAACATGAACAAATATTCAAAGTTTTGTCAAACATTGTTACACTTAGTGCTAGAAGCAATATTCACCTATAGGTTCAGTGAAGTGAAAAGTTTCTTGTATAATTACAGGGAATGATTATACAGGTTAAATCCATCGTCAGGTTAAATAACTATAGTATTCTGTACTACTGCAAGTAAAATAGGTAATGGCATCATGTCATTGCTATGACAACTCCATTGTCATTGCAACCCTGATCGTAGCAAATTTTCATCTTTATCAGATACAACTGTGGTCGCAATTTTTCCAAATCTTTTTTATGGCGATGTAGTTTATGCTGAGACTTGGGAGATATTGACCCTGAGAAATGGTATCAAGCCACCTTAAACACTGATTTAACCTGAGAGCAGATTTTACTTCATTAACATGATTAATATAATGAAGTCTTTCATGTGTTCACTGTTACTCTAACTTTTAAGACATTAAGAGGCTCAAAATCCAAGAACTTTTATGTGTCTCTAATATTTTGCATCAATCTTAAATCACATAGCCAGACATTTCTTTATAAAATAAAGAATATAATTAAAATATAATTTTCTTTATATAATATAATATGTTGGTCTCAGAGAGTTGTCAGTCCTCAAGGGAGGAAGGAGTGAACAATTTCAAGAGATGTAAGGTAGAAGGTAATTGCCATTATCTGAATCATCTCTTGATGCTAAGAAAACATTTCTGAGATACTGCAACTGAACTGTACTCAAGGAAATGGGAAACTGTGGCACTGATATTCTTATCAACCCCATAATTTGAAGGGTCAATAACATCTTGAACAGCTGTAGATGATGAATTGTTATGCTGCATAACTATACCCCTAACCCATAATTGTTGACGGGAAAAATTGGTTTCGGTGGTCACTGGGTGGTTGTTCCACTCACTGCAAAATTCATTAAGAGCTCCTTTAATCAAATCCAGATAAACAAAGTGTCGCGATGGGCGAGTTAGGACAGCAACATAAGTCAACACAACAACATGGCGGCTTTATTTCGCTCTTCTTTTTTCTTACACGTGTTACCGGGAATCCCTCGAGGGGTCCCGCGTGACTAAAAGCGTGACTGTTCTTATATATCCGTATTCATGGAGTGCTTTCTCCGTGACACTCCCCAGACAAGGTTTATTTTATGTTCAATAAAAACGAAAACTGGCAGTGTCTCTGAAGCCTATCTTAAACATGTATCGAAAGGAACTCAACAGAGAAAACTACACGGATTGTAACATGTATTTGACTAAGTGTTCAGTAATTTGTTCAGCTTTCTTCTTGCTTCGGTTGCAGCTCTGCGAATAGGGCGTTTCTCAGCAGGTTCATCGTCACTTTTACGTTTGGGAACATCATCCTGCTCTCCACTGCTACTTCCAGGCTCAGTAGACTCGTCTGATTTTTCATTTACTTGCGCGCACTCCAAAGGACACAGAAAGTTCAATGGTTGGTTCAGCAACTTTCCTGATGCTGTTCAGACTGCAGCCCCTCGTACTTCGCCATCTTTGCTCATGATTCGATCATTCCCAACTTCCAGGTTCCTCTTGGTGAACGTTCTTTCAGTAGTACGACATCTCCCTTTGTGGGTTGAATTTTTGATTGAACTCTAGGGCTTTTTAGGTATTTCTGGCCTCTTTCACGGAGACTGAGTACGTATTCTTCAAACCATAGTGTCCAAAATGTGTTAAGGTGTTTCTGGCCTTTTTTCCAATTTTCCAGAAGTTTCTTTGCAGAACTGAGGCTTTCAATAAAGTCTGGATCTTGCAGCTGTTCATGGTCTGTTTCTAGGCTGGGTACACCGGTTTTCGGGTTTAGACTAAGGAAGTCACCAGGGGTTAGTGCGAATCCAGAGTTCAGATCAGCTCCCACATAAACTAGTGGTCGTGAATTTATGACCGCTTCTACTTCTGTAAGAATAGTTTCCAACTGGACAATGTTCAAACAGATCTTGCCAATGCTCTTTCGGAGAGCCTGCTTCACTAGTCCTACAAGACGTTCATAGAAGCCTCCCATCCAGGGGGCCAGTTCAATAATGAAGCTCCATTTAATTTCTTCATTGGCTAAATAACTTTGAGTGTCGGGGCTCGTAGTAGCGAATTGCCATGCTTCATCAACAGTGGACTTTGCTAGCTTGAATTGTGAAGCATTGTCAGATATGATCTCTTTCGGCTTGCCACGCCGGGCGATAAATCGTCTTAGGCACAGGAGAAATTGCTCTGCAGACATGTCATTGATGAGTTCTAAGTGTACCGCTCTTACTGCTAAGCAGGTAAATAAGTAGACCCAAACTTTGTGTGTAATTGACTGACTATTCTCTATGACATACAAGGGTCCCAGATAGTCAAGATCTGTATATGTGAAGGGTGAGGACTCCTCTATTCTTGAGGGTGGGTACGCAGCCATCTGGGGCATTTGTATGGGCCTCCTTGATGTCTTCTACATCTTCGACAATTCAGGATAACTTTTCGTACTGTTGCTCGTCCTTGTGGAATCCAAAATTCTCGTCTGATAGCTGACAGTGTATGGGATACCCCAGCATGCATCAGTTTTTCGTGGAAGTTGTTAATGAGTAAGCTGGTAAAGGCATGGTTCTTTGGTAGGAGTTTTGGAAAGACAGTACTTTCTGGGAGGTTCTCTCTCATCAGCCTGCCATGGCAATGAAGGATTCCATTTTCATCCATCTTTAGTCCTAGTTGATTCTTCAGATTGTTTCTTGTATTGGTCTTAATCGCGTTAATCTCCGATGAAAAACTGCTGTTCTGGATATGTCTTTCCCACATCAACTTTGCTTGGTCAATTTCTTCGGCTTTAAGTTCTTCCTTTTGGGTACTCTTCTTCTGAAGCTTTCGGATGAATGGTAAGGCCCATGCCGTCACTCTGAGAAGTCGTGTGAGGGAAGAATAATTTGTTTCATTCAGTTCAAAAGGTGCAACTGGCTTTTCAGAGGGCTCTCTCTTGTTTTTCATTTCAATCAAGGCTGAGGTCTCATACATGATCTGTGGACGAACAGCTTGTTTGGCGATTTGTTCCAAAGTGTTGTCATCTATCTGCTGAAAGTCCCATGAGGGCCATTTGGTGGCGTTATCACTGAGCCAAGATGGTCCATGCCACCACAATTGATTGTTGATGAGTTCTTCTGTGGAAACACCTCTGGTGGCTAAGTCAGCTGGATTTTGAGTTGTGGTGACATATCTGAACTTGATGTCTTTGTGTGACTTCATTTCTTTCAGCCTGTTTTGGACAAAAACGGGTAACGGTTTGTGGCTTTTCATCCAATGAAGAACACACTGTGAGTCTGTCCACAGTGTCCGGTCAGTCACTGGCAACTGGAGTTGTTCAGTTACATAGTTCAGGCATCTTGTTCCAATGACGACAGCTAATAATTCTAGTCTTGGGATGCTGAGTTGCTTTGTTGGGGCAACACGAGCTTTAGAAAATACCAGGTTAACGTTGACAGTTTTGCCCACTGCGGAGTACAGGTATACAGCCGCTGAATATGCCTTGGCTGATGCATCAGTGAAACAGAACAGTTTGTATTCATCTCCTCCTATATATCTAGGTATAGATACTGAGGACAGTGGGTTGAGATCCTCGAGCAGATTGCACCACTCTTGCTGTTGTAATTCAGTGAGTGTTTCATCCCAGTCTAACTCTTGTTTCCATAGTTCTTGAATGAACAGTTTTCCATTCAGTGTAGCTGGAGAGAAGAGACCTAAGGGGTCATAGATTCTGCTGATAGCCCGCAAAGCTTCTCTTTTTGAAGTGACTTGACAGGATGAGGTTTCACATCCATTGATAAAGATTGTGTCACTGGTCATGTTCCAGGTGGTTCCAAGGACTTTCATGGTGTCTCCACTTGTTCGGTCACTTTCTGGGATGTTCTGGAGGAACTCGTTAGAGTTTGAAGCCCACTCACGGAGATTCATCGATGAAGATTGGAAAAGAGACTTAGCTTCTTTGTAGAATTCGACTGCTTGCTCTGATGTAGCAATGCCTGTAACCATGTTGTCCACGTACATGTTGTCTGAAATCTTCTTGGCTACTGGGGTATTTGCTTTGTTCAGATGAAAATCTGACAGTGTCATTAAATTTCTGCAGGGCTTTGTCATCATCATTTACATTCACAGGCTCACTGATTCCAAGTGTCTCCAGTTTCCAGAAGTCTTCCAGTTGTGGTTTCTGTTCGATTGCTGGTTTCTGGGCATTGAATTGAGCAGTAAAATATGCACTGACTGGACTAGATGTGTAGGTGAGCATGGACACTGAAGGGGTAGATTGAGCGTCTTGACACTTAACTCTGCCTGTAAGAATCCATCCCAACTTAGATGCCATGAGGTTTAATCCTGGAATAACTTGTTTCATTGGTATATCACCAGAGAAAATGTCACAGTAATAGTCATTTCCAAGCAGTAGCTCTATACTAGCACTTTCTTTTGAGGTAGGGATTGAGTCAGCGAGAGACATGTCCCGAAGAAGGTGTTCAATTTTCTTTGTGTCAAAGCATCCTCTTTGCAGGGTACCAGTTATCTTTGGTACAACATTCACTCTTAAATGCAGGGAAGATCCGTCTTTCATTAACAGCCTAAGTTCAGTAACAGGAGTTTGCAGCTGCCTGGGTTTTGATGTGCTGAATGTGTAGACTGTCAGGGTCTCAGATCCCTTAATTGGCAACTGAAGTTTTCTGCTAACTGTTCAGTGATGTATGTTCGTTGACTACCTGTATCCAATAGCAATCTGATGGCCTGTCTTCTTGATTTCTCTAGATTTTCTACTTCTGCTGTGGCTGTTTGCATCAGTACTTGCTCATCTGAGGCTAGTAACGTATTTTCTGTGATGGTGGAAATGGGTTCAGTCACTACATTAGCAGTTTCTGTAGGTTTCTCTTGAAATTTGTTGATGCAGAGACTTCGGTGATGTTTATTCTTCTGTTGACAATGAACACACACTTTACTGGTCTTGCAATCCTTCTGATGATGGCCTGGTTTTAGGCAGATGAAACAGTGTCCCTTTATCTTTTCTTTCCTGGCTGTCACTGTAGGGTACTTTTTACATTCATCACTCCAGTGTTTTCCATTGCAATAGATACAGACATTTCTTTTTCTGACTTTCTGATCTTTAGGAAGGTTGGTGACAGAGAACAATGCTTCAGTGGTAGTTTTCACTTCTTTTACCTCAGAAGTGGGCCACGTGCCTCCAGTAGGGTGTTCACTGTCATCTTTGGTGCCACACTGTCGCTCAGCATTTTCCCGGTTGGTGATAAATCTGTGCAGCTTATCTCTCAATAGCTGCACTGTCCATTCTTGATCATCCTCTTTTTGGTCAGTCAGGTGAGCAATCACATCTTTTGGCAGTTTGGTCATGATCAGGGATACGAGCATTTTTGTGTTTACATCCTCTCCCAGGGCTTGTAATGATCTGAGATGTTTTTCTATTGAATCATAGCTTGTGGGTAAGGCTGATGTATGGCTTGAGGAAGCAGGCAGATCCATGAGTTTAATATAATGGGCATTGATGATAATCTCATTTTGACCAAAGCGCTTTTGCAATAGTCTGATGGCTTCCTCATAATTCGCGTTGGTTAAAGTTAAACCTGAGATTACTTCTTCAGCTTCTCCCTCTAATTTTGCTCTTAGGTAATTCATTTTTTCTACTGGGCTCAGTGATGCATTGGAGTGTATTGCTGAATCATATGAATCCCAGAATTCCTGCCACCTTAGTAAGTTGCCACTAAATTTGGTGAAATTGAGCTTTGGTAATTTCACAATGTTACTTTTCATACCTGGTTTCGCTGTTTCTGCTTAAGTTTCTTCTTCAGTTTTTCTTTCTCCAAGTTTAGTCTTTCCGCTTCTATTTGCAATTTTCGGTGTTCGATATCGGCCTTTTGTTGCTCGATTTCCAGCACTTTCTCTTCCAGGTCAATGTTTACTTTCGCGCTTCCTCGTCTGAGCTTAAATTCCATTCTGTCCTTGATCATTTCCATTCTCGAGGATAGTCCCACTACAAGTTGTTCGGCTTCTAGGGCAAGATCGGCGTAGTCATCATAATCTTCCATCACTTTGTCGTACTCCTTTTTTCCTGCTATTTTAGCGACTTCTTCAAGCTGAGTACGGAGGCTTTGATACACACTTAAATGTTGTTGCAACTGATCTCGTTTATCACGTGTTTTGTCAAGGAGTTGTTCGAGATCACCATCGATAGGACGCTGTTTGAGTTCTTTTGCCGATTGGCAGTTGTTAACTACATGTCTTTTTCTTGGACCGATCAGTCTTTTAATCGCGCCAAAGTCTGACATCTCTGCGATGGTTTCGGCTCCAAAGGCTTCAGAAGGTTTCAAAGTGACTCGGCTGATTCGAGGCTAATGTTGTTGTCGACGGCTTCGAGGAAAGAATAATTCGGCTAATGTTGATGTAAATGACTTCCAGAAATCTCTATTACTTTCTTGGTCGTTCGTTTTGTCTTTCTTTTTCAACCCGCTCGCTCTGCTACCATGTCGCGATGGGCGAGTTAGGACAGCAACATAAGTCAACACAACAACATGGCGGCTTTATTTCGCTCTTCTTTTTTCTTACATGTGTTACCGGGAATCCCTCGAGGGGTCCCGCGTGACTAAAAGCGTGACTGTTCTTATATCCGTATTCACGGAGTGCTTTCTCCGTGAGACAAAGTGAAGACAAAAAGGTGTACCTCATTGCATGGATTGAAGACATTATTGCTCTCTAGGTACAAAAAGATATTGAGAATGCGCAAAACAACAATTGTGTTTACATCTCTCCAAAGTCTCTCTATTCTCTTATTATGCACTGAAGTGCCAGTGATAATACTGCCTCTGCTCAACCCTCGTGTTTGCAGCATGTACCTTCCAAGATCACATCGGACACGAGAGGGAAGATTGTATCTGGAGACAAATTCATGAAAATAACTTAAAACGGTAGCAGGTCTGTTGTTTGTGGAGGCCTTTAGATACACAACAAGTCTGGAAAATCCATCAATCCCTCCATGAATAACAATCCCATATGGTTGTACGAGTTTATGATTCCCATCAATATGCCTGAGCAATGAAAAAACAAACAAACAAGAGAGAGGATGGCACGTTAAGCAACCTTGCCCCACTCTTACCCTATGCCAAATTTGTGTAAAAGAGGTGGGAATTTTCAAAAGCACCTGAAACATACTCTGTGACCAAGTCTTGCTTGTTTTTGACATTGCGATAGAAGGCCCTTGTTAGAAGGGTTGGAGTCTACTTGCTTAGAAAGCTATACAGTTACTGTTGTTTTACATCTACTAAGGAACAAACACAAGAGTGCGTTTATCCTTCATGCATTTACACCTCACATCTATTTGTCAATGAACTCGGAGGTTTCAGGAACATATTTTCAGGCAACTGGCACAGTTACTGCTACTATAGCAACTTGCTTTCAATATGGAAGGGGTTATGTGGATCAATTTTTGATGGGGTGTGCTGCTGGCCACTAAAAACCCCCTCCCCATTCTAGTGCATTCTGTGGCCAATTGTTTACCCCTACTTACTTTTGGGCAAAAGCAATTTTTGTCATCCCAACTACTGTGTTTCCTTGAATGATAGCTGGGGGCAATTACTTCCTTTTTCACGTCAATATGAGGCAGTTATTTGAAAAAAGGCGATTTTTTTGAGGGAAGTGAATAAGAGACAGCAAGTAAATAAAGTATTCCTAAGTCATTTTTCTGGTTTTGCATCCACAGTACATGTATCCTTTAAATTCTTTGGTCATGATTTGAAACAATAAAAAAGTCCACATTTTAATCCCTACTTGTCCGAATTTTTTTACCCCCAAAATTCTTTGCAAACACCATTCTCCTTACTCTATGTAACTCCATTGCAAATGCGAGAACTACCCACCCCAGGTTCCTTCACTGTCCCTCATTATGCCAAATACTTAAATCTACAGCTCCTGCAGTCCAGCATTCCCATAGTCCCCAAAAAGTGAAGTATCAAGTGGGTATACAACTGGTGCTCCAGCAGTCCCGTACTCCCCCAGTCAATGTCAAGTAACTAGCGTGCTTATAGAACGAGCTATACTAGTGCTCCTGCAGTCCCGTAATCGATTTCAGAATTTATTATGAAAATGGATTACTTCTAGCCGTGATATGTCTAAGACCAGAATTATACTACAAGAGTTTTGGATGGGGCGGAAGGACAAGCTAGGTTACAATGTAGCTCTGCAAGCCTCTTTTGTACTTACCACAATGAATTGGGAGAGGGAACATTGTAAACTCTTCGAATAATTCTCAGAGCATTCCTCAGTGCAGAAGTGACTGGATCCACCCTTCATAAGGCATCCAGAACGCGAATTCTTTGAACGAGGCCACGCTGTCTTAGGTATCCTTGTACCATCCTCAGACCTGCAGCTGGAGTAACTTGTAATGCCTGCCTTGTTGAATCATCTAGCTGGGTATCTGTCAGTTGAGAAAATTGCCTACCTTCGACTAGCATCCCCAGTTCATGTCTTCTGCGGCGCAGAGTTCGGGCAGATACACAGAGGATTCTGGCAACGTCACTCCAGCAGAATCCGCTGTCTCTTTGCAAAGCTTCTAGTTGCTCTTGAGTTATCGCAAGCCTAGGTCGGCCAGGTCTATTGCAGTGTTCGATTTGTAAAGGACAAATGTTACCAGGTGTACTAACTACAACACTATTGTCGTCACAATCAAGAGAACGTTGAAAATGTGAGCGAAGAAAAGCCACACAATTGCATAGGTGTGAGAGGTCTGCGACAGTATTTTGCTGCGCAGGCACACAACCGCAAGTCTCGCAAAATCTTGACTTTTTTTAATTTATTTATTTTAATAATCATTCCTCACACTTACAATAATTATGACAGCACTTATTCTAAGCCTATTTTTACAGTAAAACAAACCTTCCCGTACAATCATACTTAAATCAAATATAAAGAAAAGGAGATGGGGGAGCTTTTACAAATATTAAACAACTTTTTCAAGTTTATATTCATATTTAACTTTGTTGATAAAGTCAGAAAGTACTAGAAATGGGGAGTCGTTCTGGAGCTTTTTCTTATAAATATAATACCACAGAAAGAGGAGGGTGTAGTTCAGCTTTTTTATCAAGGTACTAGAACTTGGAAAAGAACCAAAAAGAAGATCTTCAGTGTTTGGATTAAATTCAGAGTTATTTTCTGTATTAAGCCATTGTAACACTTCTTAAGTAAAGGACTTTGTAAACTGGCACTCTAAAGAGGTATGGTCTATAGAATCCAGATCCCCGCAATATATACAATTACTGTCTGATTTAATATTAAACCTAAATAGTTCTTTTTTAGTCACTTCAATTCTATGAATGAATTTAAAATTAAATTCCCTAAATTTATTTTCTTTACAGGTCTTCTGTATCGATTTGAATATTTTTGTCCAGTTTGTTTTGTCCATTGGAATGGTTTGATTCCACCTCTTTGCACCAGTTTGTTGTTCTTTATACTTCTTATCAACGATTAGCCAGTAGAAGTCTTTGGATTTGGCTCACAGTAAATTAATAACTACGTTTTCATCTAAGTGAAAGGACTCCGGGTCCTCATTGTTTATCATTTCAGCACTGAAATCATTAGTTTTCGTTAGGAGGTGACCTGGAATAGCACAAATAACTTGGTAAAAGTGAAGAAAGGTAGTTTTTTTAATATTTCGACTTAAAAACAGGATACTGGACTGACAAATTTTTCGTAGACATAAGTTCTGCGGCTAGTACGAATAGGTAGGGAGAAAGTGGGCATCCTTGTCTTACTCCTGTAGAAAGTTTTATCCAGTTGGTGGCATAACCATTATTCAGTATCGCACTTTCTATATCAGTATAAAAGACCTTTACTCAGTTTCTTAGGCTGTCACAAAAGTTGTAAAGGTTTAGAACACGGTGTATGCATGACCATTCTAAGGTGTTGAACGCTTTCTGAAAGTCTAACGACAGCAATATACCAGAGAGGTTTAGCTTCCTTGTTTGCTCCGTGACATCAGCAATAAGCCGAATATTTTCACCAATATATCTGCCTTTCACAAAACCTGTTTGATCCGGGTGAATCAATGATGGTAATATTGGTTCAATGCGCTTAGCTATTGCTTTGGACGCAATTTTATAGTCAACATTTAAGAGAGTTATTGGTCTCCAATTCTTCAGTTCTAATAGGGATGATTCTTCTTTTGGTATTAAGGTTATTATACCTCTACTCTGCGAGATTGATAACTGCCCATTTTCATACGCAGCATTGAGACTCTCCAATTAGGTCAAAAAACTTTGAGTAAAACTCGACAGTAAAACCATCCTCCCCTGGAGATTTTCCACTGCTGAAAGAGTCCAAGCTTTCCTTACATTCTGAATACGTTAAAAGGCTGTCTGCTTTCTCGCTGACCTCCCATGAGAGACAAGGAACTTCTAAATGCTCTATATAATGATTGAATTGCTCCTCGGTAACATCCATTTTAGACATATAAAGATCTCTGTAATAGTTTTCTATTCTTAACAAAATCTGTTCTTCCTCCTTTGTTATCTCCCCCCTCATCGTCTTCTAATTTTGAAATTACCTTCCTACTGTAATTTCTTTTTTCGAGATTGAAAAAATATTTCGTAGGTCTTTCGCCTTTTCCAGCCCACATGCATTTGGATCGAAACTTTGCGGCATCACCTTTGCTTCCCTGGTGGTGTAATCATGAAGCAAGTAGCACCTTCAATCATTGGAGCGAAACAATATATTTGTTGGAGTTCCTTTTTAAGATTGTCATACCGCTTCAACTCTTCGTCAAGAGACGTAATATCTGAATTGCTACAATAATATGGTCAAGTCTATCCATTTCGTCCTTAATTATGAGTTCATGTTTTCTTGTTTCCTTTGCTTTCCCTTTGGCAAATGAGATAGTAAAGCACTTAATTTCCATTTTAAGCAGTTCCCAGTACATTCTTTTATCTTGAATATATTTATACTTTTCCTGAAATCCAGAATACCTTTGATGCATTTGTTCTACGTAATTATTGTCTTCTAGGAGAGCATTGTTAACTTCCAAAAGCCAGGTCCCCTAGGGACTACTTTTGTCCAGTGCAAAGATAGAAAAACTGTCTTATGGTCGGGTGATATTGAGGATTGAATATCAACTTTTTGGACATGTTTGGTTAAGCTTTTTTGCCACAAGAAAAAATCTATTCTGGATCTAATTTTTAGGGCTTTGGATACGTATGAATATTTGTTTATGTTTGGATGTTTAACTCTTTGTATATCTACCAGATCAAAAATATCCATTGTTATTAAAATCAGATTCTGGAAGCCAGTTGGTCTCCAAGGTAAACCACCTTTCTTATCTTTCTTTGTTAAGTACAATTCCCGTCGCCTCCTACAATCAGTGTCATTAATTCAGATTGGTCTATCAAATAGTTGTTAAGCTCTTCTATAAATTGCAACTGCTCAGCTTGATCATTAGGCGCATATTTATGTGACCTTTCACGCGAAAACGTACACTAACGGTTTTCTGTTAAACGGCCGAGACGAACGGCCATTGGACGGTCTATGAACGGTTTACCAAGCCGTTTTAAACGGTTTTATCGAACGGCTAAACGGTTTGTTAAGTATTCCGAACGGGCAACCTAACCGTTCGAACGGTTCATGAAATTTCTCGAACAGTTTGCCAAAACGTTCGAACGGCTTATGAAATTTTCCAAACGGTTTTAGAAAACGTTTGAACGATTAATTAATTTTTATGAAATCCACCGAATGAAATGAGAAATGGGAGAATATTCTTCCGCTTCCTGCGGCGTTTGAAAGTGAGCTGTTTCGCTGGTCAAATCATTGGAAGAGGCAAGAAGCTATGCCAGATGAATCTGTTACATCCATTATAGCTAGCCATGCAGATGGTATTTTCTTCCCCAATATGCGTGAGCTGCTAAAGATTCTCGCTGTCTTACCTATTGGAAGCACCGAGGCCGAAAGGTCATTTTCCTGTCTCCGCAGACTCCACACCTGGCTGAGATCGACAATGACCACGGACAGACTTTCTGATTTGTCCGTCATCGTCATGCATGGTAACACGATGGTTCCTCTGGAGACCGACAGCATTTGCCGAGCATTTATGGAACTCCATCCAAGAAGGATGAAGGAACCATCACTTTTTGGGCAGTAAATATCGTAGAGGACATTAGTGGGTAATGTTTTCATTATTGCATATTCTTTAGGAATGTACACACGGTAAACTCTCATTGTTTTTGATAAAGACTAGCAACAATTAGAATGCAACAAGGCACCAAAAGCAAAGTATTTACTATTTCAACAAGAAATTAGCCGTCCTGGTTTAGAAACCCGCAAATGAGTTTACAAATTTACTTTAAATTATTTGAACTCTCTTTTTGTGCGGCCACAGCCAAAGCTAATGACAAATCTGTGATTCAATATTTAAAAGATGCATTGTTGTTAAACAATCGCGGATTTCAAATTTAAAAAGTAACAATGTCGCATTGTATGTTGGGAGTTCGGAACGCTTTGCAGGCTTTAGCAGTGTTCACAATATGGTTTTGCAAATGAGTCGCTCCAAGCCCATCAGCTCTGGCTATCGCTATGGGCAAACCAGCTTTTAGGGTTCCTGTACGATCAATATGCATCCTTGTGAATTGACTGTCGGGGAAGTAAGTTGTGCAGTTAAGAATTTAGAGTAACACCACAAAAGTCTTGTTAAAACTAGAATGGGTGCCAGATTTCACAGAATTTAAGCAAAGTTCAATCGCTGTAATGGGTTTGAAGTAACTGCGCGCCTATATCTCGTTGAAATACGCAAGAAAACATGCTATTGTGAGTTAAACGATAAAATTAGGTGGAATATAGTTAGGGGGATGGGATTTCACAATACTCATGACTGTAGGGAAAGCACTAGTTGTGCAAGGCTTACTATTAAACTGTAGTAGAGTTGATGGTACGACATAATCGTTAGAATTTTATTACACTGGAATTTAGAGCAACAATAAAACAAAGATTGACTATACAGTTCTCTTTGATCGGAATTAGCAGCGAACACCAGGGTTAAAAGATTTTTCATCAGTACCGATCTATTTGGTCACCATGGTGAATCCTTTGGTATGTTTATTCAAGTTTATTGATGAGTGTCTTTGATCAGTCAATTTCCTTTTCTTAGATTTCCTGGACTCAGTCATTAACTACTTGGCATCAAATAAAGGTCCTGATTTTTTCATCCAAGACAGTTTTTTCTTCTTATGTCTTGGCATCTTTTAAGGAATTTGTGACTGACAAACAAAGTAGTCAAATTTTCAACTCGGTGGCCTCCAGCAGGTGCAGTCTAAAAATGTTATGCAGTAATCAACCGGATAGAATTTGGTATTTCTAGGCACTAGAGAAACAATATCAAGCCTTTTATGTCAGCTTGAAATTAATACAATCATTTTAATTATTTTTGCCTGTTTCCCAGTTGGAAAAAAAATAAACAAAAGATTGCACTTGCACAATGCCAGGCAACAACAGACTACAGAGGGAGACCTGTACCACCCAGAAAAACCGGTCCCTCTTGTGGATGTCATCGAGACTCCTTCTCTCAAGTAGACAACCACAAAAGAAGAAGGATACTGGAGAAATTCAATGACATGGGGAGCACCAATATCCAGAATCTTTACCTTTGAGGCTTGATTGTCGGAAAGGACACCAAACGTCTTGATGCACGGCATGAACGAGCCAGGAAAAGACAGGAAGCGTGCATTCTCGTACGAGCATTTTGTGCAAACCTCCAACCTTAAGAGAATACCAGTATGTGACTTAGTGAGAAACCTCGCTTCTTGTTTTGCTATTCACTACATTGTTTTATAGCAACGTCTAATTTTGAAGCTGAGTAGTATTCGGGTTAGTTTTTACGGTGGTGGCCCAAAAGGGTCAATCACAGATCAATTTACCAAAACTCAAATAAGTTTCCCAAAACACAAATCAATTTTCCCAAACACAAATCAATTTTCCCAAACACAAATTAGTTTACCAAAACACTTATCACTTTTCCAAAATACAAATCAGTTCACCAAAACACAAATCAATTTCGCGAAACACAAGCCAATTTCGCGAAACACAAATAAAAAGACTGGGGGTACTTGCTCTGTAATTATCAGAGAGGGCCTGGAAGGGACTCATTCCCAGGATTTTATGCGTCCAACATAGCGATTGTTTAACCATGTGACAACTCATCGAGCCTTCGGTGATACAGTAAAATGTTTTGTAGTCATTGCGGCAGCGAGGTAAAAAGCTGTTTAGATACACATATTCATTTTGTTTACTTTAATAATATACAGTGTATTGGAACTGAATGATGACAATTGGACCTGTTATTTATCAATATATAATGCATGTTGTCGTTGCTGGTTATACTGTATCATTGTTACAAATGTTTCAATAAAGTGTTCACTTTTTGCTGGTATTGACAAGTGCACAAAGTCTTTTTTCCGTCACTTTCAAAAACCAGAATCCTATTGTTATCCTGTGTCATGCTTGTTACGTGAACATGTTACATAATTAAGTACATGTACATACAAAATCAAGTAAAACAGTAGTTTGGCAAGAAGCACATTTGAAATGTACACTGTATGGTGATATTCATCAGTCAGCAAGTGAAAGTATTCTCATGAAAAAAGTGAGGATTTTCCAACAGGAAAATTCAGGGATCATTTAATAATGACTTTTGTGATTTTTTTGTAACAGTGTATGAGATTTAGTGTTAAACATCTAAATTTCACTGAATCAATCAGTACTTATATACATGTATCTCTCTTTTAAGCCTACTGAGAGCTTTTCCTTTTCAGTCAATGTAGCGAAGGTGGCAATAGGGTACTGCAGAGGAGGTCTTTATTTCACTATCCAAAAGGAAAAAGGAAATGGAAAAAAAAAAACAGGTAAATGGTATTTCAAGTAATATATCAAACACAGAGTGTAGAGTGTTTGGCTAGCCACTGAAAAACTAGTGTTTGCTACATCTTCTTGATCAAAACAACAACTAAGGAGTAAACTGAGAAGCAGAGTCATCAAAATCTATGCTAATTACATGTAAGACCGAGTATCCAAACCTCCTTAACAATTGTGATTTTCTTTGTCTTAACTTGATAAATTATTAATGAGTTTGAGAATGGTTACTGGGAATTATGTGCTATTTCTTTTCATCAACATGTTTGCACTTGATTGTGGACTACACTACTCAGGTTTATAAAGCAACTGTTATTAAAGTGCAGCTAACCCCTAATTTTTTTTGTCTAAACTAAATTTTCATACTATCTAGATCACATATTCGAAAAAAAAATTAATTTGGTTAAATCCTCGATTTTCTGTGATTTTTTGAATTGCTGAAAATTCCACCAAAAAAGACGCCATTTTGGTTCAAGTCCAAGTGAAGCCACAACCGGGAGAATGGGACTAGTGACATCAATTCCAGAACCTATTTCCCACAATCAAAGTGACATCAACATAATGTCACTTGGCTTTACTCGTTGTTTGTCGATTGCGTGCGAAGGAAATGCCTACAATTTGCATTGCTGCCGGTTGCAGCAACCAAAAAGAAGTTCGAGGTGTATCGCTTCATGTGATTCCATTTTTTTGAGGACGATTGTCCGGAAGCCAAGAGGCGAAGAAAATGGGTAGATTTTATTAAACAGAAGAGGGCGAAGTGGAGCCGTCGAAGCGCTCGGTGATATGTTCTGAATATTTCAAACCTGAGGATTTTGAACGGAGATTTACCCTCTTGAGCCAGGAGGACAATCAATGCAACAATGGCTTCTGAAGGACAAATTTGGTTGTTGTGTGTTTCCAACAATCCACGCAGTTGGAAAGGAAGATATGATAGAAAACCATCAAAGCGAGAGAAGCGAATGGTGAGTCACTGATTTCTTTGATTATCACACCTTTCAACTTTCCGTTTATTTCCAATCTGGCCATACACAAGTCTTGTGAATTCACGATAAGAGACACTCCGCAAGAAACTAAGGGAAAAAATAATACCAGTGTCAACTGTAACTCTTTGCAAACAAAAATTGGAAAAACTCAAACAATATTTTACTATGAGGAAGTAGTAATTTCCACTTCCCTTGTTACCAAAGAAACAGCCTTTACTGATGAAAAGTGGAGTCCAAATGCTTACCCATGGTAACTAGGCATTTGGTGACTCAGTGTGATTAAATACCTTGGAAGTTTGCCTGTGGCTTGGGGGGAGGGGATACTACCTTATACGAACTATATTGGTTGGAGTAGGGGTTTTCAGCCTTTTGGTCATAAATAGGGTATCGATTCTGGCCATTTTGATATCGGGTATCGATTTTTGCACTCTAGTCTTGAATTCATTATTTTTCTAGAAGAGGCTACTTCATCGTGTCCCCCTCCTTCCATCCACAGAAAAGCAGATAAATATTGCCTTCAACATTGGTCTGAACTAGGGAAATAATTTCAAGGCAGGTCAGAAACAAGCTATTGATTTAATGGTTAGGTCATAAGTAAACAGGGTATTGAAAATCGTAGATTTTGGTCGTAAATAGGGTATGGGTTTTGGGAAGCGGCCTGCAAACCCCTACCCAATTTTTCTGGGAGTAACCTCCCCCTCCCCCCGTGCCTGTGGTTTACCGTCTATGTTGATATAGAAAATATAACGTAAGTTGTAAGCCTTGTAATCTTCACCTCCTTTCTGTCTGTACTGTTGCTTTCCCTTGGTCTTAAATTTGCTTGCAGCCAGCCTTAGGCTCCACTTTTGCAGACATACTGGATTAAAACCGGGATGTTCTGTCACACACGTCAGGGAAGCATTGGGTGAAAAGTCTTGCTGCACAAGATCGCTTTCTAGGGACTCTCTGCACTCTTCTAATTCCTTACAGCAATAACATTCACTGATATTCTGAACCAAAGCGACACTGCAGTTTCCACACTCACACCTGTGCATGAATCGACGTAAATATGTAAAGAATGGTATCATTGTCTATTATAAGCAACATGTTTGCAATCCTCTTGAGGAACTGTGCAAGAAGTTATCCCAGAGAATAGCGGTTCTCAGAAAGTTACGGAGATTCATCCCTATTGAACAGCGTATACTTTTCTACAATGCTATGATCAAACAAGTAATGTTGTATGGGTCAACTATCTGGTCAAACTACTCAGCTGATAACTTGACAAGAATGCTCAAGCTGCAAAAACGTGCTGCCCGAGTAATTTTAGAAACTGACACAAGATCAAACAGTGTAAATCTCTTTAATAAATTAGGGTGGCTCCCATTTTATGACGAAGCTAAAGTCAATAAGTGTTCGCTAGTCCTGAAGCGCCTCCAAGAAAACTGCCCCACCTACATGTATGACCTTCTTAAATGCAATGCAGATTTACACACACGCAGTGGGCGGTACAGTGCCTTAAACCTCGTCTGCCCCAGATATAATCGCGAATCTGAGGGAGGGAGAACTTTTAGCGTTATTCATTTGAAGTACTGTCCCGTGTTACCCTCGTTAAATAAAGTTGATTGATTGATTGATTGAGTGAATTGAATATCGAGAAACTTAAAATGCTTAAAATGAAAACCTAGAACAGATCAGAGGAGCCTAACTTGAGAGTGTGAAATATTATGATATGCTTCCATAAAACATGTACGCAAACACAAGAAAACACAACTTCGTAAGAGCATCTTACCACTCAGTCACTGCTACAGTGCCCTCTAATCAATCCCTCAAAGTTTTCTCCATTTCCTCATCGGCTTTCCTCTCCCTTTCGTATTCTGCTGTCCATTCTGCGTCGGCGAGCGGTTCTTCATCAAATGCTGCCGCATCTTCCTCACCATTGCTAGTCGACAGATCAGTGGAGGAGACGTCGCTTTCTCATTGGAGTTCATATTCTGGAGACAAACTCAGTTCAGAATAGACTGAATTCACGTCGCTTGAATCTAATTCGTCTTCTGATGCAGACATTTGCAGTTCTGCAAGAGCCTCACTTTGTTAAAACAATTTATATGTCACAGAGAAACAACAAACGCTAAGGGAGACGCGAAGGATGTAAATCTCAATCGTTCTGGAATTGACGTCATAGCTCAAGCTCACCCCAGATCTGTCCTTGCTCGGACTTGAACGAAAATCTTGTCGATTTAAAAAGTTCACAGAAAATCGAGAATTTAACCAAATCAAAAAAATTTTTCGAACTAGTAATATGGAGAATGCGAAAATTTATTTAAGACAGAAGGGGTTAGGTGCACTTTAAATAAGAGAACATATTTAAAGCTTCTTTCCAGTTAGTGGCCTTTGAGACATCAAGCAGAAACAAAACATGATTAAAGTATTCCTGAAAGTCATTCTTTGAATCAGTTGTTTTACATCTCATTCTGGCTTTGTCAAGCTTTTCAGGAGACACTGGTTGCAAGAGGTCTAAGGCACCAAAGTTTTTTGGGAGAAAATACAGTTCATCTGGTTTTCCAGGAACTGTATCATGTCTTGATTGGCAAATATAGTGTGTATTCCAGTGAATCTTCACAAAATCTAGATCTTGCTGGATTAAATCTGCAAAGCAGAACTATAAACATTCCTCATGAACTGTATTGCCAGGTAAGAATACCCCACGGTCTACAAGGTCTTTAAAGAAGTTGATCCACCAAGCGAGATGGCTGCGGCGGAAGTAGGACCACCAAGCCTCCATCCGTTGGTTTCCAGTTGAAGGACCATAACAGTGTACTTTTTCACCAGCTAAATCACCATTGCAATCTGCTCTTAGGAAGCTCAGTACCCCTGCAATCAATACATTCTCTGTTCCACAATTAGTTCTCACTAATGAAGGGCAACCCCCGACCTCCTCGACACAGTCTACAAAATATCTGGCCATGACCTTTGGATCATTGTTAGGTGTCAACTTAAAGCCACAATATCCTGCGACTGTAGCCATCAACAGCACCATGAATTGGGAAGCCAAAAGGTTTTAGCTTATCATTCCCATCCACATGCCAGCAGTAATTTGGTCCAGGTGAGTTGTACTTTCTTCTTTTCAACTTGTGCCTTTTTCGCTCTGCAACTCCAACTGGGTCTAACCTTCTTAAAATGGATGCCATCTCTTCGCTAGGAATGTACAAGCCACACTTTACACGCAATGGATGCCACATCCCTCTGTAACCAGAAATGCTGCCTGAGCCATCCAGCTCGTTTCGTATTCATCTCTCGACGTCAGGCAAATCAACGTCTGTTTTGTTTCTTTTGAGATTGTACTGAGATAGCCTCCTTTTAAGCGTTGACAACGACATCGACATGTCATGATTTTTCTCAAGAAAGCAAAGAATAGTGTTGTAACTGAATCCACTGTTAAAGTAAGCCTCTATTGCTTCCTTTTCTGTTACATTTTCGGCGGACAACAGTAATTGAAACGATGGTACCGCAATTTCTAACTTTGTTCCACATTGAGAGCAATACAGATATTCCTGTAACACTTCAGATCCACAGTTGTGACAGAACATTTTCATGAACTGAAATAGCTACAGCATAATAGAAGTGCCCCCAGTCTTTTGATTTGTGTTTCGTGAAATTGGTTTGTTTTGAGAAATTGATTTCCGTTTTGGTACACTGATTTGTGTTTTGGAAAAGTGGTTTGTGTTTTGAGAAATTGATAAGTGTTTTGGGAAACTAATTTGTGTTTTGGGAAATTGATTTGTGTTTTGGGAAACTAATTTGTGTTTTGGGAAATTGATTTGTGTTTTGGTAAATTGATTCGTGTTTTGGTAAATTGATTTGTGACTGACCCTTTTGGGCCACCGTAAGTTTTACTGCAGGACTACAGTTTCACGTTCATTTTGTCTTTATTTATGTTGAGCTTCCTGTGCTAACTCCAGCCACCATGATGTATAGTGAGTCTAACCTTCTCCTGGAGGAAGATGCAGATGCAGTTGAGGATGTGGACCTACGCAAGAGAGCGAGATATGATTGTTGGTGCAAGGACGTTCTGTGGTCACACTGAACCACAGAATACATAAGAAGCCTGAGGGAGAGACAATCTGAAACACCAAGGAGTTGACTCTAACAGTTGGTGATGTGATTTTGATCTAGAGTGAGGAGCGCAACCGTGGAAAGTTGAGTATTGGAATCGTTGTGAAACTCATCAAGGGACATGACAGAGTCCTGTGAGGAGCTGGGCTGAGAGCAGGGAAGTCATATTTGGAGCATGCGATCCAACATTTATGTCCAATGGAGCTGTCTTGTGACATGCAAAAGACAACGCCAAACCAACTGGTACAGCTTAATACTTGAGCTAGAGATTTCACTCCGAGACAAGCTGCAGTAGTTGCCGCTCAGCGGATCAGAGACATTGCAGAGAAAGAAAGTGAATAAACTGTCCTTGTTATCCAAAAGGGATTATGAACTGTTAGAACTATTAAACTTGTTACTTGCATGAGAGAGTTACTGTTACCATTGTTCAAATTGTGGAGGACTGTCTGGTGTGATCATATTTGCTCTACTTGGGTGTGTCAAATAGGGGGAGAGTGTCAGAATGAAAAATGTGATAATTGCGCGACACGAAATGTGACATCATAGAAACCGGTTTCAACCAGTCTAGTGAGCACACTGTGAGTTGTAGAGTGGAGAGAAAATGGCGAACGTACTTGACGAGTGTGATGTGAATCAGCTAGTGAATAAACATGTTTAAAAGTTAGCCGGTGTCAAGGAATCATTGTGACACTTAGTTGAGACTAGCATATGGTTGTATCCTCCACCTTTAATACTGGTGTAAATGCTAGATTTCAGTAACCCCAGGGTGCACCAAAATTTGGGACAAGTAGAAATTTAGTTCGGACATGTAAATCTTAAACATGACTTGTCCGTGGGACAAGCACATTTCCGATGCCTAAACAGCTACAGAAACAGAGGAAAATTGCCTTTGTTTATTGTTTTGTTTGCCTCAAATTGTACAAATCAAATAAAATCTAATTACTTAAACTCTCATGGCGAGGAAGCCCAAGAGAAGCCACCGGGCTTATAAGGAATGGGTGGGTTAATCAATACAATGGAGAAATTGTACTGCAGGAAAATGTTGACAATGATGTGTGTGATGACAACAGTGATACTGTTGAAAGTGATGGACGTGATAAGCAATCAACAATAATTGATGGAAACAGTACCAATGTTTATTTCCAAACAATAGACCATAAAGATGAATATTGAGTGAAGATGAGGCAGAAACACCTGCAGGTGTTACTGATACTATGTTGATGTCAACAGACTTTTTAGAATATAATGAACGTCAAAATATTCTTAATGTTGCACCAGCAGAAGGTAATAGACCCTTTAATATATTCAGGGAAAAATACTCTGAAGAATTAGCATATCCTGGCATATTTCTTGGTCAGCGACGACCAGAGAGTAAGGCACAGACAACTAAAGTTCTTTATAGCGATATTTGTAAATCAGAACTGCGAAGGTCAGATAGACGAACAGCAAGTGCATTGAAAACATATTCTATAAGACAAAGAAATTACAAATGAAAATTCTTTTAGGAAAATCACACATTGCTCTTAGAAAGTGCAAGGGAAATAACAAGAACCTCAAGGCAGGACATTTGAAACACCAAGGTACACTAGACAGGTTAATGCATCATGATGAAGGATTTAAATTTCTTAAAGCATTACAAGGTTCCCCTCCATATTTTGAAAAGGCTAAGAAAGACCTGTTCGCCATGATAAGACAGTTAGGACCCGTTACATTGCTTTGTAGTTTCTCATCAGCAGAAACACAATGGATACACCTACTTCAAATTCTTGGTCAGCTTGTTGATCACAAGGAATATACTGATGATGAACTAGAGAATCTGAACTGGGAAGAAACATGCAGATTAATCCAAACTGATCCTGTAACTTGTGCCAGGCATTTTGATTATCAGGTCAATCAATTTCTGACGAACTTTATGTTGAGTTCTGCTGAACCACTAGGAACAATATCAGACAGGTTTTATAGAGTTGAATACCAACAAAGAGGATCACCTCACATTCATATGTTGATATGGCTTGATGGTGCACCAGAATTTCAAGTTAAAAGTGATGCCGAAGTAACTGGATTCATTGATAACATAATAACCTGTCAAAAACCCACAGACAATCCCAAACTACTTACACAGACATTCCCTTACCTGTCGTAAGAATACAAAAACTGAATGCAGATTTAATTATTTACAGCCTCCCATGAGGCAAACAAAGATACTTTATCCACCAGACACAGATACCTCAACGCAAAGTAAAGATACACAAAGATACTTGGAAGTCGATCAAAAAGCATCTAGATGATATGAAACAAGGTGAAGATATTACCTTTCATCAATTACTGCTTGATCTCAATGTCACAGAAGAAAACTATTTATTTGCTGTAAGTTCGTCACTGAATGCTGCTACTGTATTTTTGAAAAGGAAAACTGGTCATGACGCCCCCAACATGTAACGCCCTCGATATGATGCCCCCTAACTACAAGACATGATGCCCCCTATAAGACATAACGCCCCATACTATAAGGACATAACGCCCCCGAACTTGAGTTAAGAACTTAAGTGAAATGCGTGTTAAACGAAAACAACTTCTAGTGAACTTAATGCGTATTACTTGGTCTGTTGATGGTAAGCAGTAACATACGAGTCGCACTTGACAAGTCACTCTCATTGTAAATCGATAATACGTCGTAATCAAATTGCTATGTTCTAAGATGTGAACTTACCTTTTAACCTGACTGTAACAGCAAAAAGCTCTGTACCAGAACAATTAGAACGTCCGCCATTTTGGAAGCCATGTTGAAGGCTTGAACGCATAGCATGACATCACTGCGTACATCGGCCGAAACGCGCTAATCTCAAGAAGACATCAGCTCCAAACTGGTCAAATAGAATGCCCAGAGATTCCAAGAGGGATAAGTTTTCATCAAAAATAAGCCAGTATCAAATCTGTTTGGAGCGCGTTGAGAAAAAATAATGGTAGCACTCGACAAAGCGTCTTTGTTGTAGGGCTCGTGTGATTACCGATTGTCATTGTTGATTCTGAAATGCAGTTCATACTATGATAACACCATGTATCACACAAGAAATTAGAGCTTGTGAAGACCAGATCTATAATTTATTGATTTCAACCCTAAGTAAAACTTAGGGAGAGAAACGGGCCCCTGGTTCAACAAAGAGTCCTTTTGGTTGCACCATTGTGAACAATGAAAATCGTTGAACACCACCAAACGATTGCCGACGCAACAACAGTGGAGCGAAATCCTGCATAATTTAGTTTGTTGAATGCATCTGTTTTACTGATAAATTCCATTAAACATAAAACATTGTTGGTGCTGGATTATATCTAATTCGTGTATGTTCAGTATGTCGATATAACTTAGTATAATTATTGAGACTTCAGTTATTTGCGAAAACACTAAAGTAGACAATGTTCTTGTTTATTAGAAGTTCCTTGCTTGCTTTTTTAAGTTAGGCTTATTGTTATGCAATTTCAAAACACCGTAGTGATAAGATCACAAGTCTTGGTTATTGTTTCTTTTTTTTATTATTGCAATTAGAACTAACTTTAAAAGCACGTGCGGGTTGTTTGTTCAAAAAAGTGAGAAAATCCTAAGTTTGAGTTCTTTGTTTCTTTGATGAAAAGGAAAAAAAACAATGGTGATGTAATTTCAAAACACCGCAGTGAGAAGATCACAAGTCTTGTTTTGTTTTTCATCTTCCGTTATAGCAATTAGAACTTTCTTAAAAAGTGCTCGTGGGTTCTTTGTTTAAGCAAGTGAGAAAATCACAAGTTTGACTTCTTTGTTTCATTTCATTAACCAATACAAACCATTTATTTTCCATTCCATACAATTTTGATTCTCCAGTGTGTATATAAGCGCTGTTGTCTTGAATTATCCATAATCGCTTTCATTGCTCGAGGAATTACGCTAGATAACGTTCGTAATGGCAGCCTTTTGTATCGCTTGTGAAACTCTTGTAAGACCCCGTCAGGAGGCCGTGCAATATGATGGCTGCAACAGGTGGCAACATCGCACCTGCAACACTGGTATTTCGCGTGTTGACTACAGGGCTGCAGTGCAATCCGACGCAGAACTGCAATGGCGGTGCTCCCAGTGCTACGTCGCTCTACCACTTACAAGTACGTGGTTGGAGGAGTCAGCATCACTTCAAATCAGCGACCCGCCAGCCTCGACAATCATTGAAAATGAAACAGTGGGCCCTGAACCCTTGCCTGCAGTGCTAGTAGAGGAGGAGTCCACAGTACATGACCCCCCAACAGTTCACCAAGAGTCATCCCTTGCTGATCCACCTCCACACGTTGAAATGACTCGTCAAGCTCCAGTAACCTATCAGATCGCGTCCACAATTAAAGGCAAGCGCAAACTGATCGACAGCGATGGCTATTCATATAATGTTAAAAGGCAGCGAGGGGAAGCAACTGACTGGCAGTGCATTGTTAGACCAAAGGTAAATGTCATTAACGATGTTATCATGGTCAGTTATTAGATCTTTTTTCAGGACACTGTCTAAAATATTGTTTTATTTTATTTGAGGTCAATGCATGCAGAGCCACGGTTGTCCAGAGAGCTGATGGGACCTTCGTACCAAATGCCCGATGCCACAACCACAACCCAGAAGTAGGCGCTGCAGTTGCTGCAAAAATCAAGTCCCGCCTGAAAGAGGAGGCTGCTGCTAACGTGTTCAAACCAGCACCCGCGATAGTAAATGAAATACTACTGTAAGAGCTGACAGATGCACCCTGTCCTGCCCTGCCACGGCCCGAGCACCTTGCTAGAATTGCCAACCGATTCCGTCAGAAGTTACGCCCCACTGATCCAACCGACTTGGACTTCGAATTAGAGCTAGAGCACATCCCGGATAACTTCTTTCGTGCAGATGTCCATGTAAGTTAGTGACTTAAAATCATTGGTTTGGGGGGGGGGGGGGGGGCACGGAGAAAGATATTCTAAGAAGAAAAACGCCATTCTTTTGTATTTTGAAAAGCCTTTCAAATACGCAGCAATTATTTTTCATGTCATATGCACTTTAAAATCGTTAAATCATTTTCATTCTCAGACTTTTGCTTTGCCAATTTGACGTTTAGAGCTCATGTTTGTTTTTATCTTAAGGTCCGAGGTCGCCGTTACCTCATCTTTGCCAGTGACCAGCAGCTGGATGTTCTGAGACCTGGTACGTTGATGGCACCTTCAAGTTGTGCCGCCAGCCCTTTCAACAGCTTCTGACCATAAACGCCTTTGTGAGGAGTGATGACCATGTGAAGCAAGTCCCTCTTGTGTTTGTGATAATGTCCGGGAAAAAGAAAGGTGACTACAAAGCAGTCCTCCGTAATTTGGTGAGCGCGCTCCCCTTCCAGCCAGCAGTTAATAAGGTCACCCTTGACTTTGAGAGCAGTGTGGGCGGCCTTTCGAGACCTGTTTCCAGACGTCACCCTTTCCACTGGACACAGGCTCTGTGGAGAAAGGTAAGAAACCACAAATGATGAAAAACTTAACCCATAAACACAGGTTACATTTTTTTGTTGATGTTTGAGTACGATTTACCCGTGATTGCGTAATTTAATTTTGTATACAAGGTTTTTAGATCTTTTTACACTTATCTAAGATTGTAACCGTTTTTTGTAGCAGAAACAGAATACTGAAAAGTTGTCTTTTTGTATAGCCTATAGTCAAACGTTATAATTTTACTCTCTGATTTTTCAAACCAATTTTTGTTTCCCTAGGAGGTCAAAAATCGTGATTCCACTGTAGTTTTTTTACACGTTTTCTTACCTTTCCAGGTTAAAGAACTTGGCCTTCAACCCGCCTACCAGGAAGATCGAGAAGTTTGGGTGATCCCCAGTGTAATAACCACAGCTGACGTCACTAGTGTACACAGGAAAGCTAACGTCACAAGTGTATTGTAGGGTTAGGGTAGAAACAAGAGAAACAGGAGAAACGGTGGAAACAGCAGAAACAGTAGAAAAGGTGGAAACAGCAGAAACAGTAAAACAGTAGAAAAGGTGGACACAGCAGAAACGGTAGGAATGTTGGATACAACAGAAACAGTAGATACATGTACGGTGGAAACAGTAGAAACAGTGGGAACGGTAGAAACAGGAGAAACAGTACTAACGGTGGAAACAACCGAATAAGTAGGAACAGTAGAAAAGGTGGAAACAGCAGAAACAGTAGAAACGGTAGAACCAGTATAAACAGTAGAAACCATAGAAAAAGTAGAAACGGTGGATACGGCAGAAATAATAAAAACCATGGAAACACCAGAAACAGTAGAAAAGGTAGAAATGGTAGAAACCGTGAAAACAGTAGAAACAGTAGGAACGGTTGTAACAGTAAAAACCTTAGGAACCGAAGGAAACAGTAGAAACGGTGGGAACAGCAGAAACAGTAAAACAGTAGAAAAGGTGGACACAGCAAAAGCGGTAGGAACGGTGGATACAACAGAAACAGTAGATACGGTGGAAACAGGAGAAACAGTACAAAAGGTGGAAACAGTAGGAATGGTAGAAACAGTAAAAACAGTAAAAATATTAGAAACAGTAGAAACGGCTCAAACAGTAGAAACGATTGGAACACTAAATTAACCAGTGGCGACCGTAGAAACAGTAGAAATGGTGGAAACAGTAGGAACATTAGAAACGGAAACAGTAGAGTCAGTAGAAACGGTAGAAACAGTAGAAACGGTAGAAACCGTAGAAAAAGTAGAAACGGTGGATACGGCAGAAGTAGTAGAAACGGTGGAAACACCAGAAAACTCTCCCGGGCATAGTCTGTCAGACATCGCTGGTGCCTGTTTCAGACGGAAGCAGTTGGAGATGGAAACCATTTTTAGGCTCAGCACTATGCAATCAGAGGGCCTAAATAATGTCTTCTATTTTATATAAATGGCGCGCGCGTCTAGTTTCTGCGCGTTTTGTTTCCATTACTTTTGAATGAACAGTCGCGCGAACTTATAATCAACGGTTTTCACACTGAAGGGCTATGCCCGAAATGTTTGATATGTTTCACAATATGACACTTCAACGTGCTATCAGTTATTATTTTTTTATGTTGCTTTCGTTTTAACGTACATTGATATAAGTGTCACACATCAACCAGGATAACAATTTCTCAAGTTTTTGTTCATCCTTTACATTATTCCACCTATACATTACGTAAGACTTAGTAGAGTAACAACTATAGAAGGTTTATATATTACTGACCTATGTGAGAATAAAATAGCAGTTAGCAGTGCTGTCCGTAAAGAAATGGCACGTCTAAGGAATGATGGAAAACTCTCATTACGTGTTTCACCTGTCTATAAAGCTGATCAAATATCATTTACATTGTGTTTTTTGAATGCACGGTCTCTGCATAAACATATTGATGATGTACGTAAAGACTTGAACTATTCCAGTACTGATGTCAATATTTTTGTAGAGACAAGATATGTTCATTCTGATAATAATGATATTTATGCCATTGAAGGGTATAGTTTATTTAGAAATGATAGTACGTCAACTTGCGGTATAAGGCCTTTTAGAGGAACAGCAGTGTATAGTCGTGTAGATTACTACCCAGGCTATCCATATTGTCATAACACAAATGATGTTGAGATCACTGTACTGAGATTCTTGAACCTTCCTCATGTCACAATCATAGGAGTATATCGCTCACCTAGAGTACCACTTACACAGCTATGTGTTGCATTAAGTGAACTGTTCAACCAACCATTATTGCATACCAATATTTTTATTGGCAACTTTAATGTCAACTGGTGCATTGAAACAGAAAGAGCACCTCTGTAAAATCTCTTTACAAGAAATAACTACAGACAACTAGTTTCTTGCTGTACTACTGATACTAATCTACCAGCAACACATGTTAACTTGCTTATTTTAGAGACACACTTTTCTGACCACAAAGGTGTCTGTGCTTTGGTCAACTCTTTTTAAACAAAACATGAAGTAAAACATAATTATAAAGCATCTTAGGCAATTGTATGGGAAAAAATATAAAGCTTATATCCACACAAGAAAATCACGAGAGCAATTAAAAACAATATTCATCGTTTGTTGTAAACTTATTCTGGAGTCAATTACATGTACTTTAATGATAGAGCACACTACATACTATCAAAGAACATGACAATGTTACAGGAGCAAAAATCACTTGAAATACCCAGTCATGTATTACCATAATGGTAGAAACTGTCTTGGTGACGCATCTTCATCACAATCAAAGTAAGTATCTGTTATTGGCTCTTTTTCTTATTATTTCTTTAATTCGTACAAATTTGCATGTCATGTTTCCTTTGGAACACAAGTTTTGTTGAATACAAATAACCTATTTACATATTTCTCTCTCTTTTTTGTGTTTTAGCAACACCAGAAAAGATGACTATCCATGCAGTAAGTACATTGTAAAGTATATTGCACAGGTAGATATATTCATTGTAAATCAGACAAGATCAATTTGGACTACTAGACTAGACTGTATCACTTACCTTTAGTCATCATCAGATCAACTCTGATCAATCACCTAAAATTTCAATGATAGTTTTACCAATTATTTGCATCAATTTTGTGAATGTTAAATTTTCCCTTGCTCTGCTTCTCATACTTTGCACACAATTTTCTACTTCAAATAAACTTGTACTTTATAATCAAAAGACTGGAATGTATTAGGAATAATATTGTTTAAGTACAAGAGTTAAGATTGCATCCATTTAAATCTCCTGCTCAATGTCTGAGGCTTAAGAGCTCCGAGTCTGCACTACCTGTAGCAAAACACAAATTTATTCAGTTCAAACTGTAGTTGATCTGAGTTCATTTAACCAAAATTATGTGATCCAGTCCAGTCTGATCCAAGTTTTGTTCCTCCTTATGGCATACTGAACGACAGCTCTCATAAATTTATCAGATCTACCGTGTATCTCTGTCATCTATCTCATACCTGGATGTTATT
>OZ026595.1:35799633-35804633 GCA_964020085.1 Micromussa lordhowensis
AAGAGTTAAAGCTGCGACAGCGCAAAATGGAGTTAAAACCCGAAACTGAAATGGCAAAGGCAGAAGCCGAAGAACTCTTTTATGCACAAGCTGAAGAAAGAGAAACTGCCGCGAGCCATTTTCCAATAGAAGAACCGCAAGCAAAAATTTCTACTGATCCAGTACAGGCTCCCAATGAGGCCGAAATGGATGTGAAAGAAGTGACAGTCACACCTAGCATTATCAATTCAGAGAACCTCCCAGAACAGTCTACCCCCTTTAACCCTATAGTGCTGTTCGTTGCAAGGTCAGAGAAACCGCCAAGGCAGTTGAATCCCGACGCCCCAGAATTGTGAAAGAAGCCCGTGGAAGAGCCAACACCTGGCCACAACTCCATAAGTACGCCTCAGGCCACCTCGGTTATTCCACCAGCAACAAGAGGCTATTATGGCATTAACTTTACTGCAATCTGAAGTTCCTGTGTTCTCTGGCGACCCCATCGGGTACTGCGAATTTGTTCGCGCCTTCAAAAATCTTGTGGAGTGAAAAACATCGAGCCCAAACACAAAACTATTACCTTCTGCAATATGCTAGTGGTTCCGTACAAGATCTTGTGCGAAGCTGTCTCACCATGCCGGATGACATCGGCTATAGTGAAGCTTAAAGGCTATTGGTAGAGCGGTATGGGCAACCGTATGATATTGCCACCGCATACATGGACCGCATAATTAATGGAACACCAATCCGTGCTGAAGATGGTCCTTCACTACAGAAATTTTCTATACTATTGACCAGCTGCAGAAACACTCTCAAGGAAATTGGCTACCTGAACCGTCTTGAAAACCCTGATAGTTTAAGGAAAATCGTCGAGCGGTTACCTTACCCACTGAAGCTGAAATGGCATGATCTTGTGGACACGATCTCCCAGAAGGAAAAGAGGGATCCCAACCTGAAGGACATATCGGAGTTCGTGGAAGCAAGATCAAGAGCAGCCAATCACCCCATTTTTGGTAAAGTCCAAAGCCAACAGAGGCCGCCCTTTAACTCAAGGGCGAACCCCAGAAACAGAAGAGACGGTAAATCATTCATCACACAGGGACTAGAGCAACCCTTCCAGCAGCGACCGAACAATAAAGCAGACAGAAAAGAATTAAAGTGCCCTTGTTGTAAAAGAAATCACTGGTTGTCAGAATGTGACGAGTTCAAGAAGTTAAGTTTAAGCAACCGCTACCAGTTCGTTCGCACTAACAAGCTATGCGTTAATTGTCTAGTTCCCAGGTTTGAAATGTCATTCAATAATCCTACAGGTAAGTAACAATTAAGCAATTGCCTCAGAATAGAGAAATAATCTTACAGCTATGTAAAAATTTGTTGTAGAAAATGTACAGTGTAAGGTTAATACATTTTACTGTTAGTTTTGAAACGTCCCTCGCTTTTATGACATTTTAATCAATCTAGTAACAATCAATAGCTTTAGTTTCAGTAGAATGTGCTCAAATGTATTACGCATTAGTTAGGAATTTGCAGTTTCATGCTTACTGAAGGCTAAATGTGTGTTTAGGAAATGAAATAACACTTCTAAAATACGGTATACACGTTTCAAGCAACGCCCTAGGCATAGTCACGTATGCGCGTGTTTAAAAAGGAACTTGTTATGACCGCAGTAGTTAGTTATCCTGCAACCGCTACGATCATAGGATCAATCAGCTACTGACTACCACTTAACGACCTTGTGCTATACGTTCTGCTATAGTCTGTGCGAGTCGTCACCAAAGTAAGTTTTTCCTATCTTTTACCTTCATTGTTATTTTTGCCAAGTAACTAGTTTTCAATGTTTAAGTGTTGCTATGCTATGAATCCAATTGTCTAATCTTTGCCAAATTATTGTTGTCATGATCTAGATATATATCTTCAGTGCTAGCAGTCTCAGTTCAGCCTTTCAACTACATACCGTTACTTTGGATGTAATGTTCTTAGCATCCTTTGTATGCTACAAGTGTTACTTAATGTCTATTAGTTCTTTTTGGAAACCGCCTTATTAGTCGTTAAGTGCCGATTATTTTGTCGTTACATACTTATGTATCTTAATTCTGTATCTTAGCTGTACTTTATTTAATTATCATTTTTCAGTTCAAACCTACTCATTTGTACCGCAACTACGATACTACATCGTTGTTTTTGGAACAGTATTGCTACTGCTTCTGTCGTAACCGTCGCTACTAGTGTAATACGCTAACCTTAAACTGTAATTAAATGTGTTTTAATCATTCTGCAAGTGGAGTTCGAATCGTCTATCGCCTCGCACATTGCTACCCTTGTAATTGTTAAGTTTCCGAGTAAGAAGCAACCTTAGGATCCTGGCAGTTAGTTACATTTACAGCTAAATGCCTGTTGCATAGTACAGTAGGCAAATTGTGCAATTTTTTCCTCATTTTGAGTCATGGACTGAAAACAACCAAAACCCAACAAGCACAGAAGTTCTATTAATGCTGACATAACTGGTTACAACCATTGAATTTTTGTTGGGCGGTTACGCAATTTCTTGTGAGTACACCTTTTTTTGAGCATTGATACCCAAAATCCTCTGTTAAGCCCCCAGGGGGCTTATTTATTTTAAGTTCTTTTGAGGGGGGGCCTTATTTAATTTCTAGCGAAACACATTACCAGAGACTAGAGTTACGCTTCACCAATCCCTACTTCCTGTTTTGGATGTTTTGCAATGTCAAGAAAATTGCTGCCAGGAAAATACTGTAACAAAAACAAATCAGAAATAAAAGATGTAGCCGAATTCCAAGTTAATTTCACGAGCGTCTATATAACCTTAGTTTGTTAGCGTTTTTCATCTCAGAACAAGTCTTCTAAAAGCTCAAAAATCGGAAGCAATGTCCACAGCATCAAACAAGTGGTCGCTGTCTGCCATGTCGATTATGAGTTCTTGACCATCTTTTAGGAAAGGTCTTGGACAAAAACAGTAGCTCTTTGAACTCTAGATGGATACCCCTTGCATGAATCTCTTGAAGTGAATTGAGAGAAGACAGACAGGCGATAACGAGAATGTTAAATTGTTTGTTGTGAGAGATGTTTATGGATCTCAAGCATCGAAGCAAAGGTTTAGCTTCGAAGATTGCATTCTCTGAAATCCCTATGCAACCTTCAATGTTCAATTTTTGCATTTGTCTTGCGGAAGAAACAAGTTTCAAGAAATTCCTGGACGAGATTGATGTTCTCGACAAGTTGATTCTGAATAGCAATGTAATGTATCACAGTGGTACTGTTAGAAACATGCTGCCTGTGTCGGTCAAATCAAGATCTTTGCAGTTGCAAAGTGCTTCTAAAGTAGATTTTCTTCCATGAAATACCATTTGTCACCAAGCAAGGCACACAGAGGCTACACTGACAAGATCTTCCGGCTCGAGGTAATCAAATGCGAGTGACCAAAAGAATAGTTGTTCTAGAGCCATATTGAATACTGTCCGGACTCAATCTCCTTCGCTGGACATGTTGCAAGGAGAACAATGATATGTTTAGAACATGAGAAATCAGGAGCAAGTCTGGAATAAAGCTATTATTGATTTTTGTCACCTTGTGGTTGGACAAGACTTGTCACATTTCCGCTAGGCCACCTCTTGTCATCAGTTTAGCTGGACAGTGGGTTTTCTTTATCTGGTCAGCTGAAGCGAAATTAGGAATTGCTCTCATGTTGACAAAGTGGATCAGAGGCAGGTTGACTTTGTTGGCTTTTTTGCAAACTTAATGTTCAAATTCTCGACTGAAGATTCTGACCGATGATTTATATTTCAGGAAGCGAGTTGCTACAAGTGAACTATCTGAAAATGGGGGGGGGGGGGCAAGTTTCTAAAGAAATTGTGGTGCTGCGTCGGTGGGAGTATTACAAGATAATTTGGTTTTATCAACTGGGTTGATAATGTGAATTGTCCACCGTAAAGAGATTCGGAAGCTGACATTTCGAGCATTAGCCCTTCGTCGGAGCGGATCATTGATTCACTCCGACGAAGGGCTAACGCTCGAAACGTCAGCTTCCGAATCTCTTTACGGTGGCCAATTCACATTATCAACCCAGTTGATAAAACCAAATTATCTGAAAATGTCCCTACGGGATCCAAACACACAAAGCTTGATTCTCATGTAAGTTTATTTTTGTTTTCGTTTAGAGATCTTTCCTATTTTTATAACTTAACGCAAACTGGGAATTCATTTTTCATTCTATAGAAGACAGAGCTACGCAAGATGTACGGCATGAACAATTCTTCACCAAAAAAGAGATATGTCATGCAGGGACTGAAGGATGGAAGGACTTCTCCCGTTTGGCAAGAGAGCTCAACATAGCCACTGCTACTGCTGAGGTCTATGGTATCGATTGCCTGGTGGCTGGGGGAGAACTTGACCACGAAATGATGGCTGGCTACCTGAAGGTCAACAAGACGTCCTTTGACATTATGAAACAAGAAATTCTCTCCAGTGGGGACAAAAAACTTCGCACTGTGCAGGACAACTTGGGAGAGGTGTACACCTACAACCAGTTACGTTTTGTACTAGCATGCATGATCCACGAACTTGTAAATTTTTTCCCAACAAAGCGTCATATACCTAGCGACAGCATCAGGATGTATTTCATTGCTGTTTTTTTCTTTTCTTTTCGATTAGTCGATGTTAATACAGGCAAGTACAACTGAATAAATGTTTTTTTTTTATAATTTTAGTCCAAGGATGTTTGTTTTCCTGTACTGCCAATCAAAGGCAAGCTGACTTCCCAATTGCATTCCACCTGTTTGAAAGCAAGATCTAGTGCCTGAATGTAATTGTATGACAATGAAAACTCCTTTCTTTAAAGGATGCAATAACCAAGGAAATTGGTGTGCTGTATGTGTGACATGGCATGTCTGAGTGACATGGAAAGTATGGGGGTGGTGGTGGGGGGGGGGGTGTTAGGCGATGGGTTGGAGTAGGTCACAACTGGCTGTGAACAATGAAACTCCCTGTTTAATGGGTTATTTTATGCC
>OZ026595.1:35809633-35832133 GCA_964020085.1 Micromussa lordhowensis
TCAACAAAAGATCGGAGAATTTTATTTATTTTCAACTATTGACTTCATTCGTTTTTATCAAAATTATTATTATTTTTTATTAATTGTAGTTAGTTTTATTAATTGTAATTAATTGTATATTATTAGTACACGACCCCACAAGCTTGTTAGCTTTGATATTTTATCGTGTATAAATAAAGGTTGTATGTATGTATGTATCTTCCCTTCAAACAAAGGCGAGACCTTGTAGACGGTCCATGGAACAGAATCCCTGAATTATTTCTTCCGTCAAGGATATTGCAACTAGTCTTCCTCTCGCTGTTAAACCATGCAAAGTATCACCATGCTATGTTGGTGCCCCTTGAGGATATTGAGAAGTTTCTTAGGAAAAAAGCTGACGATATGGAGAAGGACATCCTTGACAGCGCAGAGAAGCAGCTTTGGAGGCAACATCCTCTGTACAAAGAAAACAGAGAAACCCTGGAAGCAAAGTGCAAAGAGAAAGGGGCTCAGTGCAGTGGTGCCAAGCACCTTCTTGTCAAGCGGCTAGCCTCTCTTGATTCCTCAAGCCCTTCACCTGTACTTGACATGTATTCTGGGGACATATCGACCATTCCAACTGCTGCCAAGGAAATCCAAAAGCTTCCAGTTGGTCGTCTGAAGGCAATTCTTCACTTCCATAATACACCAACTGAAGGAAGTAAAGATCATCTTGTGTTGCGGGTCCTCGCCGTTCGAACAGGGACCACACATGTCTTATTTGAAAGAGAACTTAAAGCCCTAGAGGATTTAATAAACGTTTCCAAGATCTTAATAGGAGAAGAAATTAAAGCTCCTGCAATCTTTGACAGAGTGGTTTATCGGGAACGGTCATTCAAAAGAAACACAACGCCCTCGCTAAGCAAGACACGACCTTGAGAACGTGCAACCGTCTTCAACCAAGACCACAACATTGCAAGCTCAACACCTATTCTGGAGGACTACTATACCACACTCATAGGGACGGTAACCAATCAGGAGCCGAGAAAGACAATAGGCTATTGTTTCGAGAACAATAGACTATTGTTTTCCAAATCCAAGATGGCCGCCACAAATTTCAACCAATCAGGAGGTGAATTAAGAATTCAAGATGGCGGTGCCCATGAAAGTCGGCCATGTTGGAAAACAACCCACCAGCCTCAACGGAGGACTGGAATCGGTCTCACAGATTTCCATGGCGACACAAATCACGCCAGGGTCTCGCAAAAATGTCACGCAACTTCAAAATCCGCGTGACTAACTTTGATAAATAGGAGTTTGTTTTGGAGGGAGAAAAGGCCTGAGATTGCTCTCTCAGACTCGTCCGATATGTCAATTGAGAATCAATCTATACACATGTCATTCAAATGTAATACAATTGTATTTTTCAAAAATCCTAATTTTTACAGGCGGGACGTGTGTCCATTTTCAATCAAGGTGTGTGCGTGCTGACGAAGGGAGATGAATATTGTTTTCTAAGTATAAAATAATATTATCATTGATCATTGCTTCTATAACATTTGGTGGCTCCTAAAGGAGCCGTTTTGGATTTAAAGCTTTCTTTCTTACTGCTCCAGAAGTACGTCTATCCCATTCATGAGGAGCGAGATTTTTTCTTGCTGTTCAGCAATTTTCTTGCGGAGTTTTAGCTCCCTTGAATGTTTTACACATCTGTCAGGCACTCTTGCCATGAAGTTTTGGTCCAGGAACACTCGTAAAGATTTTTTCTTTTCGGGACGATATGGTGAATGATCTTTCGGCAGCGTGCCGACCAACGTGTTTTGCGGAAGAAAGAGGTCTTTCTCTACTTGTAAAAGCGCTTGTGAAATTGAAGTTTCGAGCTCTTTATTGCGCTCCATCGTCAACACGAGTTGTCTGGTTTGGAAATAAAAGTAGCTGAAGTTTTTATACATTTAGCGCTTATCGAATAATCAATCTAATGCAAGGTCATTCCAATCACTGCCGAAGAACACCTCCTCTTCGTCAGACATTTCATCATCAGAACCAATGTCTGTGTCTCCAAAAATTTCCTGCAGGATGCGATGAATTTTGAATGCATGCTGCAAATCCCAAATTTCGACAAAGCGGCAGATGTCTGCAATTGAAAATAGGTTACGACAATGGTCCAGTACTTGTTGAATCTGCAACTCTGAAAATCCCAGCATAAATTTAGGATGTGTGAAGTATTTCAACTTGCCACTTGCATCCCTTTTTGTGAGATTAATCAACAACAGTTTGTGATAGGTGCCCAGTTTAGTCTCAATTTCTTTCCTTTCTTCGAATCAAACATTGCGTTCCTGGTGTGCTACATCATTTGGTTCCTCAGCTGCTGACAGTGGATAACAAAGCGGTTTGCAATCCTCCAAACCACACTTGCAAGAGACAGAACAGTTGTCACAACATAAATGAATAGGATCCAATGGAGGACATTCCACGTCAAAATATTTGAGCAAGTGTTTACGCCTGCATTCCTTTGATTTCACATAATCTTTTATTATATCTTTATCTACATGCATCAGTTGCATTCCTTGGTAAAGCAGGAAAGCAGTACTTTGAGCACCATCTCTTCCAGCTCTGCCACTCTCTTGTATGTAGCACTCTACATTTTTGGCTGGACTAAAATGTACTGTTCGGTGAACCTGCTTACAGTCCACGCCCATGCCAAAAGCAATGGTTGCGACTAAAATCCGAATGGATCCTTGATCACTTTGGAAGGATGCCAGGATGTGTTCCTTGTTTGACTGGGGGCTGCAAGAGTGAAGCATTTCCAGTAACACAGTCTTTGGATTTCTTTCCTCTGAACTGTAAATTTTGTCCCCAAGGAGAGTCTTCAGTGTTGAGTAGACAACAGCACACTGTTTGATGGTCTGGGTATAAATTATAGTTCTAGTTGCTTCTGAGCCACAATCTTTCACCTCATTGCTTATCCAGGTCAAATATTCTGCAAGGGTGGCATTCTTCCCCATGTACTGGACAACATAGGATATGTTTGCTTTGTTAGGGCTTTCAGTAACAATGTGGGGATCATTCATCAAGACTACTTCAAATATTGTTTCCCTGGTATCCTCTGTGGCTGTCGCAGTCAATGCAATGAATGGGGTTGGTGGGAGAAGTGACCGGAACTCGTGCAGATGAGAAAACCAAACTCTGAAGGCTGCATGTTTGTTGGTTTTAGATTTTCCCCTAGAATAAAAGGCGATGTCAATTATTTTACCTTATAGAAAATAAGTTCCAAGACAAGAAATTTCAACGTACAAACATACCTCTTGATTTGATTTATTTTAAACTCAGTTCAGTTTTACATTAAATATAGGTTAGATTTACATAGGCAACTTAACACAGTACAGCTAAGGAATAAAAGAAAAAATGTAACAATAAAATAGGCAGCGAGTTAGGATCAGCAAATAGCAAAGGCTAATCTAATGGATGACCCCTACAGTAAAATACAGTTACAGACAGAAATAAGAAAAGTTTTTTTTTTTACAAAAAGTTTTTCTTTGTGCGCTACGGTAGATCATTAAATAGAATAACAATTAAGCATAGAGTTCTTCAGGGTTTTACGAAATATTCTAAGAGAATTTGAGCTTTAAGATCAAAATGTAAACAAACAGCTACATGTAGGAGGAATTTCAAACAATAAGACACGAAAATGCGAATATAAAAACAATGTTACTACGCTAGCCCCGCAACATACTCTTACATCGGCATTCACTAAAACAGAACAGAACTTACCAGTGGCAAATGACATGTGCTTCATCTACAGTGAGAGCTCTGACTGATTTTTGGTAAATATCGCTTGACAACATTTTGCGCCATTTTGTCTCACCCAACCAAGACTCTGGTGAACCGTAAACGATTGAGTAACTTCCATTTTCAACTGCTCTGATCTCTGACTCGGAGCTGACATCACTGAGTGATATTGCGCTTATTCCAAGTGAATTTAGGCGGCTAACTTGGTCCTTCATGAGGTTAATCAGTGGCGAAACAACGAGTACAATGTTCTTCTCACGAGTTGGATCCACACAAGAGTACACGATGGACAAAGCCTGAAATACAACAGACTTTCCAAATCCAGTTGGAAGATTGACAAAAACATCACTCTTCGATTCAAAAACAAATCGCAAGGCTTCCTCTTGATGCTTATTGAGGCTATCAAACCCGAAAACTTCGCTCGAGTTCGCAGACGTTATTTTTGGCGGAACCAGTGACAGCCGGAAATACGTCTGCGTTCGCGGGCTATGCAGCATTCTATTATCTGTACAATATTAGGAGGATAAGGAAATATCTTAGCAAAGAATGTACTACTACATGCTTTTATCTCTAGCCGCCTTAATTACTGTAATAGCCTCTTATATGGCTTACCAGCGTATCAGATTCAAAAACTGCAAAGAGTCCAGAACTCTGCCGCACGTCTTGTATTCGACGAAAGTAAATTTTGTCATATTACACCGTTTCTGAGATTTCTACACTGGTTACCGTAAAATATTGAGTTGTTTTTAAAATTTTATTTTTAACTTTTACGGCCATTCATAAACTTGCTCTGACCTACATTTCCGATCTTGTATCTCTGAAAGACACAGGCGGTAGGTATCATCTTAGATCAAATAACGGCAACAATCAACATTCCACCATACAAGCCTTTTTCCACACGCTTGGTGAACGATCTTTTTGTATGGCTGCCCCTAAATTATGGAACGACCTTCCCCTTTTTATTAGAAATATATCCTCAGTTAATGCTTTCAAGAAGGTTCTTAAAACTTACTTATTTCAGCAGGGGTTTCCTAGCTAATTTATTTATTGCTTCTTTTTATAAAGAAGGATTAAGACTTATTAGAATTTTAGATTTTTTTTAGGAATGTTTTGTAAATAGGACTTTTAGGATTTTGTTGAGTCAATATAATGCGCAGATGAAAATTTCTTCTCTGGATTGATATTTGCACAATACAAATCAATAAATTATTATTATTATTATTATTATCATTATCATTATCATTATCATTATCATTATCATTATTATCATTATCATTATTATCATTATCATTACTATTATTATTATTATTACCAGTAAAATGCTCAATTAAATGATACACCACAAGAAATCCACTAAGGTTACCAGATTAGCATTTGACTGTACACTGCAAGTAATAGAAGACTAAGAACGATGAACCCTACGCCAGCGTTGTTTCCTGGCTTCGAATACAGCTTTCGTTTGCTCGATAGGCCAAAAATTGAAAAAAATTCGTATTTTTGAAAATGTATTTTTTTGGCATCTTTAGGCTTTATTCTTTAAGCGAAAACCTGCTTTTCCCTTTTTTACTGTCTTTTCAGCAATATTTTTAGCAATTTCTAAAAGCACCTGACTTGTTGCCATGGAAACGGGAGTTGTTTACACGTCTTTCTTTGAAGAAAAAGCCACGACAATCAGCCGAAAATCGCATATGAGCTACCAGAATACATTCAGGGGGCCTGGGAAGTAGTCTGGCCAGTTATCGAGGAAATTTCAGGCAACTTACATGAAATAGCGAAGGAGAAAAAACGTGCTCGCATTGTTTACGATTCATTGGAAAGTTATCGAAGAGAAATGCCTCCGAAGAAGAAATTTAGAAGTGGTAGATCGAAGAAAAGAAAGTTTACTGGGAATAAATATACCAGGCAAAAGAATTTGGGAGGTAAAAGAAGCGCTTGTGGAACAGGAATCTATCGAGGAAAGTGACGAATCTGACCTTGATCGACTCGACAAAACGGACACCCTGCCATCATCATCGGATAACTTATCCTCGCATGTTTTGCCAAAAAAAACACACGAACTCTCCGACACGAAGCTTGAAACTGAAACTTCTTCAAGCGAGGATGATTCAGTTGCAATACAAGGTTTTCGTTTTATAGACATGGCAGTTCTCAGCCCAATCTTTCGATTACTGCTTTGCCTGATGTGCAAGAAGAACCATGTGGAGTTCGATGAAGATTGCGATGGAAAGATGGGATTTGCTTCTGCACTGTTTATCAAGTGCACCGGGAAAAAGTGTAAGTTTTTCGATAAATTTTACTCTTCTTCGAAAGTTGGAACCTCTCAGGCATTCGAGGTCAATCGCAGAATAGTTCTTGCATCCAGAAACATTGGTGTTGGGCACCAAGGCCTTGTCAAATTCACTGCTTTTATGAACATGCCTCCTCCTATGAATGAGAACTCATATAGAGATAGTGTTGATGCTGTGAGAAAAGCTGCTCAAAATGTTTGCCAGCAAAGTATGAGATCTGCTGTTGAAAATGTAAAAACATTTTATGAACCAGATGAGGATGGTGTTTTTGACATAGGGATTTCAGGGGATGGAACATGGAGACGGAGGGGATATTCATCCATCTTTGGAATAGTAACAGCCATGTCGATGGTTACTGGAAAGGCAATCGACATTGAGGTTATGTCCAAAGAGTGCAGGGAGTGCATGGTGTGGAGGAACAAAGAGGGGACACAGGAATGTGAAGATTGGTGGGAGGGTCACCAACATCTTTGCCATGCTAACCACCTTGGGTCCTTTGGCTCAATGGATGCCTCTGGGCTGCTAGCCATATTTCAACGGTCAGTTGAACAGTACTCCCTACGTTACACTGATTTCCTAGAAGATGGCGACAGCAAGGCCCATAAGCTCATTGTTCAAGAAGCTGTTTATGGTGAGAAAGATGTCTCGAAATTGGAATGTGTTGGGCATGTCCAGAAACGTCCGGGCTCACGCCTTCGTTCATTGAAAAAGCGAATGGGCCAATCTCGTCTTGAAGATGGCAAACCAATCGGTGGCACTGGAAGGCTTACAAAGAGCAAAATAGATCAACTCCAGGTCTATTATGGGAAGGCCATACATAACAACACCCATGATATCCAGTCATTGCAGGATGCTGTCATGGCTATATGGCACCACACACAATCAACAGATGAAAACCCAGACCACGATTTGTGCCCCCCTAGAGAACATTCATGGTGTGGGTTTCAGAGGGACTTGGCAAAGGAAACCTCAGACTATGAACATACACATCTCTTGCCTAGTGCTGTTGCCAATGCAATTAACCCAGTCTTTGAAGCCCTAAGTGACGAAGATCTGTTGCAACGCTGTCTTCATGGTGGCACGCAGAACAGAAATGAGGCCATAAATGCGCTTATCTGGCAACGTGCAACTAAAGAAACACATTCTGGCCTACCAACTGTTGAGCTTGCTGCTTATCTTGCAGTGTCACACTATAATGATGGTGCCATTTCGATCATGTGTGTTCTCAAAGAGCTGGGAATTGCACCTGGACTGCATTGCAAACAAGCATGTAAAAAGCAAGACTATAACAGACAGCGCCATGCTTGCCGAAAGAGCTCAGAAAAGTCCAAAGAGAGAAGGAAAAAAATTAGAAACTATAAGAAGGGCTACAGTGACCATTTGGAAGCACTTTAAGGAGAACCATTGTATGAAGCTGGAGCTTTCTAGGACTTTAACTTTAATTGCTTTTTCTCTCATGTCGTTTTTTGAGTGTGTGCAATCACGGTAAACACAATATCTTGAAAGCTATTTAAGATACTTCAATGAAATTTTCACAGCTTGTTTATTATAAATAGATCTGTGCAATGACGTACTTTTATAGGGATTTGAGCACCCTATCAGCACTAACTGATTTTTTACTTTCCGTGATTATGCATGATTTTTCCATGTTCAAAGGGAAGCTCTAACTCAAGATCAAAGTGCAGTTTCTTTATAAAAGTTGGTCATTGCATAGCCCTGACAACAAATTACAAGTTGAGCAAATTTCAAGTCTCCAGCATAAAGGAAAGCGGAGATATTGCGTTTGGGAATAACCTAATTCTAGACCTTTGGAAATGGGTGTGGTCAGCAAAATGGGTGTGGCTCCTCTGGAATTTGAGGAATCCTTCTAGGATGTGTTGCAAATGAATCACCAAGGGCTAGTAAATACTTTGGTGTAGAATAATTGACCAGATTTTATCAGATAATGTTAGCAAAAATGTTGTAAAAATGACCATTTTTAACTCGTGAAGCGCATGCGCAGCACGAGTTATCGTGAGTTGTGGACAAATGTGTCGCTCGATCGATGGGCTGTAAACTTTATGCAAATGAGGTACGCTCGCAGCTTACTTTTAAATTGCTGTCTATCTTTAACACTTTCTTGTTCGATTTTTGCCGCGAAAAAAATTCGAGATTCACCGTTTCGTCAAAAATCATGTTTTTTCACTAAAAAGTCATTGCGGGACATGTGTAAATTTATATTCGTTTGAAAGGTCAAGAATATGACCTTTCTCAGCTATTTTGTTCTTTGAGATAAAAATAAATCTCGGATTACAATGTCACATCGAAACCCACGCGTTACGCAAAATTCCATTCGAACTCTGGCTTCGAAGCAAAATATCACTTTCGCATTGACAAATACCACACATCGGCAGAAGTAAAATCTATTCCTTATCAATCCAGCTTCATCGTGTTAAAATTTCAGCAAAATCGAACAAAACCAGACGGAATTAGAATTTTATCTTTTGTATCTCGCTCAAGTGTTTGAGTAAACTTGATTAGGGCGGTAACCCGTAGCAACCAAAAAACACGGGCGAACACACGAAAGCCGTTTTGGTCCACAAAATCCACAAATATCGTTTAACAGCTGAAACTTGAATGGAAAAATCTTTTTCGAACTTTTCTAAAGTAATTTAGACGAAAAAACTACTTCTGAGTGCTACATAAGAGAGCGAAACGAAAAACAAAGCAGACAGGCATGACAAGGCGAAAACAAGCCGATAATTTATTCAACGTGGGCCGCTGCACGTACGCAAACAAACTCTTGTTTCTGGATAATTTCAGCCTTACCAGCCAGCGAATGGTTCCAAAAATACTTACACTAGCCTTACAAATGTCCTGAATTCCATTTCCGAAAGATTTGGCCCAATTCTTGGCCAAATTAAACATTTCTTCGCGATGTCCGCCATTACGGCCAAATGCATACTAATTTGTCAGATTGGCAAACTTCTCCCGAGGGGGGGATAGCACGAAAAGAGCTGAAAATTGGCCTGTGATTGGATAATTATTAGGTCATTTCACTGTCCAAATTTGGTGAAAAGCGGATGTAACGCAAATTTTCTGTCATGATTTAAGTCATCAGACTTCAGTATCTGAAATTTACAGGGTCGGACTAGAAAGAGTTTTAAAATAAGCTGTTTTAAAGGTCTAAATTAAAAGATATAAGTTAAAGAAGGCTCGTCTACCGAAAATGAGAACATCGAGAATCGTAAAATCGATGAGCAGCACAAGTTCTCACTGGATGCCAAATTCGTGTGGATTTTACAAAAAAGCGGAAGAAGTACGGTTTTATGGTATGGTAAATGGGCATATAACGAGCGAAATGATATAAACACAGAGCAATTAGTTTCTGTATCTCTAAAAATAAAGAAAAAAAGAAAAAAATTCAGCCTACACCCGGAGTCAATCGCGGTACACTTGAACGGCAGAGGTACGCAGTACCACTGAGCTATGTCAACATCAGGTGCAGAAAGCGAAAAAAAAATAAACATTCTTATTAGTATCAACTATAAAACCTCGGACAACTCAGCGGGCTCGAGTCTATACGAGGATTTTCCGTTGGTTAATTTCCTCGTACTCTAAATATGAAAATCAGCCACAATATTCCCAAAACCAAATAATATTAAACCTAATCCAAAAAAAATATTTGAATTCGTTTGTTCGCTTCACGAGTTTGCTCACAGAGCACTGATTAGACTATCGAGCCACCTTAAGAACTGTACACAGATGCGTCAGAGGTTCTAGATATCCTTTCAAATCACGTGAGGTCTCACAGTAGCTGGTTTACAACTGTACTTATAATTTTAGGCTTAGATTTTTGATTCAGCCTTTTCTTTAGGAATGCTTCATACAGCTTTCATTTGCTTTATTAAGAACTGTACACAGATGCGTCAGAGGTTCTAGATATTCTTTCAAATCAGGTCTCAAAAGACTTCACTCCCGCTGTAGCTAGTGCTGTAGCTAGTCTACAAATGTATTCAATAATGTTAGACTAAGATTTTTTATTTAGCTTTTTCTTTAGTAATTTTTAATAATTGAGTTTTTATTTATATCAATATACATGTTTATGGAAAACGAAAATGATAATGATAGTTGCTCAAATGTTCTGTCAGCCTTTTTTAACTTAAGAGTTTTATTGTGAAGTTTTAATAAAGTTTTTGTTATTAGTAATAGTAGAGTTGTTTTACATCACCAACCTTAAGGGGATCATACATGTATGGCTTGCGTCTGGAAGTTGTGGAAGAGTTTGGCTGAATGGAATGCAGCTTCTTCATTTCCTGTGGAGACACCAGTCCCTGTTCCATCTCCTGCCTGGCACTTTCAGGAACACGATTCCACAAGTGGGACACATGGACCACATTTTCAACACCATCTGCATGATGTAAGTTCTCTTCACAGACGTTCTCTTCGAGTGAAGGTGATGAACAGGAAGTTACAGCAACAGATTCACCATCCATAAGGCTATCACTGCTTTCCTTGAGACTGAGCGAAGACTGCTCCAACACACTTTGAATAATGTCCACATTAGACCCATTGACTTCACAAGTATTAACTCCCACCTGTGGCTCGACTTCATATTGCCAAGCCATGAAGCGTAATGTTCTTCCATGCCAAGTTTCTGAGTATTGTTTGATGAGAAGAAACGTAGATTGTAATCAATCAACCCATAGGGCATTCGATTCAAATCCATTCTTGGTGCCGGACTTCGAAAGCATTTGCTAAGGCGATATACCAGGTTGTGTTTTCCTCCTTTATACAATGTTTCCATTGCCCTTCCACTTGAAAGAAGGAAATCAGCTTTTACAAATTTAAAGAACTCCAAACCTCTATCGTCTAGCAATGTAAGCTTGAACAAGTGGTTAAGGATTTGGGACTCGAGTCTGAAAGACATTAAACTTTTGAAATAGGATAGAAACTCCTTTACCAAATCACCAACACTTCTGGTTTTTAAGGGGCTGTGTATGCTTGTCAGGAGAGCAGTTGAAAATTGGTGACAATGACACATCTTCTGGAATAATCCTTTTAGGTGGGGTGTTGTTAGAAGCTTCTTGGAAAATTCCAGAGTCCAACACATAATCAACATGCAGTGTTGCTTCTGCTTCTGACAAAGACTTGAACTCTTTCATCACATGCTTATTTACTTGTGAGCGACAGGATGAACCTAAACAGCAAACCATTCTTCGACAATTCCAAATATGAAGTTTAGCAAGAATGAACAGATAGTTTAGTAACTGGTCAGATTCTCCAACTTGTCTACCGACAAAAACATCTTTTAAGGTAAATTCTATATACTTTCCTGAGAGCATAGACCAGAAGTTTTCAAATTGTTTCCAGAAACAATAGGAGAAAGAACATTCATAAAATAGGTGATGAACCGTTTCTGATTGTTCCTCACAAAAGGTACACCAATCATTCCCGGACATAACCTATCTTAGCGAGACGTTGATTAGTAAAAGTAATATCAGCTAATAATTTAAACTGAAAACTTCTAATAAACGTTTCAGATGAATACGATTTAATATTAAGAAAAGCATTAGGCTCTGTGCATGCTGTTGGTGAGCAATTGTGAAGTACCGATTTCAATTACATTTCATGCGAAGACTGTTTAATCCCATGTGACAAAATTTTGATCAAAGCACGAAAATACCACGATCTTTCGCTCGTGATAAAAAAAAAATACTCTCTATGGTGGAAGTTTGAGATATTTAGCCAAATGGAAGGTCAAAATTACGTATTTTGGACATGTCACACGTAACACACAACACGAATGTCACAAACTGAATTGCGTTTTCTCTATTTTCACTTACACTAATGGGCCAAAAAATATAAAACTTTAACGTTCATAAAATAAGTTTTCTTTTGCTGCAACTTGTGTTAAGTTAAGGATAGCCTTTTCGGAAAATGAGACGTTTCATAAGATGAGGACGAAATGTCCAATGGCTATCATGACCGTCACTGGCAAAATTTACAATCAACATTTACAATGGCTTTAGTGATCCTACCTTCAAACGAAGTCACGCTTGGGTGGTTCATAAAATAAACAAGCTCTAAAGGACTGTTGTTTTGATCAATTCGCATATTTTTCTGGCTGTGTGGCGTTTTTTCTGAGATGAGAACAGCATTGTCCAATAAGTCCCGTTAAAGTACACCACTTTCTTTTGAATACCATGCATCGTGCTGTTTTGAAGGCAAATGGTGTATCGTGCGCTATCATCGATGGTGTATTGTGCGCTATCATCGATCGTGTACCGTTAACCGTGCATCGTGTCTTGAACAGGCTGCATCGTACATCATGCATCGCATACCATGCAGCTATAGCGTAGCTCAGCGTGCGTAGAACCATTTGAAAGGAGTTTCCATCGCATGTGAGTACATATTTATTAAATTGAAGAACAAAATAAGAACTGTTCTTTGTATCCATGGTACTTTGCAAGAGGCTATTCCCTAATATGAGAGGCTTTTTGGAGAAAACATATTGAGACATGAACTGTAGACAAAAGAAAATTGTCAATTTTCATTGCAGGTCATCCAAATGCACGTACTGTTGTTGATATATCTGTAGCTTTCACAGAAACCTCCTTCGGGTGGTTCCAAGGCCGACAGCCAGCATGTAGAAGCTGTGTAGAAGATCGTTCTTTTGCTGAATTTAAATAAAGAAAACATAATCTCGTTCATGAATAAAGACAATCGGAATGCATTAAACAGCTTCCTGTGTACTTTTTCGAATCTGACGTTATTAAATTTACCTGCCATGATGGAATTCTTATGTCCACACACAAATAATTTTATGCAAATGTTGTCAACTTGCGCGCGTAAATTTCTTTCTGCCATAACACTCTTTACGCAAATAGTGTTCTTGTTAGCTGTATGTAAAACCATCCAGCTCTTTCAGGTTCAGTGAATTTAGCTTTGATCATATTATGTTATCCTCGAGGTAAAGGCTAACAGTTTCACTTCAAATCTGCAGTCGCACAACAGACAACAATACCCCGCCAAAATATTCCCTCTTAAAGAAGCCCGAGAAATATGACCCTTCATGACTTCTGTGTTTTCCTGTTGTGTGACGTCACATAAGCAGGTATCGATCGTGTAAACCTAGGAAACCGTGTATCGGGTCATGTAGCATTCCTTTGTTCCAAAAGTTGCATACAAAGTTACTATTGTATTCGGCCCAATAAGTGGGAATATTTATTAATATTACAAACCTTTGATAATATTGCAACTATAAACTATCTGTCTCTTCCATTATTCATGGTAAAATTTCGTTTTTTTGCCGTGCTAATAAAAATTCAGTCAGCTTTTCATCAGTGAGTCTAGCCGAAACGCACTTCAGTCCTTTCGTGACTTGGGTGTCATCTATCACGACTTCGTAATCAATGTACAGTCAACTTATGCCAAATCTTTGTAAAAATTATGCAAACAAAATCATTCTACAAAACACGGCATCTCGACATTTACATGGATCGTGCACCGTGCATCGTGTATCGGGCGATGTATTGGACCTTGATGAAGCAGCTTTGTCTATTTTTTTTTCTAAGAAAAGTCAATGTCAAATAGTTGCTTTTAAAATGTAAACAGACGAGAACTTAGAGTTTATGCTGATACTGCTAGCCTCTTGCATCATTTCAGTAGTGAACGTGTCGAATAGCTTTTGGTGTTGTTGCTATACAAGCCGGTTTCTATCAAGGCAAGGCCAGAAATTGAATAGTTGTTTTAGTATATACTAATACAGTGAGATAATATACACCACAAAAAATTGATTTGGATGATTTCTTCACTTGTCCCGGATACAAACCGGGACGCCATTTTTCCCGAGTTGCTTGGAAGTAAAATCAGAGTGTGCCGCGAACAGCGCTATCCACTGTGTTAGTATACACTAATTATTATTATTATACAATGCTGATGCTATCTCAATTTTGATTGGCTAAAAGCACCCCGCTAATTCTAGATGGCGCTGTGTCATCGCGTCACATCTACAGACACTGGCGTTTATGCATGTAGGTATGACGCGTTTTTGCAGACAATGGTTTTCGTCACCTGACAAGCTAGCCGGCGGTTTGAGCAAGATTGTCATGGCGGAGTCCGCTCCAAGATTCGCGTCAGTCTCAGAAGCGGATTTAGGACGCCTTGTTGACGACAAGGACGCAAAGAACACCAAACGAGCTACCAAGACAGCTCTTAGAGTTTTACAGCAGTATTTGAAGGAGAAGAAAGTTCCTGAACCGCAAACCAAAGATGGCATCAGTAACGTTCTCAAACTATTTTATGCCGAAGCTAGAAAAGTCGATGGAACTTCTTATTCCAAAAGCACTCTCAACAGCCTGAGATTTGGACTGGGCAGACACTTCAAGGCGACTCTTGGCTTCGATATAATAAACGATCCAGCATTTGCCGAGGCAAACAAAGTTTTTGGCACCAAGTGCGTTGAACTAAAACGACAAGGGCTCGCCAAAGTCCATCACACGCCACCGATCTGCGAAGAAGATCTTAAAAAGCTGTAAGAAAGCGATGTTTTTAACCAAAACAGCCCGGAAACGCTTCAAAACAAAGTTTTTTTCGAGGTTATGTTGTACTTTTGTCGCCGAGGAAGGCAAAATCTTCGTGAACTCAAAAAAACTGATTTTTCATTCAGCACGGATGGCAAAGGTGCAAAATATGTGTGCAAAACAACAGATGAACTCACAAAGAACCGATGAGAAAATGATGAAGGATTTGAAGGAGGCGTGATGTTCGAGAAACCAGGACCACACTGTCCTGTGGCTTCATTTGAACGGTACATACAGCACCTGAATCCCTCAAACAAATTTTTGTTTCAGCGGCCGAAGAAAAACGCCGGCATATCTGATCAAGTGTGGTACGATAACATGGTTGTCGGAGAGCGTTTGCTCGGTGAAAAAATGAAAAGGATCTCTCGAGAAGCCAAACTTTCAAAGAGTTACACCAATCACTCGATCAGGGCAACGGCGGTTACAATCTTGGACAAGTCAGGGTTCGAAGCAAGGCATATCATGGCGGTGAGCGGGCACAGAAATGAATCCAGCATTCGGAGCTACAGCAGGACTGACATTTCAACCAAGAGAAAAATGTCGGAAACCCTGACGACAGAGTGCGAGGTGAGAGGTGAGGAAGTGGCTATTAATCCGCACCAGTTATCTCCTGTTATTAGCCTTTCTCAAGAGGAATTTATTGTACAGAACTCTCATTCAGAGATAACGAAAAATTTTAATTTCTTTAACTGTAATGTCAACATTCATTAAACGCAAATCGGGAACATTTTTCATAAGACCGTACAACTTAACTTTAGAATTTTGTTCAAAAGTTTCAGTTCGATTCAGTTTTTCCTGAAACGTTTTCAGATGTTTTAAGCTTAAATCCTTTCTGTAAACCTTTTGAATTCCGCTTTACACGCTATTCACGGCTGTCATTAATAAAGATGTTTACACTGAAACGTGTCATTGCGTGGCTTACTTTGTTGTTGTTCTGTGAAATGTCTCAACGCTTGTACATTTATAATTGTATAATAAAACAATTATTGGATTCGGTTTTCGCATGATAGCGAGAATTATCAAGGCCTCGGTTTGTGTTATCGGCCTCAGCCTTCGGCTTCGGCAGATAACACAAACCTCGGCCTTGATAATTCTCGCTATCATGCTCAACCTCATCCAATAATTGCTTATTATCAACCTAAAACCCATCCAGGGAGCCTAATATGTCTAGGTGCAAGTCATTGTTTACTTTGTAGAATGCCCCATTAATAGTTTTCTCCGTTTGAAGCTCGGGGCAGATAAATCGGGCGGTTGTTGCGCAAACTATTGCTTTCTTAGTGGTGTCTAGTTTATATAAACGATCTTCAGAGACTGTGGTTTTGCCTACAAGAAAATTTCCACGGAAGACTTCAGCCCCTGAACGATATGTGCAAGACCAATCATCTGTGGTCCTCTCTGTAAGTACCTCTAGCCCATTTCCTGTAACTTTCAATAAATAGTACTCTTCTCCGGGGTCGCCTGATGCAATAGCGATGAATGCATTTTTGGTAACCAGATCTTTAATGCCTTCCCGCTGTTCTTGGATATCTCCTCGTGTTGCCCGGTGATGACCATAGCCTTTTTCTGGTTGAATTCCGATTGTCTCCCAATCATCAACATGTTCTTTGTCTTTGCATTCACTGTAGTCGCCATCAATGCAGTGGTTACAGTAACATGACAGTTGGCGAACATCAAGACTGTTACTTTCGCCAGTTGAAATAATACTGTGAATGCTCCTGTTCCCTTTGACCTCTGTAAATAGCCTGTAAGGCCTGTCCCTGTTCACTTTGTCGACGTAAAAAAAATGCGACGCTTGAGGGTTACGTTCTCCGACTGATAACGGGATGGCGCAGGTTCCTTCAAGTTCTTTTCAGCATAATTAAACAGATCACGGGCATTCTGAATGATCTCATTACCTTTTATTACCGCCATGTCTGCCTTGTGCTTCAAGTTTGCTCCTGCACCATCCTGTGGACCTTTTGCATGTGAAGTCTCGTAATAGTTACGAATGGTAAAAAAACCGAAGTCTGTTACGGAGAAACTGACATCACCCATACAGTGGCGGCTTTTGTATTGAGCCGAGCAACCGTCAGTGAACTCGTGCATCACTGTTGCATTGTATTTTATTGACTTAAGTAGTCCGCGATCAGTCCCCGGCATTGGTGAACCGAGTGATGGTCATGCTTACAGTCAGGGGAGAGTACGAAAATATGTTCTGTGACAAGAAGTGGTGCATCGGGTGAACTTTCTACCCTATCAGTGTCGTTAAGGGCATGTCTGTGAAGAATGGTCACGTGGATGGATGCTCGTTCTGGTAATTACAGGAATAGTTTTCGGAATAATCATGAATGCAGGAGACATGATTTGGGGGTAAGTTATCTAATAAGCGTTCGAGCTGCTCATGCTGCCAGCTTGCACGGAATTGATGTGATGGAAAACTCTTCAGAAGTTCCTTCAAGTGTTTGAAAAGATCACCAGGACCTGTTTCTTTGATAACGAGTTGCAGTTTTCTTTTTTCCTGGCCATCTGCGTGTTGGATGTTAACGTATTCAAATCGTTGCCATTTCACATTAGGTGCAGTACCTCTAGCAGCTGAAGATTGTGAATTCCGCAAGACTCGCAGGTTCTGTTAACGCAAGCCTTGTCATGATACTTTTTGTCTCCTTTCGGACAAAGAGTTGTCTTAATTAAATCTGTAAGATGCTCATATACCGGCACAGTTTCGGATCTGCTGTTTTTGGCCTGCACTATTTTTTTTCTAAAATCCATGCAGCTCTTAGAAACCATTTGCATGTCAACGTGCACTCTACAACAGCACGAATTCCTGTCCTGCGTCCTAGGTGGGATAACATAAAATGGCCTACACTTTTCAAATGCTCTTTGCCCTATTTTAACATCAGGATATTTTCTTTTAAAGGCAACAAAAACTTCAGTTTGTGTCATCTCTAGAATTTGTTTTTCGTGTTGTACATAGACCTTAGGGGCGATCCTCTTTCGGATAGTGTCTTTCTTGTTTCCCGTCCTTCGAGATACTTCAGGACCAGCCCAAAAATTGTGAGCTAACTTTCTAACCTCTTCTGACAGAGCGTCAGATCGAGTTTTGCGTTCAGTGTACGTCCAACACCGTTTTTCTCCTCGCAGAATTTTAGTGCGGTGCTCAAAACCCTTGGAAACACGACCTCTATTAATGTTTAACCTTTTAGCGATTTTTGTTCGAAGTCGGGCATTCGAGACTGCTTCGCCAGAGATTAGAGAAACTCCTACATTGACTGTGGCCCTAGCATCATCGGATCGCTTGTTCTTTGTGGTGCCGAGTGCTGTTGCTATGTCATTTAAGGCAGCTGTAGCGATTCGGGTATCGTCCTCGTCTTCTGGTGACCTCACATGCCCCAGCTGCTCTAAAGCCTTTCTCGTCGACGGGCTCTCTACCAGGGCAGCTACCACGGCTACCTTTTTTCTCAGACTGTATGGGAGGCTTTTCCTTACTGAATCAAGAGCTCTTTTTTTTGCCATTCGGCTGGGAAAGGCTGGGCACTCTTTGTTTTGTTGGGGTATCTCCTGTCTGGTTTTCGATCTCTCTTTTGATTTCCGTTGTCTCTGGTTCTTCTTTTTGGCTTCCATTACATCTTTTTGCCTCTGCCGTTGTCGAGCTTTTAGAGTCGCCAGTCTGGTTTTCCAGTCGACTTCGTTGACCCTATCATAGCAAATGTATTACCTAGTTTTGCTTACCTTCAAATCATTTTGCGAACTAAAATTGACTACAGCTTCCCTCTCCATAATTTGCCACAACATGCATAAAGCCATTTTCTTTTAATCCATTTATCAACACTAGGTGAAGATGGTCTTTACCCCAGCAATGAGATTAAATTTAGGGCCTGTTTACATGGTGGTCCGGCTAACTGGGCTACTCGGCTAAAAGGGTTGACACACAGCCCGCCTTTACATACAATTCACCTGAACCGAGCAGTGAGTGGGCTGCGTGAGCAGCCGCTAAGCACAACAAACTAAATGGTCGACCAAAGAAACTTGGCCTGTTCTCCATTTGAGACTCCTCTGTTACACTGATCACTTTAGATTGCCTGTCATTATGTTCGGCAGATAACACTAGCAAATCGTAGCTACGAAAAAATTCACCTTGAGCCGTCACGTTTTCGCGGTTTATCTCACCCTGGCCAGCCCAGCACGAACTGTTTACGTGGTAAAAAGCTATCCCGCCTAGTCCGGGCAAGTAAACAGGGTGCCCCAGGTAGGCGGACTACCCTGTCTAGCATGTAAACTCTTTAATACTTTTTCTAACGAAGCGTATGAGAAGTTGGCCCTCCCAGGGTAGCTCGGTTAGCCGGGTAACCCGTTTAGCTAGGGCATCCTTCCTTCATGTAAACAGGCCCTTAGAATGAAGTCTTTGTTTGTTTGTTTTTACTGTTCATTTTACATACAAAAGCAAATTTATTTTTTTTCCACACAACTTCATGTTATTCTGTAGGTATTTTATGGTCTTTTATTGGTTTTCAGGTTGTCAACAAGGAACAGCCAATGCAAGGTGACCATCACTTATCCAATTGCAAATCGTGACAGCAATTACTTTAACTGTTTAATTTGACTTCTAGGAAGAACAAACTGCCGCTATCAGAAGAAACCTAATAAACAAAACCAGAACCAGAAACCCACTAAATACCCGATTGTTTACAAAAAAATTCACTCATGGGCACTATCCATCCGGGTATATTCCTCGCACGGGTACTATGAACAGTATGGGCCGATTGAATCGCACACGCGCGGGTACTATAGTGTAACGTGAGCAATTTTACTATTTGCAACAAAGTTTATGTATAGAGAGCATTTTTTACCAACTCACCCACTTTGTCAGTCCCATCAGCGGGTTTCTTTTCTTTTTTTTTGTGTCTTTTACGTTCAAGAACAGCTTCGGTGTGCGTTTCATAGTACTTCTGTGAAGCCCGACGGCCCTTTAACCTTTGTTTCTCCCTCCATTCTTTCATTTTCTCAGCATTTGTTTTAGCCATCCTGGTCACTACGACCAGATCAACAATTTGATCTTTTTCACGAAAGTCGTCAATTTACGAAGACGGTTTATACGAAAAGAAACAATTCATAATTGTCACTGAGTGGGAATACTTGTGCATTGAGATCCATTCCGTTCGGGGACTCCAGCTGTCATGCAATTTAGTTATCCATGAATACTACAAGCCGCCTTCAAAAAGGAAATTGGCTGTGTTCTTTACCAGAACGCCTGCACAAAAAATGCGAGATTTTCCTTTGCTGACATACTGAGGCTAATCTACCGCAACCATCGGGCGTGGGCAAGAGAGAGATTTGTTTTTTGGTATGAAATGTAATTACACGTCATCCACATCAAAGCAAGGTAAATATTTTGTATTTCGGTTGAAAATAAAACCTATTCTTCACCAATACTAAACTTTGTTTTCATTGTTTTTTTTTTGTTATTGTTTTTTGGAGGCATGCTTTTAAAATTTTGCCCAACCCCAGCCTAGTTATATAAAGTTTGTTACACACAGAAAAACACTTTTATACAACAACACGCGTCATGCATAAATAGGGTATGGTGGTACGCCAATACGCATGCAACACCGGGAAATTGATAAGCTGGTTTTAAGCCAATTGTCGGCTTGGGACGAAATTCTACAAGCCGCCTTCCAAAAGGGAAATCGGCTGTGTTTCTTTACTAGAACGCCTACACAAAAAATGCGAGATTAGCATCGGAGTGCTTATGAAATCTGTTTTTTACCCTACCAAATTGTTCTCTGGCAAGCTAACAAATAGTGTATTGGTGGAGCGTGCTGATCGAGATTCTAGCATTTTGCAACAATGTCTAGAAAGAATGAGAAAAGTAATGCCGAGGTGGTGGAAATGCTCCAAGAAGCTGTTGACGCAGGGAATGAGGCCTGGGATGCAGTAAATAAGTTCCATGGGAAATTTTTGGAAGCTTCTGCAGCAGCGCGGATGCTACCTGAAATCAGAGCTCCCTTTGATCACATATGCCAGGGTAAGTAACAAACCAGTTATTATTTTCTATGGGTTAGGAGGTCACACAAGAACTCCTTTAACTGATCAGGTTGTTTTCACAATGTTTATTTCACAGACACTAAGGAAAAGTTGCTGCGATTTGGTGTTAAAAACCTCCACAAAGAACTTGAAGCAAGGGGCAGTTTACCATGTGACAGGACAAAGAAGGGAGTGCTGTAAACTTAACCGAGGCAAAGTGTTGTAATTAGTTTAAAAGCAACAAATAAATACACTGACGTTTCAAAAGTTTCAATTTTGTCTTGTCTAGCCTTCCTTTTACTCCTGCTGCCGTCATAGTTAGAATTTGCCCTCTCGTCTTTTGAGAAAAAGCGATCCATACAACCACGGGCATAGCTAGTTCTGTTGGTAGCCCTCTGTCGAACACCCCGATTTTCCATTTGCTCATCGACTGGAAGGCTGTCAAGGGAAATAGAAGAACTGGACGAAGGGAGTAACTGCGAGGAAGGAGTTATTGGGTACAAAGAAGGGTTTTCGCAAATAGGGTCACAAATTACGTCAGCGTTTACCGTAAAACAACTTTACAACAAGCAACTCTTTTGCACCATGCGGGTGTACCTAGTAGAACTTCCAAAGATCGTCATTTCCTCTCTGACGAAGCACGTTTACAGATAGGAGTCCCAAGGATTCTTTTATGATTATTGTCCTCTCTCTCTTGTAATTGTTAGTAGTGGAAAAAAGTCCCTAGTTGTTGGTTTCCCTTTTTGTTTGGTAAAAGGAATATTTTATTTCTATGTATGTACGTCACGTCATGGTGTTACAAACCTTTTGCAACTTTGTACAAATGCCTACTTAATGAACATAATATATTTCATTGAAGTATTCTACCTTTCGAATAAATTCTCACACCCCTGCATGTCAAGTAAACATGAGGCAGAAAGGAAGACCATTTTCAGAAAGTGCGTGGTAAATAATTAGCGGTACAAGTGATTATCGTTCGAAATGCTTATGGAAGCTATCCTAAAATAACACGTACAGCAAGTGACAATCAGATCACGCACGTTTGAGAGATAAATGTCTCCAAAATACACTTTTAAGTGCCTGGTGTGTTCTTGGTAGGTGCTCAAATGCTGGAAATGGGTGTTAAAATTGGCACTACACTGAATTTGGGACAATTAAATAACTTGTACGTCACAGCCTGGACACTCGTATGTACCGTGAAGAGATTAGAATAAAAACGTAAACCAAATCGTTGTCATGTACGTGAGGGACACTGAAAGAGCGGATGTAGGGGTGGGAATTTTTGGCGTGCAAGATTTGTTGCGATGCCGAATCCGGTGTTGTTGGATCACATTTTACTGCTCTGACTTGACACATCATTAATAGTCCACAATGCATATATCTTAAGGTATAAAAGTACAGAAACATAAACTCCTAACATGCATTTTATCTTCAACTCGCGGGATCAAAACAAGGATTAACATGTCTTGTCGTCAGCAAACCAAACTGCCGTCAAAGGCTCTATTACAGTGGAAGGACGGAAGAGTAAGCCGCCTCGCTGTTTCGAAGATAAAAAGTGAGCGAAGTGAAATTGCAGTTGGCAAAGAGGTCCAGGCGTGGTGGAACGATGAAAAAGATCCACATAGCTGCCAGATTTTGCACTTGCATGGTAAGCCCATTTCATTTTTTCTCGGTGACCTTTTTCTCAATACATTTACCGTGTGTACAATGTTGTATTCTGAGTTTTAAATTGCAGATTTTTATTTTTACGTAATTATTACTGCTTCTCAATAGATGATGCAACGGTTCTTCTCGAAAAGGAAAGAGAGTTTTTGAAAGATCCCAAGTCCTTTAAAATGGGTGCAGGCATCAAAAGGGATGAGGGTACGTCAGAGCGTATTCAGAAACTATCACCTGTTAAG
>OZ026595.1:35837133-35852133 GCA_964020085.1 Micromussa lordhowensis
TTTCAGGTGGGAAGGTATCGCACCTCTTACCCCTGTCCACACTAGGAAATTGGTGTTTTATAATCCAACACACCTTACATTGTTATAAGATTGAAGGTTATCTTTGTCAAGTTGCAAGTGGTGGCAGAGTAAAATTCCAGCTTTAACATAATTAGGATAGTAAATTGATTTGTTATCTATCTTAATGTCTTTATTGTTCCAGATTATGTATTTAGACATTGGAGGCTTTGTTGAAAATAACTCTCTAAAATCTGCCCACCACTGAAGAAACTCATTATAAAATTTTGAAGAAATGTTACACTCTTCCACATCATAGTTGCAACTAAATAAGAATTCACCCCCAAAATCCTTAAGTAAATGATTAAGGTGAGCTTTCCAAGGCAATGAACCGTTAGAAAATAGTTTACCAATCCAGGCCAGTCTAGATGCTTTGATTAAAGTTTCAATATCTGTTATATTCAGACCACCAAATTCCACATCATTAATTGCAGCTTGTCGGGCTATTTTATCTGGCCCTTTCCAAAAAAAGTTAAAGATTACAGTGTTAAGTTGCTTAATAAAATCACCAGGGGTTGGCAGGATCGAAAACACATATAACATTTTAGGAAGCAAGAGTGATTTAATAATAGTAATTTTGCCATACAGTGAAAGACCCCGGTAACTCCATAACCTTGTTTGCAGTCGAATATCTTTCAGTTTGTTGTAAAAGTATTTTTGCATCAAGTCTGCTTCGTTGTATGTGAAAACAATCCCAAGGGCTTTGACACTGTTACACCATTCCAAGCCAAGGGGTTTCTCTGTGTTATGCCGACACGAACTAATCCACATAGCCTCAGTTTTGGAAGAGTTGACCCTTAGACCAGAACAGGTTTCGAAAAAATCGAGCAGTTCAAAAACGCGTTTAGCAGATTCAATATCGGGTACAAAAACAGTGAGATCATCGGCGTATTGAACTAATTTAAATTCATTTTGGCCTAATTTTATACCTTTGATATCAGATCTATCGCGGATAGCAGTTGCTAGGATCTCAGCTGCAATAATAAATAAGTATGGCGACAGCGGGTCCCCTTGTCTTACCCCTCTTTGTAATTCAACATAAGGCGTGCAAAACCTGTTGTTCAACACGCAACTTGATATATTAGTATAAAATGTCTCTACCCATTTAATAAGGCTTGATCCGAAACCAAAAAACATCTAAATATCTTAACAAGAAATTCCAGTTTAAACTATCAAAGGCCTTGTCAAAATCAATAAAAAGTAATATAACAGGTATGTTTTCCTTTTTAGTGTAGTCCATAACATCTAAGATTGATCACGCAGCTTCACCTATAAATCTTCCTTTCACATAGCCTAACTGATTGGGGTGAATAATTTCTGAAAGAACCTTAACAATTCTAGTCGCAATTATCTTGGAAGCGATTTTTGCATCTACATTAATTAACGAAATTGGCCTCCAATTCTCTAAATAGTTTCTATCTTTACCTTTTTTTTCAATAAGTGTAATAACAGCTTGTTTTTGTGAGGTAGACATTTCTTTTTTGAGATAGGCTTCATTAAAAGAATCAGTCATCAATTTGCCAATTAAAGACCAGAATATTTTATAAAATTCTAATGGGATTCCATCACTGCCAGGTGTTTTCCCAGTTTGAAAAGTGCTTAGAATACCTTCACACTCCTGTAAAGTTATATTTCCTTCACAAGAAGCACTTAATTCATCTGATAATCTTTGGATATTTAAATTTTCCAAAAATGCTTTAGTCTCCTCATTATTCAAATCTACAGGCTTCCTGCTGTACAACTTACTGTAAAAACGTTTTTGAGCATCCATTATCTCTAAAGGGTTCGTAGAAATCGAGCAACTAATATACAGTTTTCTTATATGTTTCTTAATGTCGTTTCGTTTTTCCAAGTTTAGGAAATATCTACTATTTTTCTCTCCATGGTCATGCCACCTCACACGGGCGCGAGTGATAATCCCTTCAACTTTTTCATCATAGAGAATTTCAAGTTCGTTTTTCAAATTTTCTAGTTGTAGTCTTGTTGCATCGTTTGGGTTTTCCTGAAAACATTTTAACGCAAATTAATATTTAGAATTAAGTTCTTCCTCCTGCTTTTTACGGTCTTTTTTAAGCTTTTTTGAATATGCAATTGAGCTCGTTCTAATATTGAACTTTATCCAGTCCCATTTAGATCTAGTGCTAGATAAGTCTTTTGTTTCTTCCAACCAAACACGAAATTCATTATTAATCATGTCTACATAATCCGGCCTGGATAGTAAGGAAAAGTTTAACTTCCAAAAACCTGGTCCTCTACAGGTCTCTTGAATGTCTTGGAGTTCTAGTACTATGGAAGAGTGGTCGGTTTTAATTGAGGCTAAAATGTCGACCTTGATTTTAACGTTTAATACTAACAGCCTTCCTTTTGAATCAAATAGTTCTTGCAGAATAACAATGTCTAATTTGCTTCTAAATAATACGGCGACACCCCTGGCATTGGAAGTCCCATGAGAGAAACTAATTAAAGAGCCCCACTCTTTTTTCCATCGACTCTCGGGTTTAATGCAGCTGGTCCTCTGCTGATCCTCTACATCCACCTACTGGTTCCGCAAACCCTAATGCGGAATCCAAAGAAGTATGCACAGAAGGCTAGGAGAACGCCTGCCATCAGACATTCAAAGAAGATCCTAGCCTGAGAAGGATGCAACACTTTGCACTTATGTCCAGGATTGAACGCAATTACGAATTTTACAAACCTTACTATTTTTAGTCAGTTGCACCTTTAAGAAAATTAACAATTTTTCGTTAAATTCTACAACTAATTTTATGATTTTTTGTAAGTGTGTTCAATCCTGGACATTACTGATGACGACGAGGACAGCCAGTCCACCTTGTCATCTTCATCCAGGCAGCGCTCCACATTTAGGCAGCCCGCCCGCCGACGAACTTCAACTGCCGCCTGGGGGCAAGACTCGCAGTACGGCCAGAGCCAAAAAAGTCGCAGAAATAGCAGTGGCATAACTAGCGGTAGACGCACAGACAGACCATCACCTGTTCTGGAAGATGAGGCACAATGGAGTGGCGATGAGGTGTTCACCCAGAGGGATCCAACTCCGAAGATGGCTAGGAAACGGCCCGCTAGTTCCTCTGCCAAACCAATACCATCGACCAGCCATAAAAGTTCCTCCCCCTCTTCGTCGTCTGAGTTGTCCTCTGACGACGACTCGGCAGTTGCCAGGAAGAAGTGTGAGCCGGTGACCGAAAAGGCTGTGGCGCCTGCGGAAACATCACATCGAACATCACAAAGTTGCGGGAACAAACATTGAACCCTACGAACATTCACAAACTATTGACAACTCCACAAGCTACGGATACTTTCAAGAATGTCTCTAGACTCTTACGCAAGTCTTTCCTTGTGGACATAGTAAAAATGTTTTTTTTTTACTAAGACTTTCCTAGAAAACCGCAATATTTCCATTGTAAGATTAGCAGGCTTCACATGCGCCACCTGTAAAATGGACTTCATTTGTTCTTGGCCATTTTGCAAATCCACAAATATCAGCGCAAATCTTTGGCGGAACTTTAATTGACTTGAACAGCACGGTTGGCGCACTAGGAGCCTTCTCTACACTATTCTAGCCTGGCATACTTGGTTTCTACATAGAGTGTTTGCTTTCGGCCTATTTGCTTTTTGCATAGCCTTTCTACAAGCCTCCATGGTGACCTTCGCTGACACTTTCAAATGTCACGACAATACGGTTTTTCATGCCATTGGACATTTGACAGTGTCAGGGATCGCCATTCAGGCTTGTCACGTCACCATTCGTCACTAACGTTGCATTACCAGTCACTAGTCAATAGTCAACAAAGAAGTCTAGCCAATTTTTTTCTCTAGCCAAGTCAAAAGCTAGCCAATTTTTTTGCATAGCCTTTCTACAAGCCTGAATGGTGAACTTCACTGACCATTTCAAATGTCAGGACAAGACGCTTTTTCATGCAATTCAACATTTGACAGCGCGAGGGAGGGCTTGTCACTTCATGATTCGTCACCAAGCTTGCCTTAGCAGTCAGTAGTCAAAAAAGCTTGCGAACATAGCCACTTTGTAACCATAAGTAGTGAGTCTGGCAATAAAGTATAAGAAAACGAAAATGAAAAGACTGACACCTCATTCTAAGTATAATCTCGCCATTGATAGCTTGCAATGACAATCGATTAATGGGCATGTAGCCTTGGTTAGAAGAAGGTGCAATGGTCGTATCCCCCCTTGGGAAAGAGCCAGTTATAGGTATGTTTAAGAAGTGTGGTTCAGGGGCGGGTCCGTCACTTAAATGTGTCAGATGCAGCTTGAGTCAGCTTCAGTTGTCAAGACAAATATTTATTTTGTTATCATTGATATTGTGGTAAAAACAAATCGAATGTGGTTTAGTGTGGTCTGTACTCTTATCGACAACGATTTGCTTCATCACAGTGGTCAAAATTGAGCTACATCACAACGCGCGCACTTTGCTTTAGTTATTGAGTACAACAGCAGCATACACCCATGGGCAAATAGTAGATGATGAATTAGTCAATCAGAACTTGCACTTTGCTTTAGTTATGTTATAAAGCAGCCTTACATGTTACTGAGAAATAAAATTTAACAGATTTATCTTATTTGTTTAAGAGTTTGTTGACATGAATCTCGACCAGCGTGGAAGAACAGTGAACAAGAAAACACAAATGTCAAATAGAGGAATGTCAGACAGTGGTAGAACTAGGGAGATGGTAGTTATACCCAGGGAGAACGTTTTAGAAATGGAGGAAAAATTGAAGACTTTATCAGAAAGTAAGTAACTCCTCCGCAATCAGTACTTTCACCTGTGGGTTTGGACTTCATCCCCTCACATTCTTTGACTCTGGACTGAGCTTTAAGGTCAAAGGAATTCTCATTTACATTCTTAAAAAACGAAAGGAAACTCTTGGCCAGTTTCACCCCATCATCTAATTCTGTAAATTTATCAAAGGACAATTTTTAAAAATATGTGTTATTCATCATTTGAGCTGCAGTTTCAAAACACAAATAAACATGATCAAAGTTATATTTTTCATACTTTTCTGTGCAGGTAACTGACATATGACAATCTGTTGCTGTGATCACTAGATTCATGTTACACCACCAACTGACAAACAAGTTGTAGGGCTGGTGGTGTCAGAAGGGATGCAAATCAGCTAACTTAAAAATCACAAACAAACAAGCAAAAAAATTAAATTACAAACAGGTTTTTGTTCACCTACTCAGAATAATATCATACTTAGTTATACAAAAACTAAAGAAAATCATTCAGGAGGCAACTCTTGGGTGTTATCTTCATGCATCCCCAATTCTAAAAGCTCACATTTTCATATCTGTATGAAAATTTATTTCCCACTTACTGTAGGATGTGACATGAAAACGGAAATTGATATGGTCAAGAAGAAGATCTACAATGTAATAGTGATAAACAAGCAAGAAACAGTGTATGAGAAGGTTAATAGCACCAGTGTACCCTCATCCAACAAGGCACCACCACACTGCAGAAAATGCCACCATCCTGTCAGTGGACACAATGGTGAAACAATAGCACACTATAGCACACTATTCAGACAGTTTCTCCAAATGTCCATGTTCATGGCACACAGCAACCCAGGGTAATCAGAGTACTTGCAATAGTCAATCGGCTACATCACAAAGATCAGATAGTGTGCATATAAGTGTCACCAAGACGCTACATCTAGAAGTAACCGAGTGCTTAATGCCTTCCTATATTTGCCAGTCAACTGTAAGTGGAGGCCTGAGTGGCAGTAACGCTTGCACAGTAATTGCAGTACTTACTGGACTCCATTTTCTGGAGGAAACTCTTCCTATTCCCAAACAGTTACAAGACCTTAACCTTGTGAAAGGAAACCAGATATACCAATCGTTTTAACTGCCAGCCCAGCAACCAAACCTAGAGGTCAGACAAGTCCTCCAGCAGCACAATAATAAACAATTCCAGAAACTTGAAATTACTGCAGAATTGGGTTTCTTTTCTGTTCAAGACCTTGACGACCACATTACACAACACCACCATCAGCATCCAAGATTTGCTGCAGTGTTGATTGTTCCCCCAGACAAGTCGATGGTGTTATGTTTTGACCATACAACCATAGCCTCTTGAAAGCCACAGGCAAGGGCCTTATTGCAACCAGCTCTTCTGGCAGTATCAGTAACTTCATCACATCTATCCTGGAATGCCCAAACACAGACAGTTGAAAATAAAGCCAACAAGATTGTGGGTTTCCTTAAAAGGAATGTCGGTCCGGGAAAGAAGGAAGTCTTTTCTTGTCTGTACAAGGCCTTAGTTATACCCATTCTGGAATATGCTGTCCCTCTCTGTTCACCCTATTTACAGAAGAACATTGACGCAATCCAAAGAGTCCAGCATAGGACCTCGAAATACGCTCTTCCGGTGTCATCTAGGAACTCTCCGTACGAAGAAAGATTGACAATGCTTGGGTGGTCCAGTCTCCAATCGAGGAGGTCTTACTTCTCCTTGCTAGAGTGCTACAAGACTATCCATGGTCTCAACGGACTCAAATGCAATGATTATTTTGAATTTAATTGCCACAGTAAAACAAGATCAAATCATTCATTTAAATTAAGACAGGCATTAGCTAGAGTAAATTGTTTTTTGCACTCGCTATTTGTTAGAATTATTAAACAGTGGAATGCACTTCCTAAAGAAGCCCAAACTCAAAAAGCATTTACCCCCTTTGGGTAGGCACGTGCTCAAAGGGATTAATTGCGCAACTGAATCCATTAGTATCGGGTTATCGTGGTTCGTGTTTCACTTTAGTTAGGTGTTTGTACGTTACACTACACCATATATTTTGTTTCAAATGTCTCGGGTTTTAGATTTCAAGCACGACCCTACGTCGTGCGCGCTCTTTTGTGCCTTTTTGTTTACATTTTTTCTGATGGCTCGATTGGCTAACATAGTCCCTTCATCGCGTCACAGTTTTGATCCTCGACGTAATCTTACACGTAGTGATGTCGTGGGTAACGAGCACGGACTTATTGTAATCTTTCGTTCTACTAAGACCATACAGTTCGGAGAGCGTCAACTTCACATCCCTCTGTTACGCCTTCCAGGCTCTCCTTTATGTCCAGTCTCCGCTTATCACCGCATGGTTCGCCTGATATCTGCTAGTCCTCGGTCCCCCTTGTTTCTTTTGCCTGGCCCACGAGGCTGCACTCCTCTCACAAAGCACCGATTTGTCACAGAACTTCGTCGCGTGTTATCCGCTGCGGGCGTTGCTGATCCCTCTTCTTTTAGAGGCCATTCGTTTCGTAGAGGCGCTGCCTCCTGGGCTTTCAATCACGGGGTTCCGGGCGAACTTATTCAGTTATACGGAGACTGGACCAGTGAAGCTTATAAGGTCTATTTAGAGTTAAGCGTTGAGTCCAAATTAGCCGTTGCTCACCAGATTCGTACCGCTGTCCAGTCGCTTGTTATTTAGTCGCAGCGCACATCCTTTGTTTTTTGGCCGGGTTCCGTTTGGTGGCAGAGAGGTTTATTACTTTTATCGTTGGTTTTCACTGTTACTTTCTTAATAAACTTCTCTCTGTGCCAAAATACAAATCGTGTGTTGTCTGTCTAGGGATCGGTTGGGGAATTTACCCCCTTTGGGTAGGCACGTGCTCAAAGGGATTAATTGCGCAACTGAATCCATTAGTATCAGGTTATCGTGGTTCGTGTTTCACTTTAGTTAGGTGTTTGTACGTTACACAGCTCCTACTGGTTTTGTTTTCCCACCCACCCACCCTGTGTATTTCCGCATGAGGGTGGCAGAGAGGTTTATTACTTTTATCGTTGGTTTTCACTGTTACTTTCTTAATAAACTTCTCTCTGTGCCAAAATACAAATCGTGTGTTGTCTGTCTAGGGATCGGTTGGGGAATTGCGAGATTTTGTAACTTTTTATGCATTGTAAATCATTTTTAAAATTTATACTGTCGCAGATTTAAACTCTATATTGTAGCAGATCTTTTATATTTTATGTAAGGAACATCCTCGAAAGGGATAACCTCCGACGTTTCCTTTTGTGTATATTTTACATGATAAATAAACTCCTACTCTACTCTAGATATCTTGCAGGAATGGTCATGCGTGACTGGGGAGCACAACTGCAAGGATCAAACATGGCCATTTTAGGTCTGAAACAAACATAATAATAATGTGTCTCATTTCTTTCAACTTTAGTAAACCCACTCTCTCCCTCTTCCTTGCACTATCTTGGTTTTTACATACATTGTAAATGCTCGTCTCATGAAACTTTTACAACTTTCACAAGTTTCACTGGATGCTTTAATAGTTATGTATTGTAATTGTACTTTAAAGACTTGCTACACTGTACCCAGCATTTATTCAACATGTTTTGGGTACAATAAGCATTTTAGGTAATATGTAGACTAATTCCTTTGCTTACTCTCATCGCAAATTTGAAAGTATTATTGTTCACCTCACTTTCCAGATAATTTTGTATCTAGTTTTACCCGTGAATTGTGGTGAATTTATCTTTATACTTCACTATGTGGATTGTTGGAAGAGGCAGTACATGATAAATCTGATCAAGCCACTTTATCAGTCTGTTGTGTTAGTGGTGAAGCTCCCAGTTTGATTAACACCTTTGCAGAAATAGAAAAACAGCTATTTAACATTCTATTATTATTAATGCAGTAAAACTATCTGTATGCACAGTGTTATAAAGCGACACAGGGCGCCAAGCGTAACCCGTTGCGCACAAGCGAAACTTAAAAGGAGTAAAAAAAAATAAATAAATAAAAAAAAAATAAAAAAATAAATAAATAAAAAATAAAAAGAATATCTACATGACTAAAAACTATAATCTAGGCATATAAATGTCTGTAATGTCTCTCGTTCTTCGTGGCTGATAATCAGGCTTTGAACTTAGGTCTTCATATCATAACCTTGAAAGTTCTCGCTATATTTAGGGATGATGACAAGACTGCCTTTTGCATGGCCTCTAAAACTTAATTCACATTACGTCCTACCAGTGATTGAATTGAGGTTTCGGTTTCTCTCGACCACCCTCCCAACACGTCCATGATAATATTATGTTGAGTCACCTCGTAACCTCTATACTGCTGCTTCAATTCCCACCTTAACGGACCATACTTCATCGTCTTCTCCTCGCTCTTTTTCTCTCGATTACTAATCCATGGGCAGCTCATCTCTAAGGTCAACACTTTCTTGTTTGCATGATCCACAATCCTCGCGTCTACACGGTTGGCTCGAACCTCCTGGTGGTCCGCATACACGGGTACATCCCACCATGCTTCCACTTGTTCTGACCTGTACTCCGGCTTGGGCATTACTGGCGAGTACCACGGTGGTACTTCCTCGAGAAGACCCTGGTCATGTAAGATCTCATAAAACAGGACCTTTAGAGCCATGTTGTGTCTGAACAAATACTTGGTCTGAGCCAACACTGTGCACCCGGACAGGATATGAGAGACACTCTCTTGGGCGTGGCCACATATTCTACACTTCACATCCCCAGAGCAACTTGTGTGAGTCTTTTTGCTAGTGTAGAGCTTTGTTGGCAAAAGTTGCTCGTTCAGTTCAAACGCACCGGCAATAGTATACGTGGGACATGATCTCCATGTACTCAGCCAGCTGAAACATCCGTTCGTGCACAGCTGTTCATCGTCCTTTCTCTCTCTCATCAGCTTCCCCTGCCATTCTAGGCCACGTACGTCCCTCTCATACTTCTCCTCCACACATTCTTTCAGCACTCCCTTCACACATTGCGGTGGGGTGGCCTCTCCACTGCTCATCACACATACAGGTTCCGGGTGTTTAAAATGAAGGTCAACACCCAACTCCGCCGCATCTTTCACTATTGATTTATGGCCAAATGACTCGGCTCTTTCGTCAAACTCTCTCACCATTTTCATCGCCGGGTCTTGGTTCTCATATTATTATTATTATTATTATTATTATTATTATTATTATTATTATTATTATTATTATTATTATTGTTCTATTATCATCTTTTTTAGATCATCAAAGCATTGTAAATAGCTGCAAAACAATGATATACTCACTGTGCTATGGCAAATCATTCTGCTTTAGAAGAAAATTGAAAATCACACTTAATAAATGGAGTCTCACTGTTTCTACCCTGCAAGACAGAGGTTCCTTGCTTCTCTCGGTGAGAGACGAGAGGAACCTCTGCTCGCAACCGCACAATTTCCTATCGTGCATGCATGAACTACGTCAGCATCTGTCATGCGAAACGCCATTTCCTGTCCTTGAAAACTAAACATCACTTCCTCTTATTTCGCGGGAACAGCTCGCTACAACTTCGGAGCAAAAAAACTTCAGTATGTTGGCAACTCCTGTTTCTTTGACGAATGTGTCGCCTAAAACTCCAACAAAAGCCTATAGACTGAAAGTTTCCAAATGCTGTTTGATTTGCAACGTAAATTTAACAGCAACCAAAGGCAGCTGAAAGAGAACTCCGGCTGTTCTCCCCTGATCTGTGGTAAAGAAAACGAGCCACAACAAGTTTACGCTAACAGTGAACCAAAAAAGTAAGGTTATGAAGTGAACGATAAGTTACAAGTTTTTAAATTCTGTAGAAATTTCAGGCAGTTGATTTTATAACTTCCGTTGCAACCCGCATGCTTAGCTTGTTTTACTTGTGCTGCAGCTTCGGCGAAAGAAATTTACATCTGTGTCTTTTAACACTATGCCCGCAGTCGTAAACCGTACTTTCAACATTACTTCAGCGAACATTGTGTATTACATTTCTCTTATCTCTTGTAACTCAATGGCCTGAAACTGTATGGATTATATTGCCGTTTTAATTGTCAGGTCAGCATCAAATATCCCTCCGAGACAAAAGATAAAATGATAGGAGACCAATATGCCGAAGTAGTGAAGTACTTGGCTCTGGGACTTCCAAAAGCGGCCTTAAAGTCTTATGGAATTCCGAGAGGAGATCGTATTCAAAGGAACTCATTCTTTCCACGATGGATTCTGAGATGCAGTCTATTTGTTCTACTACAAATCCGAGTGTATTGAGAGATCACTTAATGAAATTTATCCTTGAAGATTATGAGAAAGAGTTCAGCACGAAAGCGTCACTTACCAACAAGTTGTTACAAATCCTCTGTACATCAGAACGTCAGGTGAAAAAACAACATTCAGCAATTAGCAAGGTTTTGAATGCAAAAACGAAGAGGGTTTCATCTGTGAAGTTAACAGCAGCTTCACTGATTTTCTCAACTGCCGTTGTCCACAAATGTCAGCATTATGTACCCGTGTCGGTTTGATCATTAGGCATGCCGGATCTGGTCGATTGGTAAGTACAGGAATAATAATTTGTACAGAAGTCCCTGAAAATACAAGTGATATTAATCTTTGATTTTTTGAGGACTCACTGCAATTATGTGATAACATAGACAGCAAAATTTTTTTAACGCTGTTGAGGCACGTCGAAAGGCACTCCGCTAAGCATAGTAAAAACACTTGTTCGCTTGCAAGGAAAATAAACAAACAATTCATTACTTGCATCCAGTATAGATGATTGTTATTTACGACCAGTCAAGAGAAAAATATGAGTTTCATTCCTTGACAAAAGAAACAACGATTGAACCAAATATTAAGCTTCATTTTATTTAGAATTCACCTGTGCTGTAGAGGTTCTTCTACCACTTGAAAATACGCATCCACTTAAAAACACACATCCGTGAAAATAGCAAACGGCCTGTCCAAAGAAAGAACGTCTTCCACCAGTTATGAGCTACTAGTTCGTCCCATTAATTGTAAACTGTTCTGTGACTTTCTCATGTTTGGTGAGATGCAAGATGCCATGGTAAAGGGTAAGCCCTTGACCATTGAATCAATTTGTTTTTAAACAACAGCAATCCCGCTATGCCGGCCCACGGCCCTGCAAGTGGATCAAGTTTAAAGCTTTTTATGAGAAAAATCTTTAGCCCTTCCTCTTATCACTCAAAAAAATCACCTTCTGGAGTATCTGTTAAAGCTAGCTCTTGATCTTTATGCCTTTTTTTAGCGAATGCAACGCAAATTAAAAAACAAACTTCGAAGATGAAGTTGTTTTGCTCAAAATGAAACCAACTCAATGCCAAAGCGGTGCATTCAGCCAATCAAGAGCAAGTATTTTTGGCGTTGGACCAATCGGAAGCTAGTACTTTTGCCCTCTTCAGAAGCAAAATTAAGAAAAATTGCCATCTTTGTTGACCAATCAGCATTCAGAAATGTTGCGGGTGTTATTAAAGAAACGAATTGTAATTAATTCATAAAATTAGCCGGTCTACTTTTTGATCTGCCTTGAGATACGGGGTCTTATTTCTTAAGTAGTTCACATTCTCTTTACACTGTCATCTCTTGGCGTATGTGATTAAGCACTGTTTATCTGGAATGCTTATGAGAAGTCTTTAAATTTAATTTGTTTCCCTGTCATGGTAATTGTAATTGTATCATGAAGTTCAAAAGTAAGGTATTTTCATTCTTTACCACCTATATTTTTTGTTTGTCAAATAATTGATTTTATTTATTTTATAGCCATTGAAATTGTCCCTTTGTTGTCTGTCACAAGTTGGTTTTCTGAAGGGTGTCAGACTATTGTCATTAAGTGCCCCAATTCCCCAGATGGAAAAATCCGCCTGTATCCCCCTATTACACCATCCACCTGTATCCCCCTATTAGTATGTTCAATGAAGGAAAAAGTCTGAACCCCACTTGAAAATCATTAGGTTTTCTCACAATATATATAAGAAGTCATGCTGGTCAGACTGCAGTGGGGAAAAGACAACCTATGATCAATGTGATATATTCTAAAATTGAAAATTATAACATAGCTATATGCTAGCGTGCGCTCTGATTGGCTAATTTTTTATGAAAAAGAAATGGATGAGAGATGGTTCAGGCTGATGTCATTGTCGGTGAAATTTCTTGCGAGGAAAAGTTTTTTCTCGCAACGTTTTTTGAGTAAAACCTAACTTTAGCTGTTACTAATGGCTAGTATTATCCAACATTCGAGTTAGGATTTGTTGGTGACTTTGAAGATTTAGAAAACGTGTCTGAAATGGTTGCAAAAAACATCAGAAGCATCGAAAGATCAACAAAATGAAAGTGCTACCGGTGAAAACAAAATGTGCATGTGTAGCGAAAAGTGGTGCCACTGAAAACAACACGTGCAGAATTTGCAATTTGATCAGTGCAGAAAAGGCGACTTTTTAGAGTGAGAAATGTCTTGCAATGGACAATGTCTAGCATGCTTCCATTTAATTCGGGATGCACTTGGATAGTTTGGGGAGCACTTCGGTAGCTAGAGATGCTCTCGGCTGCACCTCGAGCATCTCTTACACTACCTTTGTGCTCTCCAAACTATCTGCGTGCATCCTGAATTGGATGGACGCACGCTAGACATTGTCCATTCCTTAACTGTACTTTGATAACAGGGCCTTGATACTCTCTACAAACATGGTATTTGTCCTCACCCTGCCACTCTGGTTAGGAAAGCAGAACAAATTGGGCTGAATCATGATGAAGAAGCAATTAAATGGAAAGAAGCGATTGAGGAATCACACCTCAAACTACAGGGTTTGCAATCTCTTAGGTGCTCCCTAAGTACACTGTGTTGGAAGCTACTGATTGCTTCGAGAGATTGGTTGCTGTTGCAGTGGAAGAGAGTACATTTAATACCACAGAGGCTTGTGAAATAGCCATGAAAAAGATTGAAGTGAAAATGCCAAGTTATCAGATTATTGGCAATAACTTAGACCTCAACTAATAACAAGAACAAATCACTTCATTTAACATGATTGCCATTAAAGATGAAGTATCTGGCAGTCACCTACCAAACCACAGTCAGAAAACTCTGGAAGATGTTACAGTAGCAGACTTCTTACCCTCAGCTGATGACGTCACTCAACTGAAAAAGGATCTCATTCCCTTGTGGTCAAGAGTTATGGTCAGCCAACTCAAAGAATTTAGAGCATTCAGATCGGCAGTGGTGTGGTATGTTTCACATGAATACAGCAACATCATGCAACAGCGATCAAAGAAGGTAGAGAATTACCTTGACAAAAGATGAAAAAAGATTATTCCACTGAATTCATTGTGTTCCACAAAATTATTAAGATCTTTAAATTTCTTGGAAAAAGAGTGTTAACATTAATTTCACTGTTCAGTAATGTTTATCAATGAGCTCACTGTGTAATCCAAGTTGAAAGGCTTTAAATAATTATTAATGAGAGGGCAAAAAATGATAGGTGGATGCCTGAAAGCACATTCACCCATAAAATTGTATATATTTATCACACTACAAGGTGAACAAAATTTTAAAGTCATAACTCCTGATAGGTATCCCTTAGAGTGCTCCCCAAGAATGAATACCCTAATGATGACATGATAGATATCATGGAAACTATTCAAGAAGAGTACATCCCTAAGGTAAATGAGGAAAGTGGGCTGAAGACTGTCATTTGAAAAAACAGAGGTAATGTTCTCTTCCTTTGGAACAGGAAGTTGGAAAATTCTGTTCTATTTGCTAATTTTCTCAATTACAGTCTCCATCAAGGGAAAGCAATTATCAGAAACCAAATTATTATGTTTTGAAGGCTTTCTTCTTCGCCTCCAAGACAAACTTGATATTTTAAAGCAAAGTTATACCGCGCAAAGAAAGCTGCATAAATTCTTGACCATCTGGGGAAAACTACTATAAATTTCACTTCACTTCATTTTTTTCTTTTCACTTACACTTATTGTAGCACTTTTCTTTAGGCCAGCCGAAATCTTTGTTGTAGTTGTCAATTTTATTTATATATTAAAACATAATATTATATTTAAATAATACAAGTAAATTACATATTAGTGTGGTAGGCTTATATTTGTAGTGCATTTCTTCGTTAGTACTGTAGTATCGTTCTGTAAGTACTGTAAGTGGC